>BPTQ01000005.1:264995523-265167332 GCA_019973895.1 Chrysanthemum seticuspe | reverse complement strand
ACCATTAGGATTCTCCTACATAAGGTAACGTTCAAGTAGTCGAAGTACGACATCTTCAAGACATCGTAAATCTAGACGTTGTCATCGTTACAACCAAACAATTAGAGAACCACCTTATCGTCAACCTAGAGGCCCATGTTACTGTCATCCGTAGAGTTTACCTGGAAGGTTCTATTGGAAGAAATTCTTGAAAAGTACACCGAAGAAATCTAGTGTTTTGGATTTCTTGGAATAGTGGGTAACTAGCATCAAAGGACCTCACTCGTAACCTCCAGATAGTTCACTAGGTCGAAGTACTTAACTAACAACCGACGAATTTCGAAGTGTGTAGAAACGTTTGGTTCACCCAAGGAAGTATCACAAGGAACTACCTACAACTAACTTTAGCAAACACATCCCAACTTGAACTTCTGAACCGCCACAAACTTAGTAAGCTTTAAGCAGCCAACAATCAATTCATGAAGCTGGATCACTTGATAGACCTCCAATGCTCACTCCAGGAAACTACGATCAATGGGTGATAAGGTTCTTTAGGTTTTGTGATCTAAAGAAGCCACATGAAAAGTTCTTAAAGAAGGTTATCTTGGAAGGTCCATTTGAGATGCCTACTGTCATTGTACCCGGAGATCCAACTGCTATTCCACCAAGAGATTAACAAACCAACATTGCTACTGTTGCAGATCTAAATGCTACAGAACTTCTACAGCATGAAGCTGATGAACTTGCAATGGAATACATCCTCTTAGGATTACCAAACCCAATTCTTCGTAGTGTTGATGCTCAAAAGACTGCACAAAAAATGTGGGATCATATTCGTCTTCTTATGGAAGGATCTGTACTCAATCAGGAGGATTTGGAATCCAAAATTTACTTGGCTTATGAACACTTCATGATTGAACCTGGAGAGACACTAGAGTCCTATCATCATCAATTTTCAGACATCATCAATGATTTGGATAAACACAACATCATCATGCCAAGAATTGCAGTGAATACTAAGTTCCTGAGTAGTCTTGGTCCTGAATGGGAAAAGTATGTCATTTTTCTCCGTCAAGCAAAGAATATGCATCATTCTACTTATGGATTGTTGTACGATTACTTGAAGCCTCATGAAAAGGAAGTTGATCGGGAAAGGATTCTTCGTGCTCAAATTGCTAAACAGTCACATCCGGATAATCAACAACTTGCCTTGTATGCTCAACAAAATTATCCCTCTCAACCAGCAACTCAACCAACTGCTTCAAACACACCTTCACAGCAACAACCTCAACAAAATCAATTGGTTCCATACAACAACAATGCTCAAGCATATGTCAGTGAAGAGACTGAGGAAATCGATCCGTTCGAAGCATTGCAACAAGGATTTGTGATGATTGCTAATGCTTTTGGCCGTTACACCAACAAATCCAACAATCGTATTCGTTCCTCATCTAACACACAGACTCAAGCTGTTGTGAACAATGGACGTGTTGAAGTTCAGAATCGTGATTATGGTCGTCAGATGGGCGGTGGTCAAGGGTTTAATGCTGTGGGTAGGAATAACAACAGAGCTCAAGTGGTGGAACAGGGAAATGCTCAGAATCGGTTAAATGGTCTTAGATGCTACAACTGCAATGAGAAGGGACACCTGACTAATGCATGCCCAAAGCCAAGGACTAGGGGCAGTGCTTATTTCAAAGAGGCTTTACTTTTGGCTCTTAAGGATGAAGCTGGTGGATCTCTCACAGACAAAGAACATAGCTTTATGGCAGATGCAGACTCAGATGATGATATGGAGGACTTGCAGGCCAATGCAGCTGTTATGTTGATGGCTAATATGCAAGAGTTACACATGAGTGAAACAGGCCCAGTGTATGACACTGATGGCTTGTCTCAGGTACCCGAACAAACCATCATCATATCTGAACTAATATCTCCGTCAATATCTGAATCCGGCACGGCTCAGAATGTTCAAAATGAGTCATCTACATCTCATTCTGCCGATTTTCAAATAAACCCCGTAGTCACATTTGACGATCCAGATGACCTTATGGTTTCTCTTGATAATCAAATTGACTCCGTGGTTATACTTGAGGATCTAAATAATGATCATGTTGTGACTCACGTTGAACACGATGAACCTTTGCCTCATCCAGATCTTGTTCTGTTACTTAAAGACCAACAATCCCAAATTGCTGAATGTGTTGCATTAAATCAGATCTTAAAAAGTAAAAATGCACTGCTAACCAAGGATTTTGAATGCTTACAAATGCAACTCAAGTTTTTCAAAACTCAAGAAAACCGTGAAAAAGGTTTTGAAGCCGCTTTTGCAAAATCTCATCAAAACGAAAAATATTTAGAGAAACAGATGCGTGATCTGGCCGCCTCGAAGAATGCTTTGTTGTCTGAATTAGAACAACTGAAACATGAACATAAAAAGCAAATTAACGCTCTCACCTTGGAAAATCAAAAAGCTAAGGCTGAGTTGTTAACTTGTCAAAAACAGTTCTCCGCATACAAAAAGCATTCAACGAATCGGGTAGATGACCTTCTTGAAGAAATTATCGGCTTGCAAAACAAACTTAAAGAGTTTAAACTGTTGTTTACAAACATGGTGAATCAGTAACAGCTATTGAAAAGTTTACCTTAAAACCCAATCCAAAAGGATATGGAAAAAATCTAGCTGATTACAAACCAAAGCTTTCACTAAAAACATTCAAACCAACTCCTGAAGTTTCCAGTGCAGAATACAAAATTGATAATACTATTATGAGTGTTGTTGAATATCATCGTCAAGAGGAATTAGATGCAGAAGACGAGAGTCGATCAAAATTAAAAAATGTTGTTTACAACAAACCTTTTAATTATAAAAACGCGGTCACTTTCGTCACATCAACGGATTCTTCTAACACACCAAGGGTCATCATCAAAACACCTGAGTCTTCTAATGTTAATCCCAAAACAGATTATGCACAAACTTATGGTCCTTTACCTTCAATTAGTGAAGTAAACTCAAAACCTGAAAATCGAAATATTCTTAGATATTTTGACATTTTCATGGCTGACCTCAAAATTTTACAACATGAGATAGAATATCGTTCTGAAATCAAAATTGAACACTTTCAATCGCCTCTGGCGCGAGAACAAAGAGACATTTTTCAGAAAAATCTTTTACCTAATGTTAAAAACTTGAAAAGTTGTGCATTAGCCTGGGAACGGGATTTTCATAAGGAACTTGGAACTATGAAGGTCGTTTTCGAGAAAACAGAAACATCTATTTCCAATACTAAACGTAAAAAGAAACTTTTGAGAAAAGATGTTGATCGACTCTTGGAAGACCTTATCTGTGCTGATGTCCATAATGTTGTGTTATTCTATTCTTTGCCACATGCATCTGATTATATCTCTGCTGATAATGTTGACTCTGTGGTAACTGTTGAGAACACTGATAATGTGCTTCAGATCGAGTCTTTAAAAGCTGAAAATAAACGATTACTTAACGAACTTTACAATACAAATCGTCATCTTAATTGGTGTGAAAAAGATATTCACAATCATCAACTTAGTTTTCAAAAGAAACTCGCTGCGTTGCAAACAAAATCTTTTGATTCTAACATTGAGCAACTGGATGATCGAAACATGTCTTTGAAAAGTCAAATCTCAAAGTATGAACAAGAACTTGTAAAAGTTAAACACGAATATGGTGTCATATTTGATTTACTCAAAAAGACTCGACTTGAAGCATCAAACGAACTTGATCACTATCTTGCTCACACTAGAGATGTAATGCATTTTGCTGGAAATATTTGTTCTGAAAATCAAGATCTGATTCACACTATCTCTAAGTTACGGGACATGTTAGGAAAGTATGAACAACTTCCGCCTACCGTGATTAAGAGATTAGCACCAGTCACACTTAGTAATCGTGAACCTAGAATCCCTACTGCCAAATCACAAGTTGCTAATGTGTTTCCCTCTACTGAAACAGGAATAGTTGCGTCTTTTCCAAACGTCCGCACTTCACAGCCTAGGAGCACTCAATCGAAGAATAGGAAGTTGCGACCTAAGAAAAGATCAATAAGGAATGCTAAAGTAGAAGAACACCCTAGGACTCTGAATAAGACTCATGTTGCTTCCACTATAGATGTTGCATCTGGCAAATGTAATAGAAATAGTGATGTAACGAATGCTAAACCGTTAAGTACTTTTGATATTCAGTCTGATGCACCTTGTGTTATTTGTCGGAAGAGTATGAATTCTGATTGTCATGACAAATGTGTTGCTAAAGCTATAATCTCTCGATTACGGAATCCTAAGAATCTGAATATCTCTAGGCCCACTAATCATTCTAAGTCTGTGCTTGGTAGACCGCCTTCTTTAAATTCTAAGGCAAACTTTGCTGTCACTGTAGCTCCAGTTTCACCTCCTAAGAATGTTGTACCACCTAGTGCATTCACTAAGACTAAAGAAAAGAGTAGTTATAGATGGCAAGAAATGGATATATAACACACTAGGATTTAAATGGATGCCTAAAATTATTAATGTGTATATGTCTAATATACCTGCTTCGGAACCCTCTAACATTTCGGGTTCCACATCTACTTCTATTCCATCTGTGTCGTCTGTGTGTAATGCAGGTGATACAGATCATTCTCTGGATTGTTGATAGCGGATGTTCCCGACACATGACAGGCAACCTTAAACTGTTATCAAACTTTATTGCAAAGTTCATTGGCACTGTCAGGTTCGGGAACGATCACTTCGCAGCTATCATGGGCTACGGAGATTATGTCAATGGGAACATCGAAATCACCAGGGTTTACTATGTGGAAGGCCTCGGTCACAATCTGTTTTCAGTAGGTCAATTTTGTGATGGAGATTTGGAGGTTGCTTTCAGGGAGAAAACTTGTTTCATTCGTGATCTACAAGGAAATGACCTTATGTCTGGCTCGCGTAACTCTAGTCTCTACACTATCTCTATGCAAGACATGGTTGCTTCCTCTCCCATCTGCTTACTTTCAAAGGCAACATCTACAAAATCCTGGCTATGGCACCGTCGTCTCTCACATCTAAACTTTCAAACCATCACCAACCTTGCTCGACAAAAACTCGTTGAAGGACTCCCACGATTCCGGTATTCAAAAGATCACCTTTGCTCAGCCTGTGAACAAGGGAAAAGCACTTGTGCTCATTTTCCTTCAAAGGTGGAACACAGCTCCCAGCATGTGCTTCACCTTCTTCACATGGATTTGTGTGGCCCAATGCGCGTGCAAACGATCAATGTCAAACGCTACATCTTAGTAATTGTTGATGACTACTCACGATGGACTTGGGTCTACTTTCTTCGAAGCAAAGACCAAGCTCCACAAATGATCATCACCTTTCTCACAAAAATACAGGTTCAGCTCCGCAACACCGTCAGGATAATCAGAACAGACAAAGGAACTGAATTTGTTAACAAAACCCTTCGTGAATTCTATGAGAAAGTGGGAATTCAGCATCAAACATCTATTGCACGTACACCTGAACAAAACGGAGTTGTTGAAAGACGAAACCGAACGTTAGTGGAAGCTGCAAGAACAATGTTAATCAATGCTAAACTTCCAGATTACTTATGGGCAGAAGCTGTATCTACTGCATGCTATACTCAAAACCGTTCTATGATCACAAAACGCCACAACAAAACACCTTTCGAGCTTGTCCACAACTATAAACCGAACCTCAAATACTTTCATGTATTTGGATCCCTTTGCTATCCGAATAATGATCGTGATGATTTTGGAAAGCTCAAAGCCAAAGCTGATATTGGAGTCTTTATTGGATACTGTGACAATTCTAAAGGTTTCCGAATCTGGAATCGTCGAACTAAGGAGGTAATGGAAACGATTCATGCTCATTTTGATGAACTCACGGAAATGGCTTCTGAGTATAACAGCTTAGAACCCGGTCACAACCGTTAAAACTTCCCTCAACCCCCATCATCAGCTGAACAAAGCCCCCAGCTAACTCGTCAACAAATGGAAAGGTTATTTGCTCCTCTGTTCTGTGACGATATTGATGAACGTGCTCCAGGTGTATCCGCTGTTTCCGCTGCACAACCTGATAATATTCCTATACCTGATACACCTGCTACAACAACTACTGTTGAAGATGCACCTACACCAGTTGACTCCAACACAACAGTTGAACACACCGCTTCCAACAATGATGAACCAGCTGATGATATTTTGAATGAAGTACCCCCACCTGTAGATTTTGATCCAAATGCGTTCTTCAACCCGTTTGCTAATGAGACTGCAGCACCAGATGTCGCGGAATCTTCAACAAACCATTTGAATCCTCAGAATCTGCATAATGTATACCAACATCAACCCTCTACACACCGATGGACAAAAGACCATCCTCTGGCTAACATTATTGGCAACCCGAATCAACCAGTCGTTACGAGACAACGTCTTCACACAGACGGTGAACATTGCATTTATGCACTCACTGTCTGCTAATCTGAGCCTAAAAACATTAAAGACGCAATGACAAAAGACAACTGGATTGAATCCATGCAGGAAGAACTCAACCAATTCAAACGTCTTGAAGTATGAGAACTGGTTGAAAGACCAACAGGGGTCTACGTCATTGGTCTAAAATGGATTTGGAAAAACAAATTGGATGCTGAAGGGAACGTCATCCGAAACAAGTCACGTCTAGTTGCTAAGGGTTATCGTCAGGAAGAGGGAATAGACTTTGAAGAATCTTTTGCTCCGGTTGCTCGTCTTGAGGCTGTTCGGATATTTCTCACGTTCGCAGCTCATATGAATATGACGGTCTATCAGATGGATGTCAAAACGGCGTTTCTCAATGGACAACTTAAAGAAACGGTCTATGTCAGCCAACCAGACGGATTCGTTAATCCAGAGTGCCCGAACCATGTCTACAAACTGAACAAAGCTCTTTATGGTCTCAAACAAGCCCCTCGGGCATGGTACGATAAGCTATCATCTTTCCTCATTGCCAATAATTTCACCAAAGGCTCGGTTGACCCAACTCTTTTTATACAATATCACAGGGCACATATCTTAATTGTTCAAATTTACGTGGATGACATCATTTTTGGGTCGACACATAAAAAGTTTTCAACCGCTTTTGCAAAACTAATGAAGAAAAATTTTGAAATGTCAATGATGGGTGAACTTACGTTCTTTCTAGGACTGCAAGTTCATCAATCACCCCGTGGTATTTTCTTGAGTCAGTCCAAATATGCCCTTGAATTGTTAAACAAATTTGGAATGACAACCTGTGACACTTATGCCACACCAATGGCTCATACCAAGAAGCTAGACGCTGATTTACATGGGAAATTAGTTGACCCTACCAAATACCGAAGTATTATTGGGTCTCTCATGTATCTAACAGCTAGCAGACCTGATATTGTCTTTGCCGTTTATCTATGCTCCCGTTATCAGTCGCGACCAAATGAAACCCACCTCTCTGAGGCTAAAAGAATCCTCTGATACATCAAGGGAACCATTAACTTGGGGATCTGGTATCCGAAGGATTCTGGTTTTGAACTAATCGCTTTTTCAGACGCTGACCACGCAGGATGCTTAGACTCAAGGAAAAGTACTTCAGGAGCTCTACAATTTCTTGGTGATAAACTGGTGTCTTGGCAATCAAAGAAGCAGGATTGTACATCGCTGTCATCAACTGAAGCAGAATATGTAGCCATGTTCGCGTGTTGTGCTCAAGTCATCTGGATGAGAACACAACTCAAAGACTATGGTTACGTATTCGACAGAATCCCGATGTACTGCGACAATCGGAGTGCCATTGCGATCTCGTGCAACTCAGTTCAACACTCGAAATCAAAGCACATCGATCTTCACTATCATTTCATCAAGGACCACGTGGAACAGGGTACCGTTGAATTATACTTTGTGGGTACAGAATACCAATTGGCAGATCTTCTCACCAAAGCCTTGCCTCCCGCTAGGTTTAATGAGTTGGTCCACCGGATTGGTATGAGGTGTTTGACACAAGAGGAATTGGATAACCTCTTAAAACAGTCTTAAAAACCAGTCAAACACCAAAACATCCTTTGTAAATAATTTTTTTTCAAAAAACAAAATACAAAAATATAAAATCTTATAAAACAACAAAAATATTCTTCTAATCTATAATCTTTCAACATGACAAGTACATTTCTTCCTTCATCACTATAATCTTTCAAAATTCAGTATTTTTAAGATCAAGTGTTGAGGGGGAGAAAATAATCTCTTAACTGTTTCATAACATCTGTGTACTTGCATGTTATCTTATCTCGGTTATTTTTTTCAATGGTGGTAAATGTTTTCTGGTTCAATGACACTCGTCGGACTAAAATTAATAACCTTTCATTATTTTCTAGAGTCGAGGGGGAGTGTCGTCAAGTTTCTTTCCTATAAACTTTGTTTGGTAACCAAAATGGAAGTTAAATGGCTTTGTATGGAAATGGAAAAGGTGGAGGGACTATAACTGTCAAAACCTGAAAGTATTTTCAATAAAATACCCCACCTAACGCTTTCACTTCACATTTATTACTAAAACCTAAAGAATCCTACGCATAGAAATCGTTTGAGAAATCCGTGCATTTGATCACCACTTTGTAAGTTGTTTTTTGTTTATGACATGATTTTAAGCTATGGTTTTTAATTTCATGGAAATCCAACGGCTAAAAAGTGCTTTTCGAATGATTATGTGCTCTACGCGTATGAGTATGAACATACAATCAGTGTGAGTATGTTTGTGGTGAAATGGTCTGTGTCAAAACGTTCCTAATGCATTATTAATACCATTTTAACCATCAAAACCCACCCAGAAACACGAATTGGTGATTTTGCAAAATTAGGGTTTATAAGTCGAATTGGGTTTTTCAAAATGAGAAGTGTTTTTTTCAAAAAGATTGTTGTGTAATGTTTATATGATGATGAATTGATGATTTCCATGCTCTATAACCACCCAGAAACACTAATTGTGTCAGAATTAGAAATTAGGGTTTAAGGTTCTTGAGTTTGGGTATTTTTGATTCACTGCAAACCAAGTGTTAAAACTTGGTTACTATACTCTCACAACATCTAAGACATACCAGAAAAACTTTGGTGCATAATCTATGGCTAAAATTCATACGCGTAGATTTAGGGTTTTAAACTACGCGTAAGGTTTTCTACGCTTAACTGTTTATATGAGCAATTGTGTTTTGATCTGTCATAAAATGAATGTTATGTGTCAAAATTGATGATATGATGCTTTGTTTCAGGCTTGCTACACTTAAAATTCAGAATCAAGGTTGTTGTAACTCTACGCATAAGGATCACCTTACGCGTAGCATGTTATGCGTAAGATTAGTCTTACGCGTAGCTTCTACGCATAAGGTTCTACATATGGGACTACGCGTATCCTGTGAAGGATATGCGTAAACAGTGACCTCTACGCATAAGGTCAACTCTTACGAGTAGCCTTACGCGTAAGGTTAATATATGCCTACGCGTATCCTCTACGCATAAGGTCCAATTTTTCTTACACGTAATATTTCTTACGCGTAAGTTAGGATCCTACGCGTAAGTTTACGCCTACGCATATATCATTTCTGTCTACGCATAACTTTACCAATCCTACGCATAAGCCTGGATCATACCTTCGTTATGAATTTTTACGTGTACAAACTTGTAAATAAACTAATCATATCGTCACGAATCCAATAATGTCACTAATAAACTTAAATCGTTTGATATGTTGTGAACAATATGTGATAAAATAAACTTTAAAACTTAAAGTTAACTAACTCACGAAACATTTCACGACGTCATTGGACTATTGGACATACAAGTGACTTAGGACTCGTAACAATCATTGACACTGTACATTCAATAACTAGACAATAAGACTTTCTGTTGACTAACATTATGTCTTTCGATATGTTGGTTCTTTTGGCTAATGTTATTTCAGATCACGACATGGCTGAACAAATGAATGTGGATGCATCAGAAGTTCTCTCCATTGCTGATATCTATCCTTATGGCTATTCAATGAAGATAGGAAAGAATAATCTCCGTGTTGACTTTGACACCCTCACTTGCTCAGAGTCTTCGTGTGTAATTGCTATTGATATTCTGAGGACTCATCCGTATCAGAATATGCTCACTCACTCTGCAACTGTTCCTGAGATCTATATCCAACAGTTCTGGAACACTATGGAAAGGGTCAAAGGACGGACTGTTGTGACGGTGACTCTGAATCACAAACAAGTCACCATTACACCTGCAGACTTAAGGGTTGTTCTCCTAATTCCTGAAGTCGAACCAACCAAACTATATGCCACACCTGCTGAAGAGCTCACTCTCCAATTCTTAATCGATATCGGTTATGACGAGGCTACAGGAGTAATCACCAAGCATTCTCACGTAGAGCTTAAGAGTATTCCTCAACCATGGAGAACTCTCTACATGATCATCACCAAGTCTGTTTCTGGTCGTGACAGTGGCTATGAGCATCCTAAGCTCATGGAACTGCAAATATTTTGGGCATTGGTCAACATGAAACACATCGCTATCGAAGCTCTGATTTGGGATGACATGATGTCATTTCTCAACAAGCTTGGCTCAAAGATTCCCTACATCAGATATACTAAACTGTTGATCCAGAGAGCACTTGGACTTCATCCTGATATTCCCAAGAGGCTCAATGACCCCGACAATCACGATATGTTGACGGAGCCTATTCTATCTTTCAGAATCAAGGAATCGTCTACAAAGAAACAAGGTGCTGTGTTGCCAGATTTCCTTCTAACTGAAGATGTCAGAAAGCTCGAAACGTACAAAAGGTATCTAGAAGCAGTTAGACAAGGCAAAGTTGGTCATCTCGATGAAAAATCTTCTGGAACACCTGTAAGGAGAACCAGAAGAGGAAGTGCAGGAAGCGCAACAAGTATTGTGAGTCAAAGGAAGTTTCCTAAAAGGAATCCTCCTTCTAAAAGGATTGTTCCCGTAAAGGAAGCCGAACCTATTCCCACACTTGAACCGCAAAGAAAGCTTGTGGACGAGAGCTCTGAAGATACTGATACAGATGAAGAGGTTCATTACTCTGTAACTGCAACCGAAGCACCTGCCTCAGTAGCCAAACCTCCAAGTCCTCCAGCTGTTCAAAGAAAAGGGAAGACTCCAGCAATTGTACCTTATGATGAGAGCTCTGAAGAAGAAGAAGAGCAACTGGATAAATCATACAGGAAGAAGTATAAAATCGTCAGACATCTTCAAAAGGCTGAAGAATTTGCTAAAGACCAAATGGGTGGCCCCGGTGGGTCAAGTGGTGCAGCTCAATCTTCACCAACTTCTGATGCGGTTAATCAACCCGATAAGGGAGCTGGTGCCACCACTCTTGTGCAACAACAAAAGCCTGCAGAGGATACTATTGTATATGATTTTTAGGAACCGGAAACTGAGAAAGATAAAGATGCTGCTTACGACGATGTGCTTCTGGATAGTCCTACACGCTCACAGAAGGAAACTTCTGAACCACCAAAGGACCCAGAATCTCCTCACATCTCATCATCATCGGATTCTTCGTCTCATCCACCATCCAAGAAGTCAACCAAATCATCATCCAAATCCGTGAAGAAACCACCTAAATCTTGGGTTTCTCATGCTTATGAACGGATTGCCAAAGCTGTAAAACAAGTCAGAAAGAAAAACGTACTTAACATCAAGTTGAATTTCTTTGCTGATCACATACATCATCTGTATAACGAGCATGACAAGATGCAAGAA
Source organism: Chrysanthemum seticuspe (assembly GCA_019973895.1). Classification (NCBI taxonomy): domain Eukaryota; kingdom Viridiplantae; phylum Streptophyta; class Magnoliopsida; order Asterales; family Asteraceae; genus Chrysanthemum; species Chrysanthemum seticuspe. Next base: position 265,155,558 of record BPTQ01000005.1, on the reverse strand, counting down.
GAAAGGAAGTTTATCCAGGAATTCATGAAAGGTCATCGTAAAGAGAAACTGGATGAAATGATTAAAGGTTACACTCAAAAGTACCTTCAAGATATCGTTCCTAAAGTCCAAAAGGAACTGGAGAAGACAGCAAGAGATCATACCCACAAGTTTCTTCTCGACACTGTCCCCGGTGTGACTAGAGAAGTATTTTCCAGACAACTCACCCCTAACATCGTCGCATTGGTTAAACATACAATGGCCAAAGACGCTGATCTCTCTGAATCTGAGTTAATCGCTAAACTAGTGATGCAAATGTCAAAGCGATCTGGAACGTTTACTTCAGATGAAGCTAAATTTTTTGAAGGTCTACTTGCTTTTCAACTCAGATCATCATGCAAGGAGTCAGCCGATCAACCCAAACGGCCAAGAGATGACGATGATAAGGACAAGGACTCTGCATCTAAACGTCAGAAGCAATCTGGTGAATCTTCGTCTATGCAACCCCCACCTCAACGGACTCCTTCTCAACGAAGATCTCCTCCTCGCTCTTCAACTGATAAACCTCAGGACGATTCCGAGTTACCACCCCAGATTCAAAAAACCGGTGATCACTTTGAATATACGGGTGGTGACGATGAAGAGGTTCTTGAGCCCCAACAATAACCCACCTCTCCCAAACAAGGACTGAAACCAAAATCATCATCTAAGCCTTCGAAAAAGAAGAAGAAGACGCTTCATACTGACGTCGTATCATGGCTAGATGACGATAAAACTGAAGAATTTGAGTGGTTTGCTACACTTGTTAACAACACTCCCTACCCTGAAGATGGTCAAGAATTGGTAGACGGTAGTACCTTGGAGCATGCAAAGATTTTGCAAGAAAGGTTCCGGATGAAGAAGATGACGAAATCTGAATTGAAGCGCATCAAGAATGAAGCATTCCTACTTTTGAAAGACAGCTCGGAAAGTGCAATCGAGGTTGAATATCACCTTGAAAACATTGCTCGAGCCATGTCTAATAACATGGATTGGCTCAACCCAGAAGCAAACATCGACTTCACCAAACGGGACAATCCTCCATATTACACCGACTGATCTCGACCTCTACCTACCATTGGCCAACCTGATCAGCCTAGGATTCCTTTCAGACATTTCTTCAACAAAGACTTAGATTTTCTTCAACACGGTGGCGATGGTTCAAGGAAATACGCTACATCCCTGACACTTCCATTCCCTGCTGCCATATACTCTGATTGCATAGCCATCGAGGAACGTGCTACCCACATGTTCTCCGACAAAGTGGTAGCGTATGACCAAGATGCAATGTATGGGATTCACCATTGGCCGGAACGCCGAAGAATCTACTACAAAAGCTGCTTGGTCCAGAAGTCTCAACATGCAGTGTTCAGTACTAAAAGTATCGTGGCCATCCAACATGTTGGTCTATCGTCTAAATGGGACTACACTTTTCTCAAGAAGATTGTGGTCAAAAGACAAGACGAAAGGGACTATGCATTCTCTGAAGCTGACTTTGAGAATTTGAACATCAACGATATTGAAGACATGTACCTTGCCAAAGTTCAAGGTCGCATGAGAAAATTTCCAACTGAAGTACAACGTGAATTCATCAAGTCACTGCTCATCTTCATCAGACGCATAGTCATCAAAGAACGTGTTGAAGTTCTTCAGCTTGCCGTTGAATCATATCAGAAACGTGTCAACTTCACTCCACCACAGCTTGATCTTCCCGATATCAACCAGCTATCACAATTAACGCTCATCAGCAAACCGTTTGGTGTCGTTTATCGCAGTGAACTTCATCGCAATTGCTTGATGGCATGTAATGAGCTTCACAAATTTGGAGACCATACTCTGAAGATGGTTAGGGACAGATTAGCTTATCGATTGAAGGATATACGTGAAAACATTGGGAACCCTAAGCGATGGAATTCTCAGGATCGGAGGAATGTGAGAAGGATCATCACCATGATTGATGAACGGTTGTTCAGAAGGGATCAGTTCAGAACGTTGGAAAGTTTTGTTGGTGGTCGACCCAGGATCAACATCACCGGCTATCAACGCCCTGTCCGTACTCCTGGGAACATCACTGCACTTCCTGGTACTCCTTGATTTGGTTCTTTCATTAAAAATTTTGGATGTATGATGTTAAATGGCTTGTGCACACATAACAGTGTACAACCCGTAATGGTCAAGAAAGGACCCTGTGGTACGCCTCAGTGCCTCAATCCTTATAAAAGGAGCGAAAGCTTCTTATTTTTGAGTAAAACCTATCAAACCTTTCATTTTTCAAGGTTTTGCTAAAAAACACAAGTACTTCCCCGTATGAATTTCAAAACCTCAACAGTTTATATCACTTGTTGAGGGGGAGTATTTGATTTAAAACTTTGTTTACAAATTGTTCATAGTGGTCATCTTCCCGCAACACTCGAAATGGTCATATTTATTGTCAACCATTCAAAAATAACATTTTTTATGCCATTTTTGAGTGGGAGAAAATTGTGTGATAAGAAATATGTTGTACAAAATGCAAATGAATCTGTGTATCTCAGACTTAACCAACGAATTGACGGTACTAAACTGTTTGTAACTCGAAAAGACTTGTCCTGGACGGGTAATAATTTCAAACTAGTTCGCTAGTAATGTAAACGTATCTCGCAAAGGACTTGTCTGAGTAGAATGTACCATTCGAGAAACTCTTGATAGACATGAACTCTGACGGGTATGACAACCTTTCGAGGTTTGTCTACACCTTCAAGGTAGTTATTGGAGCTAGTTGTCACCTAAAAACTGACAATGTAACTCTTTAACTACGCAACGTAACCGTGTCTCGCGGGGGATTGTCTATCTCGAGTGGATCAATTCAAATGTGCGCGCTCTTTCCTCACTGTGCATTTAACCATTAAAACTATTAAGCACATGTGGAGGGGGAGTATTTATGCAAAACCTTATCTCTCACAATGGTTCAAACATGTTTTTCATTTACAAACCATTTGAGAGATTTTTCACAAACTGTGGTCTTAATGGCAACATAGGTTAGTCATGGAGTTATAAGGTGACTAAGGTTAGGAATAACCGTCCTATGATCCGCCAGAGCCGGAGGGATCTACCCAAGGACATCACAAATAGTTAGTACTTAGAAGTCCTTAGGTACGATTATAAAAAAAAAGGAGAAAATGAGAATCGGAGAAAGAAGGAGTTGAAGAATCAAATAGAAATGCAAAGAAAAGGGTGAAAAGAAACAGCCCTCCAGATTATTCAACTTAGGGCAGACACCGGGTTCAATTCATATGCTACTGATTGTCACTTAGTGACACCGGTATTGAAGATTAAAAGTCGTCATGGACCCAGTGACGCATGCACTAAACCTTCTTAGCCACTCAAGTTTCTCTCAACAGAAGCTTGTTTCATTCTCACAGGGAACCCTACGTAAACTATTGGCTTTCTCTTAGAGATCGCTGGTATTGAAGAAGGAGACCCTCTCCCTAGTCTCTGCTCAGGAAAACCAAAACGCACTATTGAGTCTAGAGCCACGAGATTCATCAAAAGATCTCTTAGGAACACTTGACATTTCAGCACTTGTTGATCAACAAATAAGATCTTCAGTGATTCAGTGGTTCATATCGAGTCCTTCACAGATCTTAGCAATTTGTCGAGAACATTTATGAGAGGTTCACTTCTGTGATTCTCAGTGATTGAATGGAAACTCCTGCCAGGGTCAACATCAAACAGCCCTGACAGCAGGTCACTTCGGTAACTCCCCGTGGATTACGCGGAGTGTGTCTCAAACGGTCTACAGTCGTGAGGTGATGCTACGGTGTACCTCAGCGACTCATCTGAACTGTAGATGCACTTCGGTACATCGTGTTATCTCACTTGTGGGACTCCAGTTCAGGAACGGCCTTTGTAAGAATTAGAGTTGTGTTTTCACACTATGCTGTTAACACTCTCGAAGTTCAAACTTATAAGTGCCGGAAACCGCTTATTACTAACCGTTTGAAATGGTTTCTTCTTATGGAAGCTCCGGAGCGGAATGATCGTGCTGATTCTTCTCATGCTCACGCCAACATCATCACTAATGGAAGTTCTATTCAAAGGCAACACAACCATCAGAATGATTCTTCGTCAAACCAAAGAATCTACAAAGTTAAAGACTTAAAGAACTTCATCAGTATTGAATTCCAACGTCAAAGAGCGTGTGAGCATGTTGAAGAATGACGTGGAGACACTGGAGCAGCGAAGCTGACCTGAGGCAGACTTGATGCAGACAACAACATACTATCACTTTCACCACAAAGAACAATGATCAAAGAACAAAGTTTAAGATGACGTCAAAGCAAAACCGTTCAAAGTCAACTATCTCTCTACACTGGGGAGATTGTTCGAATCGAGGCAATTCTTCTCACAAGAAAGAAGAATGTCAGGAGACGTCAGAGCTACTATTACATCAACGCCTTCACCGTTTACATTCATATATACTTGAGGGGGAGATTGTTGGAATCACTCCTAAACAGTATTTCAAGTATTTATATTTCATATGTAATAGGTAGCTTTATATGGCCTTTATGTTTGTTTAAGGCCTAGCTTATGTAGAAGGCCCATAAGCTGAGGCCCATGCCCAATAAGGAATAGGGAAGGAGAGAGAGTGTTGCCCTAGCTCCTTGCCTATAAATACAATGTAATAACCCTCACTTGAGGGTTGGTTGTTCAAGTTTTTCTCTCTTTCACCCACCTACGCATAACCGGTCATATTATCTTGTGTGTGTGTGTGATTTACTTGTTCAATCGCCTTATCTCTTTCTATATTACTTGTGTTTGTAAAACTAGTGACCTAACACTATCCCACCAAACCCTTGTTTCCTTACCGTAAGCCTAACATTACAACCCTTTAAAAGACCTCTTTGATAGTCTTTCCTAGGTGCTTACGCCAAAGCGATGGAGGTTTGATCTATTCTCAAGCCTATGGTAATCTATGTACTAGGACCGGTTAATGAGTGTTTATCTTCCATTTCCTATTTGTTATATTTCATATATACACCCGAGAGAGATGTGAGTATCCAAACACCCCATGTAAGGTGCTAGTATGTAATTTTCGTGCTTGTTATGACTTTTGTGGGGCTTATATGTGTTGTGGACCGTTTTAAATCAATGCTTCATGACCCATAACTTATAAATTAATTGGCTAAAAGCACATTTGCTTGAGGACAAGCAAATAACAAGTGTAGGGATATTTGATAAGGTTTTAAAAGGTACCATTTTGAGGGGTCGTTTTAACCCTTATTTGATCACTTTTGTATCCGTTATTACTTAATATCGTTCATTTTCACTTTTTAGGTCTCTTGAAGGCAAAATGCTGGAATGGCACTTATTTGGACGAAAAGGCGCGAATATACGAAAAAAATGGCCAAAGTCAGAATCGAGACACTCAAAGCTGCTGAAAACAGAAGGCGACGGCGTCACTGCTTATCTGCGACGCCGTCGGAGGATTTTTGTGATGATACAGAAGCAAAAAACCCTATTTTCAAGAGACGACGTCAGGCTTTAAAAGAGTAGGCTGTCGCTACTCAGACGGCCTAGATGCGACCCAGACGACGTCAGAAGCTGAAGAGGACGGCGTCACAGACATAAGGTGACGCCGTTGCAAGGTTAACGTGGCCAAGACGAAACCCTAATGACGGCGACACGACGGCGTCACAAAACATAAGGTGACGCCGTCGCATATGTAATATTATATATAGAATCCGAATTTTTCAGTTTTAGAGAGTCTTGTGTGGAGTAAAAACCTAAAACCGAACCAAGGGTGTCTTGCACAGTATTTTAGGGTTCCAAACCCTATCTTACATCAAGATAAGTATTTACTTCATCAATTCAATTATGTCTTTGATTATTTGTGTGTATGCTTGCATGTTCTCCATGTCCGGCTAATTTATTTGTGTGTTTGCTTATGGAGTATGAAACTTAATTATTGAATATTGATTGGTTGTTTCTTATCTTAGTTGATTAATGATCTAGTAATGCGATAGGTCATTCGTTGTGTACTTAATGCTTGATTCATCTTTGTGAACCTTAGAATATAATTACCTGAGTAGTTGTAAGCTAAACCATCCAAAGAGTGCCTTAGAGTAAGAGTTTATTATCCCTAGTGGGTTTTGTAGACGAGACCCTTTGGTAAGTTCAAAGAGTTAGGGAGAAACGCATACCCTACAACTTTAGACACACAACGCAACTAAGAATAAGGACGTGACAACTCAACCATCAATAGGAGATAATTAAGGAGTAGTAAAACCTAAGTAAACACATCTTTAAACTATCATACGAGCACACATTAATTAGACATAGACTACCACCACCTTAGTTTAGATAATTAGATAATAGTAGAGTAATCGGTAGAAATACCAACCCCCCAAATCCAATACCCGAGATTCGTACCTTTCAATATCCTAAAAAAAACATAAAAAAGATAAAAAATAATCTTCCTCAACCTTAACCTTAGCGTAGTAAACTTCTCACTAGCATTCCTATTCCCCTAGAGAACGATATCAATACCCGTGGCTTACCCTAATAATACACTACAACGATTAGGTTCAGTGCCTAGGGTGTTGAAAAACTTGCTCGATGAAAAGGAAGTTCCTTTGACCCCGAACGCGCTGCGTAAGCGTATCAGGTACGAAGAGCCAGTCTCATCAGATGATGAAATGGTGCATGTCAGTGCACTGATGGCCCTCTCAGAAGAGGACAAGCTAGCTGTTGGGAAAAATCATGCCAGGAATGGAGAGTGGGTCAACATCACAATGAAGAAGGTAAATATTTACTTTCTATGGATGATGACTCTGATTGGCAGTCCTATATGAACTATATCAATGTTGACCTTAAGTTTGTAGAAGAGCAATGATTAAATCTTTTTTCAAAATATAACAAGCTAAGTTTTGAACTAAACAAGTGTAGGGATGAACTGCTCCTTTTGAAACAAAATAAGCTTGAGGCTATCCCTTTGCAAATTCAAAACACTGAATTAGTTAAAAGAAATCAGGCTCTTCAAGATGAACTTAAGAAAGAAAAGGAAATCATTGCTAGTTGGACTACTAAGAATCCAAGAGTCTTTGATGCTGTAGGAGCCCCCAGTAGCAAAAAGAGAGTCATAGGTGAAGATCATCTCCCTGACTCTCACAACAAAGACCAGTCTCCCAAACCATTTGTGTCTGGTGGCATGATTACCAATGTGTTGACTATTCTCAAGCCCAGTGATTGGATTGAACGGGTTAATCCTGATAGTAAGCTTCCTAATTTTGATTCTGGAAGAATTCTAGAGCCTGAAAGTCAAGCTCTAAAGAGCATGCTTGGAATCCCTGATGTGCCCAGCAGTACTGAACACATCTCTGAGTCTGAAGCAGAATCTCAAGCACCACTTCCACCCCTGGAACCTCTTCAGGGTGCTGCTCCCAGCTCTAAGCTTACTTCTTTACAGTTCAATCCACACTCACCAAAAGAAAGGTCTGGACAAGGTAGAACCATCCTAAAAAGATCATCAAAACCAACTCAACATGAATCTACCCCCACTGAGATTTCTACATCCTCTGTCCCCACTGAAGCTGATCAAATTCAGCAGTTGACTGAACTTGTGAGGAAGCTAACTGATAAGATGGAATCCATCAAAAGAGTTCCTGAATCAATCAAGGAAACAAAGTCAGCTTCCTCTAGTTCCTCAAAGTCAAAAACCACCACCAAAACCAAGCAGAAGTGTGATCTATGCCACTATACCAGTCATACCACTGATAAGCTGTTATAGAATCCTTTTTTGTATGATATGCAAAAAGGATGATCACAGAACTTCTGATCACTTACAATATGTAAGTTCTCTCAGTAAAGTAAACTATACCAAAGTTGGTCATCAGTATGCTTCAACCTCCAAATCTTCTCAAAAGTCTAGAGCAAAAACCTTTTCTCCTTGCCCACAATGTGGCTTCAATGATCATCATCCTGATGACTGTCTCATGAACACAAGTTGTGAGATTTACGGAAATGCAGCTCATGAGACATCCCGACATGACAGTGTCATCCAAGCAAGGAGAAGCTCCAAGCAACCTAGAATCACTGAGTCATCCTCAGTCTCCAAATTCAAAACCTGTGGTAGCACAATGCACTCAACCACTAACCATGAGTCAATTGCCAAATTCAAACAGACCTTTAGGCCCAAGCCCACTAGTATATGGGTCAGCAAGAGAAACTAATCCAGTTTACTATTTGTGCAGAGATACGCCAGGGAGCCAATTTGGCATCTAGATAGTGGATGCTCAAGAAGCATGACTGGTGTTAAGGAGTATCTGCACAAATATGTAAAGGAACCAGGACCCAAGGTAGTATTTGGTGATAACTCATCATGTCCCACTGAAGGTTATGGTTCAATATACTGCAATGGAATAGTTTTCTCTAGAATAACTTATGTCAATGGTCTCAAATACAATCTCATCAGTGTCAGTCAACTCTGTGATGCAAAGTACATTGTGCAATTCAATGACAAACAAGGCACCATTTTCAATGCCAACAAAGAAGTTGTGTTGATAGCTCCTAGAAGAGATGATGTTTATGTCCTAGACATGTCAACACTCTCTCAAAATGGAACTTGTCTCTTTGCCAAAGCCACTGAAACTATCAACTGGATGTGGCACAAGAGACTCTCACACTTAAATTTCAAAAACATCAACAACTTGGCAAAACAAAACAAGGTCCTTGGCTTACCATCACTGGTTTTTACAAAAGATATACCATGCTCAGCCTGTGAAAAAGGCAAACACCAAAGAGCATCTTTCAAAACAAAACAAAATTTCTCAATCAAAAGCTGCCTTCACCTCCTGCATATGGATCTCTTTGGACCAGTCAGTCCTAGATCAATCCAGCATGAGAAGTATACACTTGTCATTGTTGATGAGTTTTCAAGATACACTTGGGTATACTTTCTTTCCAAAAAGAGTCAGGCAGCTGACACTATAATGTCATTCATCAAGAATATTGAAAACCAGAATGACATTACTGTTAAACAAATACGAACTGACAATGGTACTGAGTTCAGAAATGAAGAGCTTGAGAATTTCTGTGATGAAAAGGGAATCTCCCAAAAATTTTCATCTCCTTACACCCCTGAACAAAATGGGGTAGCTGAAAGGAAAAACAGAACTCTCATTGAGGCTGCTAGAACTATGCTCAGCCCTATCAAAACATTTCTGGACTGAAGCAGTCAAAATAGCCTGTTACACTCAAAATAGGTCAATCATTATCAAAAGACATAACAAAACCCCATATGAGATATTCAAAGGTAGGCTTCCTGATATAAGCTACTTTCATGTGTTTGGATGTCCTGTGTTTATTCATAACCACAAGGATCATCTAGGCAAGTTTGATGCTAAAGCTGATGATGGATACTTTCTAGGTTACTCACTGATCTCCAAAGCCTTTAGGGTATTTAACACAAGGAGACAAAAAGTTGAGGAAACCTTTCATGTCACCTTTGATGAGAGTTCAGAAAGCATCAGGTTCACCAACACCTCAGTGGAGGAAATAGGAATTGACAAATCATCAAGATATCCTCCTGATGAGTATAACACTGAAATAAATTCCTCATACCAAGCTGATGCTGGCATCTCATATTATATCTTGCCTCACAACCTTTCACAACTAACTATCAGTGAATTCATTGATAATCAAACAGTCCCTGCTGGGATAGGTAACACTGAACTAAATATTCAGGAACCTGTGATTCATGAACCCCAACCTGAACAAGACATCTCAACAGATGCTCTTAATGATTATGTGGCTCCAGCACCTGAACTCACTCCTGAGTCTCCAGTGACCTCTTCAAGCTCATATCCCAGACCACAAAGTAGGTGGACAAAATCCCAGGACATTGAGCTTGTAAACATCATTGGTGAACCCACTGAGGGCATGCTTACAAGAAGCATGACTGCTAAACTAACTGCAACTTCAGCAAATGAATGTCTATATGCTGATTACCTATCAGAAATAGAACCCAAGAGTGTCACTGAGGCTTTAAAACACCCAAGCTGGGTTCAGGCCATGCAAGATGAACTTCAACAGTTTGACAAAAACAAGGTCATGACCTTGATCAAATGTCCTCAGGATGTCATTGTCATAGGAATGAAGTGGGTTTTCAGAAACAAAACTGATGAAAACGGCACTGTCATTAAAAACAAAGCCAGACTTGTAGCCAAAGGTTACAGTCAACAAGAAGGCATTGACTATGATGAGACATTTGCTCCTGTTGCAAGAATGGAAGCCATCAGGATCTTTCTTGCATATGCTACCTACATGAACTTCAAAGTTTACCAAATGGATGTAAAAAGTGCATTCCTGAATGGTGAACTCAAGGAAGATGTGTATGTTCAGTAACCTCCTGGCTTTGAGAGTAGTGAATTCCCTGACTATGTCTGCAAGCTTGATAAAGCCCTTTATGGACTAAAGCAAGCTCCCAGGGCATGGTATGAAACTCTCTCAGCCTTCCTGATTCAAAACAAGTTTGTCAGAGGAAAGATAGACAACACATTGTTTATCTATAGGACAAAACAAGATGTGATACTGGTCCAAGTGTAGATGACATCATCTTTGGCTCAACAAACTACACTCTTTGCAAACAGTTTGAAAAACTGATGACAAAGAAGTTTAAAATGAGCATGATGGGTGAACTCACATACTTCCTTGGACTACAAATCAAGCAAACTGATAAAGGAATCTCCATCAGTCAAGAGAAATACACCAGAAATCTCTTGAAGAAATATGAGGTATCTGACTGTGCCTCAGTGAAGACACCAATGGTCCCTCCTAAAAACCTTGGACCTGATCTCACTGGCAAATCAGTCAATCAAACCCATTTCAGAGGGATTGTTGGCTCACTGATTTATCTCACTGCTTCCAGACCAGACATACAATTCTCAGTCTGTCTAATAGCAAAATATCAGTCCAATCCCAAAGAATCCCATCTTAGTGCAGCCAAAAGAATACTAAGATACCTGAAGGGAACTCCAAGCCTTGGACTCTACTATCCAAAATGCTCAGGGTTTGACCTCAAAGGATATTCTGATTCTGATTATGCTGGCTGCAACATGGATAGAAAAAGTACCTCAGGGTCCTGTCAATTTCTTGGAGGTAAACTGGTCTGTTGGAGTGCTAAAAAGCAACAATCAGTGGCTATGTCTTCAGCCGAAGCTGAGTATGTTGCTGCTGTAGGATGTTGTGCCAATGTATTATGGATGAAAAGTCAACTCAGTGACTATGACATCCACTACAAAATGGTACCCATCTTCTGTGACAACACTAGTGCCATTGCAATCTCCAACAACCCTGTCCTTCACCAAAGAACCAAACACATTGATATCAGATATCATTTCATCAGGGACCACATTATGAAAGGAGACATAGAGCTTCATTTCATCCCTACTAAATATCAACTTGTTGATATCTTCACCAAACCCTTAGATGAACCTACCTTCAGGAGACTGAAAGCTAAATTGGGAATGATAGACATTGAAAGTCAGCAACCTGATAACCAATCCTAATCTCAGTAAGTTTTCTCTGAAATGGTTCATCCTCCCTGAACATACCGCAAAACAACCATCTCACTGAATGAGTAAGACTCATTCAGGGACCCTGACAGTTGATACTAAGCATTGAATGAGTAACTAAATGCTCCAAGTATCAGTTACTTAAATGTCATAGGTTGGTAACCTTGCCAATTTAATATAGGAATATATGTCTCTTTGTCTTACTGTCATCCATGTCAAGGGTCCCTCAAAAACCTGCCTCATCCCACTTGGCATTAAATGCCTCCTGTCACATGAAATATCCAGTGGATATTTTATTACTGCAAAAGTGCACTTTTACTGTGCACCGCAACTGTATACTTGAAAACCGGGATTTTACTGCGGGTAGTGGAGTGGTGGCATTAAATGTGGAAATTCGAAACGTTTTCAAAAACTGACTTTACAAATCCACATTTATGCATAAACTACCCCTCTCATCACTCTATAAATACCCCTCACAAAATCATTAAAACATACACAAATTATTTCTGCAACAAAACTCTGTCAAAATACTCTTTCAAATCCAGAAATCTTTGTGTTCTTCAAACCTTTTTCAGAAAAATCTTCTCTGTAAACATTTACAAAAGTTTTTCATCACAAACTTAAGAGTTTAAAACTCTTTGACTGTTCTAGTTCAAGATTTTTTTTCAAAACCCTAAAATATCTAAATTAAAATGGCTAGAACACAATCTCTTCAGTTTGCATCTCAGTGGGTAGGGGATTTCAGTAATGTTGAATTTAAAACTAACAATGTTATAGGAAATTTTGAATACCCACAAAATGTCCCAGCCTATAAGGACATAATGAAATTTTTGTTCAACTGCCCACTGAAAACGGCCTTTGTTCAGTGTCCCTCTATACTGTACCAAAACCTCCTCAGGGAGTTTTGGGCAACAGCCATGGCCTATGACCCGACACCCTCAACAAATGAGCCTGACCTACGACCACTCAGGGAGTATCTCATTAAATTCAGTCTTTTCAATGGGGAACAATCAGTCACCCTGGACTATAAAATGTTTTGTACTGCAACAGGGTTAGACTACAGTAAAGGGGTCTATGTTGCCCATCCTGAACCCTCCACAGTGAAGGATGGGTTAAAACAAATAGTTTTGGATCCAAAATTTTTGGACAAGACCCCAGTCACCAAGAGTCAATTTCCTGTGGCTTGGAGGATCCTGTTCACCTTTGTGATTTAGGTCCTCGGCGGGAACCACTCATCCACTGAACAAGTTAATTCTATTCACTTGATGATGGCATACTATTTGATGAATGGGGTCAATGTCGACATTGGGGATATCATTTACAGTGATCTCGTAACCAAGCTACTAAGCAAAACTAGGGCGAAATACGTTTCGTACCCTAGGTTTGTCTCATGTGCTTTACAAGTGTTACTGGGTTGCAATTATCCTCAAGAACAAAAATATTGTGCTTTACCTGGCATCCTGAGTCAATCTAATTTTCAAAAGGACCCATCCCTTGTCACTAATATTGAATTGACGGCCCATATGGTTGCTGTAAACAACCAGAGGGACTCAGTGTCTCCTAACTCTGCTCCTAAAAAGAGAAAGGGGAAGTCTCAGACTGGGACTAAGACCAAACCCAAGTCTCAGGGCCTTGAGGTTTCAGGAACACAGCCCAAAAGGCAAAAGAAGCCCAAAACTGATATGCCACCTACTGGAGACCAAGCAACATCCATCCAGGTGACAATGAAGGACACTGATAAATCACAATCAGTGCCTTTGGTCCCAACTACTACTCCCCAAGATCCATAGGGAAACATACAACCCGCTGGTAGGGGAGCGCCTTCCACAACGCCTAAGGATGACATTAGCAAATCACAGCCTTTGTCTGATGGCAAACTGAATGATCCCAAAGACTAGAGGGACCTAAACAACCCACTGATAGGGATATAACTGTCACTGACTCCGCCAAAGGCACTGGGAAAAACCGACCAGTGTCTCAGGGGTCTTAGGGGGACAAAGACTCGGAGGGAAAGAAACAACCCGCCGATACGGAACCCATCACCAATCTTGACTCCGGAGAAGACACTGGGAAAAACCCATCAGTGTCTGAGGGGTCAAAGAGGGACAAAGACTCAGAGGGATTAATACCACCCGCTGATACGGAACCCATCACCCCCACCTTGTTAACTGTTGCTGATGTAGCTGAGATACTATTTTCTGATGAAGAACATGCTGAAAGTGAAGATGAAATCCTATCAGCAGGAAAAGAAGTGGACGCTGATGTTCAAGCTGAACAAGAACATCAGCCTGATCCACAAGAGCCTAATGAGTCACCATTTCAGCCTGAAGATAATGACTCTGACTCCTCTTCATCCAGTTATGATGAATTCAGCCAGTTTGATAATATTCTTCCAATCACTGAAAGGCAACTAGTTATGTGGATCACCAAAGCTTCAAGAAAGATATATTCTGGGGTCACTGACACATTGTGGGATCAACACACTGAAGCTGCTGCAAGTTATGCTGATCTAAAGTCCGATGTGCTCACTTTCAATGCTAACACTGATGAACACAGAGATATCATGCACGAGCATCTTCATAGATTGGATGATAACCTGGCTAAGTTTCTTAAACATCTTCAGGGTTATGGGACAAAAATTGATGAAATCAGGGACTCGGTCAAAGAAGACCCAGCACTCAACTCTAAAGTGTTGGAGGCTACTGAGGCTTACTTGAAGAATTCCTCAGATCTCACTGAACTAATCAACATGCTCAAGTCTGCCAATGTTTAGGGTCTTCAATCTTTAGTTCAGTCTCTTCAGGAAACACTGGGTTCCTTGGATGCTCAGGTGACCACTCTGGTTAAGGCATCATCTTCCATGGCTTGGAATCTTGGGCCACGGATGACTGCTTTGGAATTATCTCAGGCTAATCTGGAGAAACAAGTCACCAGTCTTCAGCAGGATACTACTGACATCAAGGCTATGCTCACTGAAATTTATCAAGCCTTCAAAGGTCAGGCCACTGCAACTCCCCCAGTGTCCGAAGCAACTCTTGCTCTCACTCATGTTGCGACAACAGTTGAGAGGGAAAAGACCACTGAAGAGATTTCCTCTCACACTGAGGGGGAGCCAGCTCAACCAGTCCCTGCTGTACCAATTTCATCAGTACCACCAACATCATCAACAACAACAACAATGAGAGTGATCACACCTATAACAACACCACCACCACCTTTGGTAGCATCATCTTCTTTAGGGCTTGATAAGGTTTTAAAAGGTACCTTTTTGAGGGGTCGTTTAAGCCCTTATTTGATCACTTTTGTATCCGTTATTACTTAATATCGTTCCTTTTCACTTTTTAGGTCTCTTGAAGGCAAAATGCTGGAATGACACTTATTTGGACGAAAAGGCGCGAATATACGAAGAAAATGGCCAAAGTCAGAATCGAGACACTCAAAGCTGCTTAAAACATAAGGTGACGGCGCCAAGTATTAATTGCGACGCCGTCGGAGGATTTTTGTGACGGGACAGAAGCCAAAACTCCTATTTTCAAGTGACGACGTCAAGTTATAAAAGAGTAGGCAGTCGCAACTCAGACGGCCTAGATGTAATCCAGACGGCGTCAGAAGCTGAAGAGGACGGCGTCACAAGCATAAGGTGACGCCATCGCAAGTCTAACGTGGCCAAGACGAAACCCTAATGACGGCGACACGACGGCGTCACAAAACATAAGGTGACGCCGTCGCATATGTAATATTATATATAGAATCCGAATTTTTCAGTATTTAGTGTGTAGTCTTTTGGAGTAAAAACCTAAACCGAACCAAGGCTGTCTTGTACAGTATTTTAGGGTTCCAAACCCTATCTTACACCAAGATAAGTGTTTTACTTCATTAATACAATTATGTCTTTGATTATTTGTGTGTATGCTTGCATGTTTTCCATGTCCGGCTAATTTACTTGTGTGTTTGCTTAGGGAATATGAAACTTGATTATTGAATATTGATTGGTTGTCTCTTATCTTAGTTGATTAATGATCTAGTAATGCGATAGGTCATTCGTTGTGTACTTAATGCTTGATTAAATCTTTGTGAACCTTAGAATATGACTCCTTGAGTAGTTGTAAGCTAAACCATCCAAAGAGTGCCTTAGAGTAAGAGTTTATTATCCCTAGTAGGTTTTGTAGACGAGACCCTTTGGTAAGTTCAAAGAGTTAGGGAGAAACGCATACCCTACAACCTTAGACACACAACGCAACTAGGAATAAGGATGTGACAATTCAACCACCAATAGGAGATAATTAAGGAGTAGTAAAACCTAAGTAAACACATCTTTAAACTATCATACGAGCACACATTAATTAGACATAGACTACATACACCTTAGATTAGATAATTAGATAAGTAGAGTAATCGGTAGAAATACCAACCCCCCCCCCCCAAATTCAAACCCCGAGATTCGTACCTTTCCTTTCCTTAAAAAATATAAAAAAATAAAAAATAATCTTCCTCAACCCCAACCTTAGCGTAGTAACTTCTCACTAGCATTCCTATTCCCCTAGAGAATGATATCAATACCCGTGGCTTACCCTAATACTACACTACAACGATTAGGTTCACTGCCTAGGGTATTGAAAAACTTGCTCGACGAAAAGGAAGTTCCTTTGACCCCGAACGAAGCGTGTAGCGTTATCAAGTTTTTGGCGCCGCTGCCGGGGAATAGAATAGCTAGTTAGTAGTCCACCTCGTTTAGGTTTCTTTACTTGATTCCTATCAAGTAAACTTTTTTCTCATTTTTAGCTTTCTCTTAGTCTATCCCCCTTCTTCGTGACCTTTGTTCGTAACCCCATCACTTTTCATCATGGAAGGTGATAACCACCCACCATTCATTAACCCACCACCAATTGACCCGCCAAGAGCCCGTACTCTTGGTGAATACTTGAGACCAAGCCACTTAGGCTATAGGAACACCATTGAGCTTCCCGACCAAGCCCAAACTACGGCCCTGCGATCCGACACCATCCGGTTGGTGCAAGACGGATGTGCATTCCATGGACTTCGTTCCGAAGATCCAAATCAGCATCTGAGGGATTTCCTCAAAATTGTCGATTCCATCGACCTTGATGCTACTACTCGGGAGACCACGCGCTCGCGTCTCTTCCAATTCTCTCTACGGGACCAAGCTAGTAATTGGCTTGAGCGACTTCCCGTCGGCTCCATCTCAAGTTGGGATGATCTTACCTCTCGCTTCCTTGCTTAATTTTTCCCACCGGGGAGAACCACTAAACTTAGGCGAGACATCTTGACGTTTCAACAACTCCAAGGTGAGTCTCTCTACAAAGCATGGACTCGATTTAAGGACCTACTCCGTAGACTTCCCCATCATGGCATTGATCTTTGGCTTCAAATCTAAATTTTCTATGACCATACCGATTTCATCACTCGACGATCCATTGATCGAGCCGCCGGTGGAAGGCTCAGCGACTTTAATGCAGAGAAATCTTGGGATATTATAGAGGAGCTTGCTGATCAAAGCTACGAAGATTGGAATGAATCTCCTGAAACTCCGGTTAACGTAGTTAATTCCATATCAACTCCTTTTGAATCTTCCGACACCCTCGAGGAGCAAATGAGTGCCATTGAGAGAGGGATTGATTATCTTATGGAAAGGCAAAGAAGAGTCCCCGTACAAATTCCTCGAGAAGCTGTCAAATCCGCCAATTCCACCAACCACCCCACACCTTTTTCGGAGTCCCCAAGTCGTGAGCAAAACCCAAATTCCGAAAGGCGCTTCCGTTCTACTTCCCCAATACCACTTTCACCAAGCTTCAAGGAACAAATGAGGGAGTACATGGCAGCTCATACGGAGAGATTAGCCAAATTTGAAGAGGAGGTTTATAGGTAGAGAGAGGAAATGCAAGCGAAAATGACGGAAATGATGAATTTGGTAATAGAATTTACCAAAACAAAAGCTCCCGAAAAGGTACTAGTAAGAAGCAACGATTGTCCTCCCACCTCGTTTGTTATCGCTGTTTCCATTATGTTCGAGGATGCAAGGGTTGAGATAGGGAAAACTGAAGAAAGCAAGAAGGAGGAGCATGTGCCTAATGATGAGCCTAAGACCATTGAGTACTACCTTAAGCACGAAATTAACAAAAAAACTATTGCAAACCAAGTAAACAACTTTAGGTACAATGAAGTTCTTAGGGAGGCCCTTGAAGGAAAAATGATAGAAGAAGAGTATGATGCCTTGCCTATGGGACCCCTGTATGAGTTAGTCATAAAAAAACCATTAACAAAAAAACGAGACACCACAGGGAATTTCGTGATACCATGTAGCATAGGTGATATTGATAATATAAATGCCTTAGCCGATCAAGGGACTGATGTGAACATAATGCCATTATCAATCTATAATAAGTTAACTAAGGAGAAACCAGTCAAGACGGATCTTAGACTTTCCTTAGCTAATCACACCTATGTCCACCCCATAGGAATCGCGGTGGATGTTCTAATTGAGGTGGCTAATATCGTTTATCCGGTAGATTTCGTGATCATTGATGTTGAGGAAGATAAAAACGTGCCCCTCATTCTTGGGACACCATTTCTGGCCACCGCCAAGGCAACCATCAAATGCGGAGAGGGCATCATGATACTCAAAAGCGGGAAGGGGTACGCTAGGATACCCATCATCCCAAGGTACCCTCTTAAGATCATGGACATGATTACGGGTGGAAATCAAAAAGCCCCTAGCAATAGTGTTAAGAAGAAGATGAATGACTGGGAAAAAGGGCTTAGGGACTTTATGGTTCAAGGATTGTATGCAACGTTGTGGAAACCAGACAAGAAGTTAGGAAATAATCCCACTTCGATACCTAAGACACAAAGGAGCCCTACGGAATTTCTAAAAGGAGAAAAAGTACTTTTATACAAATCACGGATAAGGGCATTACGAGGTAGAAACAAACCAAGATGGTTTGGACCTTTCACAGTGAAGGAAACCAATTTAAAAGATAAAACCGTCACCATAATAGATAACGTTGGCAAGGAATCCACTGTAAGCATACAACGTCTACACCCTTTCGACGAAGGGAAAGCGAAGGAAGAAGGTGGCGGTAATGAAGTAACGTAGGAGCACGACTACGAGTCTAGCTACAAGACTCTTAAATAAAGAAAAGCGCTTCGTGGGAGGCAACCCATGCTTAATTGTTTGCTTGTTAGTGTCATATATCTTTTATTGATTGTTTATTCTCATGTTTAAATTTGTAAAAATGCTTTATTTTGTTTTTAACCTCGTCTTAATTGCATATAAAGGTATTTTACATAAGGGATAAGTGTAGGGAGGATTACACACGTTTTCAAGGAAACGTAAACATGAGAATAACAATTCATTAAAAGATATATTTGTGTGTTTGTTCGAGTCAAATGCTTGTATCGAGTCATAATAGATGTTTTGCAGAAATTTTTCCAGATTCTAAAGATGTAAATTTTTCAGAATTTTTTTCAGAAAATCGCAGACCAGTTTTTGTCAGGATAACCTGACGTCGTCAGGATCGCAACCTGACGGCGTCAGGAAGGATTAAAAACAACAAATTACTTTTTTTCTCGTTTTCTGAGCTACTTAAAAAAAATTGGAATTTTCCAGGTCTTAATTTTCCAGAAATTTTGTAAACATCCATTCCACAAGCATTATATCCTAGTTTAAATCGAGTCTTATATATATTATTACCGCCGATTTTACGCAAAGGTTTCGTTTGTTTTCTTCAAGTGTGCAGGTTTAATTTATCAAGAAGAAGCTACATAAGATTGGAAGGAGCTTTTCATGCATAAACTCTTCTTGGAAAGGATTTAACCACTACTTCACACACGGATCCTACCGAGCTAATCAGGGGAGTACTAGTTTCTTTCATTTTTAATTACCTTCCAATTATCATAACTTTGATACTTTCGGGGAACATTGGGGACAATGTTCAGTTTAAGTGTAGGGAGGGAAAATAAAACGGGAACTTTGAAACTATGCTTATCCTTGATTATTTGCTTTGTCCAATTGTATTTGTGTAATAAACCATGAGAAAATGTCGGTTAGGGTAATTTTGGCACCAAATTTAAAATTTTTCATGACATATAGGAGTGGGCCATTAGTCTTAACAAAAGCGTCTCACGGATAGGAAGTTGCATGACTAGCACAAAAACCCTTTACCACCTAAATTCCACCCAAAATGTGAGGATCGCCCTTAGATTAGTAGGAATTAAAAGCATTCATCTTCAATGCTTAGAGTGTGAACCGGTAGTATATTAGATTCTAGAACTTGTTTTGTGATGCATTCCGAGATTGCTAGTAAGACTACACTTGTGTAGTTAGGAATAACTAAATGATAAGAGGCATTAGGATAACCCTTGTTTGATACCCGTAATATAATTACTTCTTCCACATCGGTTGAGTAATTCCCCCACACCCTTTGCTTTGTACTCATCTTTAGTACACGATACCCCTAGTTAACCCCTCAGAGCCTATCTTTTTTGCGGTTCTCGTGATGTTTCATTTTTTACGGAATATCAATGAAGAGCATTGTTTACACCCCACCCCCAAATATACACCCAAATCGCCTTAGCCTACCCTGTATGCACTCACTTTTAGTGCATTATTGTTATCACCTTAAACCCTTAGTTCAATCATCTAGTTGCTTGCATGAGTTGCTAAGTCGAGTCATATCCTTTGTATACAGTTTTGGGACGATTGGGATTCATGGGAAAAGTTAAAGTTTATGAAATGACGGGAAGGGAACGTTAAATTTAAATTCCCTCTGTTTGCGTAATAATGTACCCCAAGTGTTTTGATCTTTTCAATTCGGGTCAAATTAGTGTTAGAGTAATAAAAACTCAAGTGTAGGGATGTGCCTATAAATCCCTATAAAAAAAAATCGAAAAAAAAAATAGAAAAAGAGAAAAGAAAAAAATAGAGTGAAAAAAAAAAAAAAAAAAAAAGGCTACCATCCTACATCTATCCTTTAAATTTATGTTTGTTTATTTCAGTTAGCTAGAGTCTAGAGTGTCGAGTCTTGGCTTAGCAACGCCATTCTTCGTATGCTTGTAACATAAGAGATTTTTGACTTGCCACCACTATATAGCCTATCCCACCAAACCCTTTGTTTCCCTACCGTAAGCCTAACATTACAACCCTTTAAAGACCTCTTTGATAGTCTTTTCTAGGTGCTTACGCCAAAGCGATGGAGGTTTGATATATTCTCAAGCCTATGGTAATCTATGTACTAGGACCGGTTAATGAGTGTTTATCTTCCATTTCCAATTTGTTATATTTCATATACACCCGAGAGAGATGTGAGTATCCAAACACCCCATGTGAGGTGCTAGTATGTAATTTCTGTGCTTGTTATGACTTTTGCGGGGCTTATATGTGTTATGGACTGTTTTAAACCAATGCTTCATGACCTCTAACTTATAAATTAATTGGCTAAAAGCACATTTGCTTGAGGACAAGCAAATACCAAGTGTAGGGATATTTGATAAGGTTTTAAAAGGTACCTTTTTGAGGGGTCGTTTAAGCCCTTATTTGATCACTTTTGTATCCGTTATTGCTTAATATCGTTCATTTTTCCTTTTTAGGTCTCTTGAAGGCAAAATGCTGGAATGGCACTTATTTGGACGAAAAGGCGCGAATATACGAAGAAAATGGCCAAAGTCAGAATCGAGACACTCAAAGTTGCTGAAAACATAAGGTGACGGCGTCAGGTGTTAATTGCGACGCCGTCGGAGGATTTTTGTGACGGGACAGAAGCCAAAACTCCTATTTTCAAGTGACGACGTCAAGTTATAAAAGAGTAGGCCGTCGCAACTCAGACGGCCTAGATGTAATCCAGACGGCGTCAGAAGCTGAAGAGGACGGCGTCACAAGCATAAGGTGACGCCGTCGCAAGTCTAACGTGGCCAAGACGAAACCCTAATGACGGCGACACGACGGCGTCACAAAACATAAGGTGACACCGTCGCATATGTAATATTATATATAGAATCCGAATTTTTCAGTATTTAGTGTGTAGTCTTTTGGAGTAAAAACCTAAACCGAACCAAGGCTGTCTTGTACAGTATTTTAGGGTTCCAAACCCTATCTTACACCAAGATAAGTGTTTTACTTCATTAATACAATTATGTCTTTGATTATTTGTGTGTATGCTTGCATGTTTTCCATGTCCGGCTAATTTACTTGTGTGTTTGCTTAGGGAATATGAAACTTGATTATTGATTATTGAATATTGATTGGTTGTCTCTTATCTTAGTTGATTAATGATCTAGTAATGCGATAGGTCATTCGTTGTGTACTTAATGCTTGATTAAATCTTTGTGAACCTTAGAATATGACTCCTTGAGTAGTTGTAAGCTAAACCATCCAAAGAGTGCCTTAGAGTAAGAGTTTATTCTCCCTAGTGGGTTTTGTAGACGAGACCCTTTGGTAAGTTCAAAGAGTTAGGGAGAAACGCATACCCTACAACCTTAGACACACAACGCAACTAGGAATAAGGACGTGACAATTCAACCACCAATAGGAGATAATTAAGGAGTAGTAAAACCTAAGTAAACACATCTTTAAACTATCATACGAGCACACATTAATTATACATAGACTACATACACCTTAGATTAGATAATTAGATAAGTAGAGTAATCGGTAGAAATACCAACCCCCCCCCCCCAAATTCAAACCCCGAGATTCGTACCTTTCCTTAAAAAATATAAAAAGATAAAAAATAATCTTCCTCAACCCCAACCTTAGCGTAGTAACTTCTCACTAGCATTCCTATTCCCCTAGAGAACGATATCAATACCCGTGGCTTACCCTAATACTACACTACAACGATTAGGTTCACTGCCTAGGGTGTTGAAAAACTTGCTCGACGAAAAGGAAGTTCCTTTGACCCCGAACGACGCGTGTAGCGTTATCAGGCCTGAACAAAGGAAAAGGCATAATGCAAACACCACCTGAGCCTGAGAAGATTCCCTATATGATCGGCAACACTGAGTACCTGCTTACCCCACAACAGCTAAGTGCCTACCTTGCAAAGGAAGAGAGGAAAAAGAAACTTGCTGAGGAAGAAAGAAAGAGCAGAGAAGCACTGGTAAAAGTCGTTGCTGAGGAAGCTGAAATAATAGGAATTGAGAAGCTTGAAAAGGGTCAGGCAGGACAAAAGTTCAAGGATGCTCAGGCTGCTAAGATGGCTGAAATGAGAAAGCAGTTGGAAAAAAAGAACAAAAGAACTGCAGCCATCAGGCAAGCAAGAATTGATCACTACAACTGGTCAATGACAAATAGAAGGCTGCCTAAGAAAATCACAGATGTCAGAATCATCCCCAAGTCCAAACCACTGGCCATGAATGTTTACAGGGGGGATGACAAAAGACACTTCGAGGTTCATGATCCCCTAAAATTCACTGACTTTGGGATCACTGAACTCGATGAGTTGAGTCCAATAATTGAAAAGAAGCAGAATGCGGTGGTTAAGGAGCTGATGAAAATGCTCAGCAAAAGGTATGAAAGACTAAGGGATGCACCAGCACAACTGAGGATTCAGCCTGTCTTAACTGCACCACAAGGACCTCAACCTCAGTCTTCACAGGGAAAAAGAAAGAGGGTTGAGTTCCAGCCTGAAATCAAAGTGCCTGGACTTGAATGCAACAGGGAGATGCTTGAAGGTGTAAAATTTGTCAACTGTCTTGTGATAGAAAAGCCTGAAAGAGGGCTATTTTTCATTGATGTCTATGGAAACCCAGCATTCCAAAGGTGGAGTGATATTGATCAGGCAGGAGTGGCTACAATGCTGAGCTACATACCAGTGGCCTCTCAAATTCAGACTCCTGCAAATGTCAGGTTCTGTGCTGACTTAAACGCCAAGATAAGAGAGCATCCTGACAGGGAAACACTCATCACTAAGAAAGTCAAGCTTGAAGCGCTAGGAATCCATCTAGGCTGACATCATTTTGATTTATCCTTTTGTACTAGTGATAGGAACCATGTAATGTGATCAATAAAAGATGTATGTTTTGTTAAAATACTCAGTGTTCCTTATTGCATTCATTAGTACATTCAGTGTAAGAAGAAGCCATTTGCTCACTTACACTGATCAAACACTTAGGCTATTTGTATATCCAAATAGGGGGAGACTGTTGGGTTCAGTAAATACCCAAACCCCTTAATCTAGGATTTGAATATAAAATATCCTAAGTGTTTAGTCCGTCAAACACTAACAGGTCACTGAGTGCATAGTCTCTCAGTGAGTCATCCTTAGGATACTCAGTTAGAGACAAAGAAGAAGTCTCTCCACTCAGTAAGGCGGAACTTAAGGGGTGAAGACTGAGTCTAGAAGAAGATGGTGGATTCAGTGAGTGATGACAATAACTCACTGAATCCCTAAAACTCCTCTCCAGCTACTTACACTGAAGACAAACCGAAATAGAAGACTGAAGGATAAGGCGGGATAAGTTTGAATCAGATAAGACGAAGTCCTTATCAACCAAAGTCAACTTTCCCTGAATGGCAAAAGATCAGGCTCAGTGTCATCACTGACCTTTAGAAAAAAGTCTTGTCTCTTACCTAAAGTAGTCTTTGTAAACAGAGACAAAATACATCAGTATTTTGTCTTCTGTAAATTGTCAGATTGTCACTTAGGAAAGAGTTAAAACTCATACTTGTATAAATAGCATAAGAGATGGAGTGAAAGATTTAAGCTTGTGAATTGTAAAAACATACATACACGCAAGCCATCTTTCACTCCTCCAAATACAACTTAATCCCTGAGACAGCTCAGTGGGTACTTGTAGTTGTGCTCAGACTTAGCCTGAGCTTCGAGAGGAGTTACCAACCTTTGTCATTTCAATCCCAAGTACTGTTCCGCAAGTACTTGGGTAATGTATTCTTGTTTGATTTATTTCTAATAAAGAACATTATGTTGAAAATTAATCAGTGTGTTTTACTTACATTTTATCAGTCATTGATTCACTATTAACTCGTTTTTAATACTTAAACTGTTTTACGATAGTGAATAGGGAACAACAGTTCTTTTTTGAAACCTTTTCGCAAAATTTGATCCTTTTCGAAACTTTTTTTGGTCCTTAAGGTTTGGTCAAATTGTAGGTTTCGTCCTAAATAGGGACCAAAATTTGCAAAAAGGGACGATCTCTGCACTTTCAAATTATTTATGACGAAACTTGCAATTTGGCCGAACCTTAAGGACGATTATGCAATTTACTCTAAAATTAATTATGGCAAACTAATACTTATATTAGACATTTTAGTGTTTATATGGCCGTGCACGGTTTTGAATGAGAGAAAGAAGTGAGGAATCCTCTTTTCGACTCTAACTCTCCCACTCCAGTCGTTGTTTTTCTTTCTGTTACTTCGAAAGTAGCTGCTTCAGCTTCAGCCACTCGAATTTTCGATATTCCTTTTTATTTCTCATCAAATTCTTCAGCCGCAGAGAGACTTTTGAATTGTGAGGTACCATTACGAGTTCAATATATACGAGTGTTATTTCGTGAAATAACTCGAATTTCAAATCATTTACTTGCTGTAACTACTCATGCTATGGATGAATAATGCTGAAACGTATTTGAATATCATCATCTCCGTATCAAAAGGAGTCTCAAAACCACTAGTGTTCGGTGTACCTAGTTACAAATTGACAATAATAATTCGTATATGTCAACCTGTCATTATCTTAATCTCTTTCTCTATAAATATGGTTAATTAAAGAGCACACAAGTCTTAGTTGGAGTTTCTCTTGTAGGCATTTTTTTTTTACCAAAATGCCAAACATACTCAAGTCTTATACCAATGTGTTTTTTTCCATCTTTATATTATTGCATTTTCTTTTAAATGTTAAGGTTGTTTCAACAAAGATACAAAATACAACGAGTGACGCACATGTTGTTGGTGCCATCATGGATATCACATCTCGAGCAGGCAAAGAGGCTAGAGTTGCCATGGAAATCGCGATACATGATTTCAATGCAAAAATGGTGCGAAACTATACACTCCACACAAGAAACTCCAAAGGAAAGATCGTTCGAGCAATACGTAAAGGTAACTCATCTCGCCACATTATTTGTGTATATACAACAAATTTACCTAAGATGTGATAAACAATAGAACACAATCATTTTTTTAGTAGCGATTTTATTAAAAAAAAAATAGCAAAAAGCTAGATAAATTAAACTAGAACACAACAATTGAGGAGCATTCTCAAAAAACTACAGTAATTCACAAGTCATTTGGTGGCCTCGTTTGTTATTCATAAATGTTAAAAACCTCTTATTCAACAAGTGTCTAAAATTTCCTATTCAACGAGTGTTTAAACTTTATTTGATACCTCTTATTCGGAATAGACTATTTTGTCTTTAGAAAATGTTTGTCGCCTATCTATATCTATACTACATATAAAAAAAGAAATGGTCAAACCTTGAAAAGTGAAATGTTAAAAGTCAAATGAGAAAGAAATGTATAGTGTAACTAATACTCTTATTAAAACATCACATTACTTAAAAGTACAATAATTTTTTTTCACATTGTACAATGAATTAAAAGCATATCTACCAAATTAAAATCAACCAATTAAAACGCCACTTACTAAAAAGTACAATAAAATTTTCATAATGTGCAATTTAAATAAGCTACAACATAATCCAAAAATAAAATAATTAAACACACTAATTAATATTATTTTTAAAACACCCTAAAATGAAAAGTACATGTTATTATACACATTATACAAATTAATAAAACACACAAAGCTTCATACAAGCTAACAAGTTGATGGTACAGATAGTTTTGAAAATCAGAGCGGACCAATGGGTTCAACCGGGAACCGGTGTCGCCACCGGTTCGGCTAATCAATAAAAGCCATCCGAAAACGAACCAGAGATGACCCGTTGAAACCGATACAAACTGGTGAATCAGGTCTTATCGAGATCTATTTCTCCGATTAATCGTCACAGGGTACCCGCCGCCGCAACGCGCGGGTACCCTGCTATACTATATATAAAGGAAAAACCAAAAAAGTAAAAAGTTGAAACTAAAAAAGGAAATGTTGAAAACATATATTTCAAAAGAAAACTATTAATACATATTGAAAACCGGGTTGACCCGAAACGCTTCACACCCGGTGGGTTGACCCGGTTTAATTTGACCCGTTTTTTACCTAACCCATCGGGTTGACTCGGTTTAAATCGACCCATTTTTTTACCGGAACGGTTCAACCGATTGAACCACCCGGGTCGAACCGGGTTTCAAATATATGAAAACGGACGAAAACGTATGAAAGCGTAAAAACACGTATGAAAACGGACGAAACGTATGAAAATATATGAAAATGAAAGAAAACTGATGAAAACGGACGAAAATGTATGAAAACGAATGAAAGCGGACGAAAACGCATGAAAACGGACGAAAACATATGTAAACGGGCAAAAACGTATGAAAAGGACGAAAACAGATGAAAATGTATAAAGTCATACGAAAACGTATGAAAGCAAAGAAAAAAACGCGAATTAAAAAAAACGTAAATTAAAAAAAAGACGCAAATTTAAGAAAGAAAGAAAAAACGTGAATAAATTAAAAACGTGAATTTTAAAAAAAACAAAAAAAATATGTGAATAAAAAAGAAAGACAGAAAGACAAGAAAAAAAAACATGGACTAAACAGAAAGACAAGAAAAAAAACATGAACTTAGGTTTACCTTTTAAATCTTAGGTTAATCTCAACCATTTGATTAAACTAAATGGATGGTGGAGATTTGTCCTTTGGTAAGCATAGATATGTGGGTAAGGAAAATAAAGTATCTCATCGTACTATACCAAGTGATTGGAGGGAAAAAACAATTTGTTTGTTTTTGGCCGAGCTTTAAAATCTTACTACATATAAAATGAAAATAGTCAAATGTCTAATGTTGAAAGTTGAAAATTAAAAATGGTTAAAGGTGGGAGAAATGTATAATGTAATTAATACTCTTATTAAAACACCATATTACTTAAAAGTACAATGATATATTCACATTGTACAACCAATTTAAAGCATGTCTACCAAATTAAATACAACCAATTAAAATACCCCTTATTAAAAAGTACAATAAAATTTTCACAATGTACAATTTAAACAAGCTACATCATAATCCAAAAAATAAAATAATTAAACACACTAATTAATGTTATTTTTAAAACACCCTAAAATGAAAAGTACATGTTTTTATACACATTATACACAGTAATAAAACAAACAAAGCTTCATACAAGCTAACAAGTTAATGGTACATATAGTTTTGAAAACCGGACCGGACCAACTTGTTCAAGCGGAACCGGTGTCGCCACCAGTTCGGCTAACCAATTAAAGTCATCCGAAAACGAATTAGAGAGGATCCGTTGAAACCGATACAAACTGATGTATCAGGCCTCAACGAGATCTATTTCTCCGGTTCATCGTCACAGGGTACCCGCCGCCGCAAAGCGTGAGTACCCTGCTATACTATATATAAAGGAAAAACCAAAAAGTGAAAAGTGAAAAGTTGAAAAAATATATTTCAAAAGGAAACTATTAATACACATCGAAAATCGGGTTGACCCGGGACGCTTCAAGCCCAGCGGGTTGACCCGGTATAATTTGATCCGTTTTCGACCCAACCTGTCGGGATGACCCTGTTTAAATCGACCCGTCTTTTTTACCAGAACGGTTTAACCGGTTGAACCACCCGGGTCGAACCGGGTTTCAAAACATTATGTTTAATCCCCAAATCTTCAAACTTTTATTATTTTTCATTTATAACCCATAAACTTTTTTTATCACTAAACGATCTGTCGCTATAAAATCCCGTTGCTATGCACGGGTGCTCGTCTGGTATAAAAAATAGAGTTGGTGTTTTTTGGGCTTCAATTTACATTATTATATTAGGCTTTTACTAAATTTTTTGTTTATTTTTTATTTGTAAATATACTAACTACATAATATTAGAAACACATTTTGATGGTCCGGATGCATTTAGGAAAATTCGATATTGTTTTAAAAAATTAACACTACATCGAAAAAATTCATGCGGATCCCAGAAACCGCTGGTTCCGTCCCTGTATGAGCCATCACTTCCACTGCCTATCTACTTCTTATTATTATATGTACATTTGCTTAATCATGGTTGTTATGAACCAGTAATGCTATATTTAAGTTTATTAGTCAGATTACAACGTATTTTTTATTGCTCAGTTTATTTGGTTTCTGAAACCTTAAAAAAAACTGTTTCCCGCCAAATATCCTGGCCTTTTTTATGTGCCTAACTTAGGTTTGTCCAATAGTTTGAAAATTGTTAGGATACGACGAAACATGGTTGAATATTAGAGAGTATATTAAGTTTTAGTCTGGGGTTGCTAATTTTCGCTGCTTATTCTAAAGTAGAATGCTTGTGCTAATTTTAAGATTATAAATAAGCAACAAGTAATAATCAACTCAAACATTGACACATGTCATGGTCATTTTTTCTCTTTTTATCGTAACATCTAGTTAGAATATTATTAGGCACAAATTTTAGGCACAATAATCAAGTAAGAAGTTGTTTATTTCAAAATATTTACTTGTGCTGAAATCAGAATCAATTTCTCTAAAAATAATATATGTTTGAACTTTTTATGGATAAATTTGATTGTATCTTTTTAACAAATAACTAATTTTCGAGCATTATTGCATTTTGCAAAATAATTAAATCCAACACCATTTTCGAGGGTATTGAATTTCTAACAAAAACATAAGCAGAAAAAACACCCCTAGGCATTGCAACAAAATGACAATTGATTAGATTTTGAAGGTAAGGTGGCGTTTGTTTTATTAGCATGAATCACAATGGGTATAGGTTTCGGTATTAGATGGAATGAGAATAGATTTTACTAAACGTTTCATTCCTAAAAATATCGTTTGTTATCAATAAAAGTGATACAGGTATCATCACGGTGAAATTAATAAGAAGCAAATTGGGTCCCATATGAATAGATGCTAAACAGAGGAAGAAGAAATGAAGTACAAAAATGTGTGGTGAAAATGATATAATCAAATTAGGTCTCATAGGAATAGCTTAAATACCACCCCATCCAGTCGATTTCTGTCTGTTGGTATAAATTACATATTTTAATATTTTTTGAATCCTAAAACTTGAACCAAACTGCAGATTTAAAAATCATTAGATTCCAATAGTGCAAACGGCCCCTAAATTAGTAGTCATGTTGTTAAATTCCGACTTGATAGCTGGTATTATTGGCCTTAGCCCTAGGTATAGAACTTGAAATTTTATCTTGTAAAGCTCACAAAACTAGCTAAAGTTCACGATTATTTAAGTTGGTCGCTAGATTTCCATTGATTTATTGGAACAATCGTGTACACAATGATAGATATCCATTATTGCCCGTGAACATACGCCATTGACTGTTATAAATTATATGATTTTTTTAAATGCTTTTGTATTTTGTTGTCCATTTCCTAACAATATTTACCACTAGTAATATTATGTTTGTCGGATATATTTCATATTTGTAGTTGAAGAGAGTGTTGGGCCAGTTTAGATCCTAGTCTCTAACTAGATTTAAACATAAATTAGACCAAGTAAAAAAAAAAAAAAAAAACTCATTGACAGTAAAATCAACAAGCTACTTTAACAAGGTTCAAGTCAGACACACGTTCAACCAATCAAAGACAACTTGAAGATATCCTTGCTAGCTGATGCAATATTAGCTAGTAAGCATATGAATTAGAAACTCAAGAAGTGAGGAGTCATCAGGGATTGACAATGCTCTGATGATTCTATCGGCTCTCAACTCAAAATATCTCTTAGATATCTAGGCGAGATTTAAAAAAAAAAGCAAATGAGCGGGAGAAGGTACAACTTTGAAGAAGTCAAGACAAGTACGAGTTGATAAAAATGCAGGAACACTTGTCATCACCGTTCATTAAAAGCATAGTTGTTAGGTTTCCAAGAGTAGAAACATTTAATGGAAGTTGTACTTACCCATTAAATGTTTGACACGTCTCAACAACACTCACATGGCATCCTCATTTGTCTCTTATATAAACACTAGCAGGGTACCCCGCGCATTGCAGCAGTGAGTACCATGAAATAATTTTTTTTGATTAATAATGTATTTTAGTTTATTATGTTCTTTTTAACGATAAATTTACGGATATCAAGAATTTCGTATAGCCCGTGCCCGTTCGGGCTCGAACCCGTTGGCCCGTGTTTGCTCGGGCTCAAGCCCGTTCGGGCTTGAATATTTGTATAATGTGCTTTATTATTTGTAGTAGTGAAATTTAATGCAAGAATTATGTTTTATTTGGTTGTACAATATGCTTGATAATTTGTATTTCTTATATAAGAGGTGTTTTAATAGCTGTATTAATTGTATTTATTGACCAGTTAAATAATTGACTACATTAAATATCATTAATGTGGTGTTTTCTTGTACACTATGCTTCTTGTCTTGTACGTCTGAAAATTATGTGCATTAAAGTGTTGTACACTATGTTTCTTTTTCTTGTAAGTAGTAGTCATTATAGTCATTAATAACATTGACCACTTTAATAACATTAATTTTGTAAGTCTGAAAATTAAATCATGCTTATTTTGTTGTACACTATGCTTATTTTGTTGTAAATATGAAAATTGGTTGCAGCTATTGTACATTGTGCTTAAATGGTTGTAATTTTTGGTGAAGGGGTGTTTTTAATAGCATTAATGTTGTTTGATAGAATTTTGGTCTTAAAATGACACCACGCTTTATTTTTTTGTACAATATACTTACTTTGTTGCAATTCTAAAAATTGGGTGCATTAAAGTATTGTAAACCATGCTTAATTTCTTGTACGTCTTAAAATTAAGAGTGAGGTGCCTTCGTGCATTATAAGTAGTATAGTAATCAGAGTAAATGCAATATCTTCCATATTAATTATCAAATTAAAGAAGAACGTTTACTCTCAACTTTGAACTCGTTATTGTCCCTGATTCGGTCAGAGACTCATAGTTCACTTGCGAACTCTAACTCTAGTTTGAGTTTGCTTCATCAGAGAGCTTAATCTATTGTCATTCAATAGAGTATTTAATCCGTAAAACACTTTGTAATTCTTTGATTCATTCTAATAAAGAATTATACGTTGAAAAGTTTATCTTGTGTGTTCTTGCTTAAACATCTTTATCATTGTTTCACAAAACTGTCATGGATTAGGGTAGAGTTCGCAAATTGTGCTCAAAATAAAAAAAAATAAAATAATAAAAAAGAGCTAATTTGTAAAAGATTTGGGCATATTTATCTTTTTTTCTGTTTGTGAAATAAGCATGTATTACCCATTTAAAAGTTAAATGAGCATTAATGGGCACATATTTTCTCTCAATTGTGAGAATATTACAATTGTGTTTTATGGAAAAACTTATAGATATAATTTTAAACATAAATGAGATGTTACGTTTGAAGAATTTATTTATTCGTTTTGTGTCTTTTCTAAAACGATTCGTATAACATGGGCCCGTTTAAGCCTGTGCCTGTTTAGGCTTGAGCCCGTTTGGACCCGAGCCCCATGCCCGCCCGGCCCGCTTGTTTTGCCACCTGTTATAGATTATGTTAGCTTTACTTAATATTAAAATAACTAGTGAGGGTATTAGAGAGCAGAAACAAAATGTTTTTAAATACTGACATTAGATTCCATACAAAAAATGAAACCTAGGAAAACCATTTAGGGGTGTCAAGTAGTAAAAGGTTTGTTACTATGATTATTAAAATATGAGAGGTCTCAAGTTCAACCATGATGTGACCACACCGACTTTCTCAAAAAAGGAGAGGGTTAAGGGTTTTACTTGGTTTGTGTATGTGTGGCGGTTAGTTATCCAAATGGTCGGAAACCATTGTTACCCATAGAAATGAAGCTGAAAAATGCCGATAAACATTAGACAACTGCTATTTTGTTGGAATAGACTTGGCTAAAAAAAGCATTATCCCATGAACAAATTGACACTTTTTCTTTTCTTTTTCTAATATGTTTGGTTTGGAACAATCTTACGACTTACGAGGGGTCATGATAGTTTCAACATTATTTATGATCAGCTGGTGAGTTAATAAACTTGTTTTTGTAGTTATGTGGAGTCGATGTATCTAATGTGTAGTGTTGTCCACTTTATTTTCTTCGTTGTGATATGTGCAGACAGATAACAGTTTCTGGACTTGTTTGAATTGCAGCCTCCAATCTTATTGATATACATAAAGTGGAAGCGATTCTGGGACTACAGAAGCTGGAAGAAGTACTTGCAGTAGGAGAGATCAGCGGTGAAGCTCAAATCCCAACCTTTTCTCTTCGTGATTCAGTTCCTCAATGGGCATTAGATCGCATACCTTTTCTTGTTCAAGCCTCACCTTCTCAGTTTGCTCAAATGAAAGCTTTCGTTGCGATTCTGGAATCTTTTGGGTGGAAGCGCTTTACCTTCATATACGAGGATATCAATTCAGCATCCACTCAAGTCATCCCACATGTCATGGAAGCCATCAAAGAAACTGATGTTGGAATAAGCAATATCATTAAGCTCTCACCTTTAGCCTTTACTTCATTTTCGGAAGAACTTGAAAGGGTTAATACAGAGCAATGCAGAGTGTTTCTGGTTCATGCTTCTTTGGAAACAGGTATCCGCTTTTTTAAAAAAGCAAAAACCATCGGCATGATGGAAAAAGGTTATGTTTGGATTACAACCCATTTAATTACAGATCTTCTCCATACCGTGAATTCCTCTACTTTTTCCATGATGGAAGGTGTTGTGGGACTTGGTAGTTTCTTCCCAGACAATAGCTCAAGGTTTCATGATTTTAGCACAAAGTTCCAGTCAAACTTTATGATTAGGCATCCTGAAGAAGAAAACAGCATGCCTGGGATTTTTGCAGTGCAAGCTTACGATGCTACATGGACTGTTGCTTTAGCATTAAGTGAAAGGAATATGAGTGGACAAAAGTTACTAGATACAGTTTCTGCTACATCTTTAGTTGGTATCAGTGGTGAAGTTCAATTCATTGACCGGAAACGAGCTCCATCACATATATTTCACCTTGTTAATATTATAGGTAGATACTATAGAGAACTTGGGTTCTGGTCAGAAGGACGCGGGTTTTCAGAGGTTATTGATGATAGGGCTACTTATGACACCTCTTTGGGAAATTTAGGCCACATTTTTTGGCCTGGGAGGCCATTGGATGCTCCAAGAGGATGGGCTATTCCTACCAGCGTCAAGCCTTTGCGAATTGGTGTGCCAATGATGTCCATGTTTAAAAAGTTTGTGGAAGTGAAATATGATGACATGTATCAAAATTTTACTTACACCGGTTATTCAATTGAACTTTTCAAAGAAACCATCAAACGCTTGCCATATTATGTTCCTTATGAATTTTACCCCTTCACTGGAAAATATGATGACCTGGTGGAGCAAGTGTATCAAAAGGTATTGAGATCTTATTTAATAACATCCAAGCTTAGATTCCTTCTAAATTTTTCTTTTTATTATTTTTCTTGCTTGAATCTTTGCAGAAATTTGATGCAGTAGTTGGTGACGTCTCAGTAGTGTCAAGGAGATATAAGTATGTTGAGTTCACACGTCCTTACACAGAAACAGGGTTGGTGATGGTAGTACCCGTTACATCCTACCATGGACAATGGTTATTTGTGAGGCCTTTCACATTAGGAATGTGGGCTCTCACCATTATAGTGAATATTTATACGGGTGTGGTGGTATGGCTTATTGAGCGAAAACATAGTCCCGAACTTCAAGGGTCTGCAATTAATCAAACTGGAATTGTTCTCACTTTAGCTTTTACAAGAATGTTTCTCACAAATGGTAATTTTTTACGTGTTTTGGATAACACCCCCGAAGAGATTTCTTATCCACATTAATACAACATTGCTCTAATCACTCAGGTAACGAACTTCATAGCAATTTGACAAGAATGACGGCTGTGGCATGGCTCTTTTCTGCAATAATCATTGGTCAGTGTTACACTGCCAGCCTCACCAGCATGCTCACAGTTAGAAAACTGACACCTAAAGTAACAGATTATGAGGCCCTGAAAAATGTAAATGCTGTTGTGGGGCAGGCTAGGGGAGCCCATGTTGCTACATATTTGCAGGATGTTTTGGGTTTTAAGCCTGAAAACATAAGGAGTTTCACTACTGCTGAAGAATACGCTCATGCCCTTCGAGATCGAGAAATAGCAGCAGTTTTTCTCGAGGCTCCTTATAGTAAGTTATTTTTTGCCAAGTACTGCAAGAGCTTCACTATAGCCGGGCCTACATTCCGAGAAGGAGGGTTTGCATACGTAAGATTCTTATATTTTGGAGCATTTGAGTAATAAGTAAATGATGACTTACTAGCTATACATCCTACTGCAGGTACTTCCAAAAGGTTCTCCAATGCTTCAGGATTTTACAAAGGCACTATTAAACGTGTCTGAGAGTGGCACTCTCCGAGAAATAGAGAAAAAGATGCTTGGTTCTGAGCAGTGTGTGGATCAGGACTGGATTCATGATGAATATGAAAGTTTGGGTCTTAGTAGCTTTTGGTCTCTTTTCGTCTTAACAGGTGGCACATCAAGTTTTGCACTCTCCATTTATTTCGTTATTAGCTTGCGAAATTATTGCCAAATTAACTGGAGATGTCTCATCAACATGATTTCTGATTTTAGAAAATACTATTTGCATCGAATGAAACATTTGTCAAGGAAAGTCACCAATGCAGATAGTCCTAGAAGTCCTAATGCACCGGATATGACCTAGAGTCTAGGCTTTTGTAACACGTACAATCACTCTGGATTTAACTTGTAATTAACATGTAACCATTGTAAACCTCAAATTCATTTAATTAAGAACTGTGATGAATTGTTACATAGAAAGTAAGAAATTGGTGTAGACACTGAAATAGAGTGTAGTTTGACATATTTTATTGTGGTTGTGGTTGGATATCTATACTACTTATAATACAGAAATGAATCTCTCTCCTCATGGTCTTAAAATTAAGACTTACAACATACAGAGCCTATTGTACAATACACAATGCACTATTAATGATCTTTCTCATCAATCTTAATTTTAAGACTTACAAGTCTTAAAACTTAATGTACAAAATACAAAGCAATATTAATGTGGTCAAGATATTTAACATAGTCAATTAATTAACTAGTCAATAAATACAATTAATGCAGTTATTAAAACACACCTTACACAAGAAATACAAATTATCAAGCATATTGTACAACTAACTTAAACACAATTCCTGCATTAAATGTCATTAATATAAATAATAAAGCACATTATACAAATATTCAAGCCCGAACGGGCAACGGGCCAAATAAGCTGGCCCGAACGGGTACGGTCCAAACGGGGTCGAGCCCGAACGGGCACGGGCCAAACGGGGTGGAGCCCAAATGGGCACGGGCCAAAACGGGCTCGAGCGTGAACGGGCACGGGTTAAACAAAATTCTTGATATCCGTAAATTTATTGTCAAAAAAAACATAATAAACAAAAATACATGATTCACCGGAAACTTTTATTTCAGGGTACCTGCCGTTGCAACACGCGAGTACCGTGCTAGTAAATAAGTAAGCATGCGTGAAGTAAGCTGGGTACTAAAGGTTTTTATTTATTTATTTATTAATTTTTTTGGTGTGTGTGTGTGTTAAAAATGTGAGTTATCTAATGCCACCAAAGTATGGGAATACAACAGACAAATACAAAAAGAGAAAATATACAACCTACAAATACTATCTATCAAACATATGAAGATCGGACCAAGCTATAAGGTTGACCCCAGTAGACACGATCGAGTATCGATCGGGTGCAAGTGGCGATCGATTTCAACTCGATCGTTTTGCTGTGGAGCTTGTCGATCGCCTCATGTCATGCCCAATTCAATCGTCTGCAAGATCGACTTATTTACTTGTATCCGTTGCATATGAAACAAAAAAAAAATCCTACCGTTTAAACTTAATATTTCAAATGATTCCATAAGAACGCATGTGGAATCGTTGGAAATTACCAAGGAGATATGCAACACAACAGCTCATCTTAGCCTCAAAGCCGATTTGGTGGAAGACATTTGGCATCGTCATAATCAAAACTAGTTTAGTCGTTGGATTGTCGTAATTTTTAATTTTATTTGAATTATTATGTAACGTTTTAATTATTAATGAAATTTTATTTTCTGTTAAAAATGTTCTTTTAAAAAAAAAATAAAAAATGAACTTGGTCGCCCTTATTGGGGCACCTAATCGCCTGAAGGTAGCTGGAGAGAGAAAGCTGACGTGACAGTGAAAAGTAAGGGGATTGAATCCTCCTACTGGGGGCAGCCTAATAGACAATTCAACCAGCTTCCAAATCCAAAGTGATCTAGACATTTAGTTCATAACTTATACCATCAGCATTAAGCATTCACCAATTTCAAACTTCAACCATTTGTCCAAAATAGGAAACTTACCTTACGGACTAATATCTTAAGCTACAAGAACAAGCAACCAATCTACAGTACGTACTGTATTCAAACCCCGTGTCATCCCAAGTAGATGCTAGCTACCAAATCATGTCGCTGCCCTGACATCACCTACTAACATGTACCAGGGTCGGTCCTGAGTATTCAAATGCCTAGGCGAGCTATATAGAAAATGCCCTTTATTGGATATATACGGGTATCTGAACCTATCCAAGCTAGACGCCTCATATGCACGAAAGTTTTCATTAGATAAATAAATTGTTACAACATGGGTAGAGAAACTTAGAATCCCAAGTAAACCGATCACCTAAAACGATATCATTATGTGTTTTTTGAAGTAAAAACATCAAATATCTAGTTATAGTTGACATTTGTTAGAAAATATTAGGGATAATTGATTGTCAGTGTATTGAAGTTGTCACTTTTTACTATGTTGTGTAACATTTTTTTTTCTTTTTTCTTATTATATGTGCAAAACTTGCTAATTTTCCTATCATATGTGTCATTATGAGAAAAAAAATGACGTGTCACATGTTAATCAATTAAACACGTTATAATTCTTGGTAACAAGACTAAAGTGACTAAAATGCCCTTACATTCTTCTTCATTCTCACTTGAAACTTCTTTAAAAAAAAATAGTAAAAAAAAATCAACTATCACCCATCTAAAAACCACCAACACTCCATTAAGGGCTCGTTTGGTATGTGAATTTTGGTGGGAGGGAAAGGAGTCAAAGTAGAAATATGTTGTTTGTTATGTATTCGTGGTTATTAGAACAGTACATTGTTGGGGTCTATTCGCCCAGCAGCAGGGTAAGATAATCAAGGTCAGCAGAAACAAACAACAAGTCAGCAGAAACAAATACCACTAGGTAGTTACCGGATATCACTTGGAATCGTGTGATCACTTTCCAAAGTAAACTATTCGACCCTAATGCCTGGGTTACACGAATATCTACTTGGGATAAGACCAAATGTAGTTACGGAATTAGGCACAATTCAATAACCCTTGCGCTTATAAGTGTTAATAGTTTTCTGTGTCTTTCATGCATAATCAGATCTCCTATTTATAGGAGTTTACTCTAAGCTAATCAAATGGAATTATGAGTATTAATCGGCCCATTAATAGCCTCATAATTATCCCCATTATAGCCGTTAGTGGTTACATGACCAATTAAACGTGGTCATTAAGCAGTTGAAACTGCCACTTGAATAGGTCAAAGCCGTTACAAGCAGTACTTTCATCACTACTTTCATAGCGCTATCAGTGGATACACTGATTCAGTGGAAACCACAAGCTTCAGTGGAAAACACAAGCTTCAGTGGAAACACTGCTTATCAGTGGAAAAATGGTGGCGGTGGTGGTTTATAATTGAAGCTGTGAAGGATTCAATTTTTTTGTAAGAATTTTTGTTTTTGTGAAATACTTAGATTTGTTTGATAATATGTTTCAGTGGGTTTGTTTGAATTTGTATATGGAAAAGAAATATGTAGAGAAATTTGTTGCGAGGTTGTGTGATAAGATGTTTCAGTGTGTGGGAAAAAGTACAGATGGAGAAGAATGAATCACATCAATAATCACAAAGCAAACACAATTACCAAATTCAAATTATTTCTAACAGATTTATTGTGTGCAAGAAACAAATTTGGAAGCATGAAACATACGGTATTTTGTGACTATTATGAAAAGAAGATACCTGATAATATTGGAATTGAAACAAAAAATCGTCAATATCAAATTTAAAATTTAAATACCTGATTTACAATATAGAATTTGGAGAAACCTTTTGTTTAGTATAATAATGCTTTAAAATTAAGTTGATAATTTGACACCTTGTTGAGGAAAGATAAGTATCAAAAATTTGAGTGAGTACTAAAATATCGTGGTTGACATATGTTAATAGTAAATGCTCATATATTATTTTCAAAACCTGCCATGTATGAATCAAATTTCAAACTTTAAACGTCAGGAAGGACACTAAAAGTTGGTTATTGACAAACTAATTTGAAGCAATATCTAAAATTATTTTTTATGGTGTAAAAGGCTATTAATTGTGCATATTTAGAGACTATTCTTGGAATGTTATTAAA
This sequence comes from Chrysanthemum seticuspe, assembly GCA_019973895.1. Lineage (NCBI taxonomy): Eukaryota > Viridiplantae > Streptophyta > Magnoliopsida > Asterales > Asteraceae > Chrysanthemum > Chrysanthemum seticuspe. The sequence continues at coordinate 265,116,380 of BPTQ01000005.1, read as the reverse complement.
TTAAACGATTTGGGTTGACACATAACAAACCGAGATTTTAGAAGGTTAATTCAAATCTCAACTATGAACCTCTTCTTGGACATGTGTCACAATATATTGCTTATTATTAGGAAAAATTGATCAACGGAGAGGAAAAAAAAAAGTGTGTTTTATTAGTTAGAATAGATATTCCTCAAAAATACATATGCATTAGATCATCACTTAAAAATTGAGTCTTTGTGTGTGAGAGTAAGAGAGAGCGATTGTTAGACTGTGTGTGCGAGATTGTTAACCCCAATTTAAAGGGTCGATAACGAGGATATTTTGTGACGCAAGACGCGAAAGTGAATTTTGTTAACCCCAATTTAAGGGTTGATAATGAGAATAAAACCTACAGGGAATGAAACCCTAACAAGAGTAAAGACTCTATAACACAATTTTACTAATAACCAAAAGTTAATTACAATGATAATGAGCGTTATATTTATGTGAAAAAGTTATCCTAGACAATAAGATAACTAACTAAAGCAAGATAACATACAATTTGTATGTAAAAGTAAATAACTAAAATAAATGGTCAATTATATATTTACCAAACCAATATATCATAATTTCATATTTCTCCAACACATACTTGTTCATTGGAAACTTGTGTTTTAAGAAAGTATGAATTTTTGATGTTTTGGTTTGGTAAATATAAAATTATCCCTAAGTATTAAATTTTTTTACATAATATTAGAAATATATCTTATTTAATAACCCCGTATATACATCAGACATACTTGCATGCCAAGATAAAACTTTACCTTCTTAATCAACCTTATTATTAAAATAAAGATAATATACAATTTTTATGTAAAAGTAATTAAAATTTAGATATATTGTGACTCATGTTAAAACACATGATGTGAAATTTACAACAAAGCTTTGTGCGTGCACGGGGTAAATCACTAGTTGATATAGAAGTCGTAGATTGCTAATATAATCATATGTGTTTTCTTTAGATTAGTGGTCGTGCAAACTCTAATTTTATTTGTTTGTAGGTTATCGTAAAGCTAGGTTTTGATGATAGAGCTGGCTCACGCTAGATGCGGACCTCTCACGCATGACCACCACCACCTGCTTGACCAACCTCACGTGTGACAGAATTGGTTTTGAAGACAATTTGAGTTGGCATTTCGGAAGGAGAAAAAGAACGGTGTGTGTCTTATGGATGTGCGGTGTGTTTGTGAGCGTTTAGTGTGTATTTATATATATCTTGGGATAAGTGATTGATGATTGACCAGGTATTTGAGTAGAATGAGAAGGATAAAAGGTCGGATGGTATGACGTTGAGGTGAAAGTACTTGATGGTTATTTCAAAGGTGGATACACAGTTTTGGTTATACTCGTGATTCTTTCAATAAGGAATTAAAGTTGAAGTTGTAACCATATTCTTCTTTCGATAGTTACGTTTACCTTATATGGTATGATAAGAGATCTAGTGAGAAGTAATATTAAAATGAGAAGAATAAGAAAGCGTTCTAACCACATATTTTAAATAATAGGGAGAATTTTAAAGGAAAATGCATCTACTTTTGTATGTGCATCTTATATGTGTGGTTGTGATTTCTTCTCACTTTTCTCATTCTTATTTTTCTTCTTATTTGATCCTTACTATATGGTATACTTAATTACACTTAGGTGTCATTTGTTTTTTCAGAGCTTTTACCTCTTCATCTGCAAACCATGTCTGCAGAAGAAGAGGTACATTTAAGCACTTCATTTGCAAGAAGAAGACCGTTTGTTTTTTGTGCTATTGAAGTACTTCTTTCATTTTTTTTTATTTATTTTTTTTTTTTTTTTATTTTATTTTTAAAGAAGTGGAAAAAAGAAGTGATTGAAAGAAGTGGAGAGGAAATTTATGTCTGCATAGTAGAAGAGGAAAAAAGTGATTTTACCCTCTTATGTCTGAAAAAAAACAAACGGTCTTCAAAGAAATTGTCTGCGCGCCTGCAGACATAAGAGGAAAAAAGAGTTTCTTTGAAAAAACAAACAAGGCCTTATTGTACTGTCTCTATTATTTTAACAAATTATTCTTTTGCAACTTTTGGTATTGTTTTAATAGTGAAGAAATGGTGGAAGGAGTCAATAAGAAGATTTGATAATGAAAATTTTGTTTTATCTTACCAAACTTGAAATACTAGTGGTTCTTTTGTTCTTTCTATATTGTATCTCGTTTTAAAAACATAGGATTAGTTTAATCAAGAACGGCCTAAATCATTCAATTATTTTAGTATCTTCGTCAAATCTCATATAATATAAAAACTCGCTTTCAATTAACCATTTGGAATGTGCAACGAAGTTGCTATTTTGGAATGAAAAATCAAGTGAGACTTTGAGTATGAAATTTCTTTTCAATTTTTTATTATTATATTATGTATTGACTTGTTACTCTATCGTCGCATTGATGGAATTTTTCTTTTCTTTTTTTGGTTTGTTTTCTTGGCATACACGTATCCAAGTGATAAGGTGAGACTAACAATCAAGAAGCACAAACACATAAATTCGTCAATCATGTGTTTACGACAAAGTGGGCGAAGTTTCGTATCTTCAATGAATGGAATGTGATTGAAGTTGACATGAAGATATATTTCACAAATTTTTATACTTAATAGATACAGGTTTCAATCTATGGCGTTTTCATGGGTCTTGATTGCATAGTATCTAGTACGAGCTCAAAGGTTAAAATATGTTGTATGGTGTGATTTTGTCTTTGATTTTTCTAAGAAATTGTTTGGATGCTTTCTATCTTAACATAGCCAAATTAAATGATAGACATTATTAGTCAGTTACGCAATCTTAAAAATATATTTTTTTTCTTCCCATAGTCGAGGAGCGAGCTTGGCAGTTTTCAGAGAGTCCAAAATATGATGATTTTTATAGTAAATATAATCATCTTTAACTTCTTTTGGTTTTGTCCGAGAGTTAATATAAATTTTTGCGTATACACAAAAATTGAGCTATAAGCGTATGAAACATAAGTATAAAACCAAATAAGCAATAAATCGGCTATATATAAGTTTAAAGTTTAAACGAACACCCCCTAATTAAGTATTTTTTTTGAAACAGGAGATATTAGTTCTTTTGACCTTGGAAGCAAATTGTATTTTTTTAGTAACACAAATCTTTTTATTATTGTGTATGTGACACTTGCTAATTATTTTGTTATGAAGTAGTTAATAGATGATGTGCAAGGAGATTCATTATCAAATAATTGCAAAAAGCATCAAACCTGTAATCTATTACAAAATTGGCATCAAAATAAATAAATCAAATCAAATCAACGTTAATTTCATCTTCCACGAGGTATAGGGAGGTGCGATGTAGACGGCCTTACCCTTACATGAAGGTAGAGAGGCTGCTTCCAATGAACCTTCGACATTTTTGCAGGGAATGAGGATCAAAGATGGACCTCCGGCCCTTTTACAAAATTGACATCAAAGATGACACTTATCCAACTTGACTCAACTTTATGGTATATTGCTAAAACAAAGACTTTCTTTTTATATTCCGAGATTACCCTTGTCATTGTGTACTTTAATATATTAAATACATATGTTTTGTTTGTATAGTGTCTAACGCCTAAATGCTGCTACGTTTGCATCTTTTATTTCTACAACTACCCATAAGTTACCAAATCTAACACTTTTCACTTCAAATATCTTTCACTTTAAATTTCATTTTGAAGTAAAAAAGAAGCATGTGTTAAAATGCGATCACATTGTGAAGCCATTGCGAATTCAAAACACTTGGCGTACGCATTTGATAGATACGTTGGTGCATTGAGGCAAATTTGCGATCAAGCTGTGAACTATTACGATTTCATTATCATTGTGTATAGTAATCCGTGTTCCGTGTTAACCCAACCCAATCCAGCCCAAAGTATGTTCCTAAAAAGCTCGTCTCAAATGTTAAACCGTGAGTTCCTTCTGAAAGTTTTTAAAGCGAAGCCTTGCTCACTACAAGAAATTACAAACTTCGAGTTTGTGAATACACTATGGTTAATCTATAGATTTTGTCGCACTAATTAAAAGTAAGTTGGGTTGAAGTCCAACATGATTCTTCAAGTGAAAACAAGACGCAACTTTGGGAATACAAACTATATGTGAACTACATGTTCAGAATACTTATGTTGGTAACTTTACATCTTCATGGTTTCTATATATATCTGGCCTGCTTCATCTATTTTTCCCATGATAAATCTATGTCGTGTAAAAATTTCCCTATGATAGATCTATGTCGTTATTAACATGTAAGGTTGTACCAAATGTGTAAACCGATATTAGAAAGAAAAAAAATACAACGGAATATCCATGAATCCTAGACTTCAACTAATTTTGTGTCGTACTTCAGTGACTTCAGTGTTATCTTTTGCTTCCCGTGTTGTGATTCATTGACTGGTGTTAAAGTTGCTGAAAAATATGAAGGTTTCATGTTGTGCTTCATTGATGTGTTTCACTACTATCCTCCTCTTCGTAGCCAAAGAAGAGAGAAAAGAAAATGTTGTTATCCTAAGCATGAAACGTTCTTCAAATTTCCCTGGTCCTTATTTTCCAAAAAAATAAAATAAAAATTCAACCATCCGTAAGATGCAGAAGGAAAGTAGCAAAGCCTCAAATATTGTGTTACTCGATTTTTTAAGAAATAACACATGTTTGTAATCAGCCCCACGAGTTCTATTCGCTACGGGTGTTTGATACTTTTCATCAAAAAAAGGTTGAGAACACGGGAATGGAGTTTACTTGTGATCCTTTTGGCAGTAAATATGATTACCTCATATACTCCTCCACTTTGAGGTCTAGAAAAATATATAGCTACATGAATGTGATCAGCAACAAATGGGAGTCTCGTATCACACTTATGCAAATTGGTTAAATGGAAGTAACTTCATTCGTAACAGAACAACATCCGATTTCGAGAATAGCTAGAGCACTGTTCTTGAAATCTAATGTTGTCCATAAACTCTGTGGATGACCTTCAAGTATTAAAACGAAGTTCCTCATAACCTCTATAGATGACCCTTTTTCTGTTGATGGACCCATGGGATAGGTAGGAGTAGAACAATATCGTTTATATCGTGAAAACATTGGATATAACTAATCAATGTGTTATGAAGGAAACATTTATTGGTAAATGTATCCAAAGATGGGATAAAAAAGGAATTGATCGTGATTTTGAACCTGTTCTTTCCATGACCCCTCTTAATTGAGACAGGAGATCAAAGACTTGAAATAGGAGTGACTTCGGTTCCCTCATACATATAGGGGTCATGTCATAATTTTTTTTTTCAATTTCATTAATAACTCACTTACCAAGGTGTTTATATAGGGAAACCGGAGAAGTCGTAGTAATATTTCACAAATATTTTGTAATTTATGTTTCATAAACTAATTTAAATAGAAAAAGTATGAAATTTGTTTCACATTCGCAATCATCTCGTAATTTTACTCATGAATTTTTGTATTCTATCACCCCCCCCCCCCTCTCTCCCCCCAAGTTGCCTTCCTATAAAAGGTACCATAGCTCAATTCAAAAAATTATAGAAACCAAAAATTACAATAACCCAAAACCCAAAATTAAACAAATATGGACCCATTTAGTTCTACAACACAATCACGTTTCGTTTATAAACAAAGCGAATTGATTATGGATTTTCAACTGTATTTCTTTCTTGCCTATTTAATGAATAAAAGTCAATCTTTAGTTTTTATCATAGTTTCGTTCTTTTATAACTTTGCTTTAATTACACTAGATACAATTAAGAATACAAAACATCCAATTAAATGCAGATTTCAGTATCCAATGCAACTCAAATTCTTTTTACGATTTGATTGTGACCTGATTACAAAAAATATACACCACTATATATATACATTCACCTAGAAAGAATTTCAAACATATGTATACCAATCCCTTAATTCTATCTACATGGCTTATTCATTCCCAATAACCTCACCATCAAAGCAAAATTATGAATCTTCATCATGTTCAAAAACTAATAGAAAGCCATTCGATATCGAATTGGAAGCCATAAAAAGACAAGTTCGTCTTACTGAGAAGAGGTATGCCGCGTTACTAATGAAAAAGTAGCAAAAGATGAAAAAATAATTCTTGCACTACACGACGATATGCTTACAATACATGATGATATTCAATTTTCGAAAAGGAGCGTTGAAGATAAAGAAAAAAAGAAATTGAGTACTACAAAACTGAATATCTTTGATGTTGTTAGCGTTAAATCTCAAATGTTTGTTTCAAGTGCTCTATGTTTAATCTAATGTATTTTTTATCCCGTAATAAAAGTCATCATAAATTATGTTAACATCAAATCACATTATATAGCAATGTTTATACATTACCAAAAAAAATACATTCCATTAAATCAAAAACTATTACATTACAAATTATTACATTTTATTAAATAATAACGATTAGATCAATAAATCATGTAAAACGCAATCGTAGTTGAAACATCTTGGAGATAATGAATGAGATGATTGGGTGCTTATTTTACAAAGTTGGAAAACCTTGGTTCGTGAACACAAGATCCAAAGCAAACACATGACATAGGTGGTTGCCTTAAAAAGTTGAAGAAAAAGGTGTATGTTTCCAAAAGATGGGAAAGTTTGGTAGGGACACATGACCCCATGTACAACACAACAATTTTGCATCAATAGCCTCATATATTAATCTAGCTTTCTTAGAAAATGTATCTTCCTAAAAAATGTTACATCATTGGTGATCCAAAAAGATATCATAAATGGAAAGATCTACACCCACATTCACGTAGAGACAATTGTAGTTGAAGCATTTTCGCCTCAAAATGTTTGATTTCATCTACGATGCTTTACACTAAAGGATGTGATAAAGATGGAGAACTGGATGCAAAAAGTGTAGTGAGGGTAGTTGTGGTTGATAAACATGCATGTACTCTAATAGGGATGGTAGTTTCAAGTTCACACACTTGGTTAATGTGACAATGCTTGCCGATGCACATGCATCTTGTAGGTGACTTGAGACACTTCAGACACTAGACAAATAAACATAGCAGATTGTTGATGTTTTAGAAGCAATGTACCACCCCTATAGTGTCTTGGCTGTTACCACACCAACTCCTTGGAAACATCGAAAAATTTGAACAGTTGGAAAACCAACCGTCATAGTCCTCAGTTTCCTTTGAACTCTATTGTAAATCATCGTTAAGTGATAAATATAGAGTAGTCGGAAATATCATAAATAGAGTTTATAGCTGGTATGGAGAGTTTAAGAGTGATATGTTGTAGTAGAAACATGCATAGTGAATTTATAAGGGAAAAAAAGCAACTAGATATTGATGATGAAATTGAAGTTCAAAAGTATTTTTGGAAAGGTAAACAATTTTCTTGTCAGCGTTCCCTCTTACATGCATTCACAATATACTCGTAACATTTTCACAGTCTTTGTTAATACAAATAAGCCATGAAAACGTTTATTTATATTTTACGATCTTCTAATGTTTTGTCGATAACAAATATAAAATCATTTTAACGAAACAAATAGAGTACGTAAATAGTTTAAGTTAATAGTTTTCTAACACACTTACGCTTTCACATAAAACACTAAAACAAGTATAAGTGATTTTATGACTTAGATACATATGTACAACAACTAGTGTTTACATATTGGATTAAACATATACTTAAACTAAGTATATCAAAATGGGTAAAAACAAGTATATACTAAAATGGGTAAAAACAAGTATATACTAAATAAGTAAAAACTAGCAAATGGTTTTGACCCATAACCCATGGTTTTATATATACCACTTAACCAAGTTCATTGTATCTAGAAAGAAAACCATGGATCAACCCATAACCCATGACTCATGGGCAAAGAGGAGCGGACCACGGATCCCTAGCTTTATGCTAGCCGGATCCCTTGTGGTAGGGATCCGTGGGATCCGGGTAAACAGAAGAGAATTTCTTCTATAAATAGAGAGTCATTTCTTCCTCTCTATGTGTACTTTTTCATATATACTTCCCCAAAGTATTTTAACCCTCTAACCTCATATCTAAGTGATCTATGTAGTTTGTCTTTTGTTTTTGTGTGATCTACTAGGTTCCTCTCAAAGGAAAGATCACCACCTCTTGAAGACGTGCAAGCTCAAAGTCCATGAGTTGCCATGCTTCGTCATCATCAAGACTACTAAGGTTATCTTGTTGATAGTTCTTCCTTTCTCCATAGATGTTGGGTTGAAGGCATTAGTGAAGAATGCCGAAAGTGTCAAGATGAAAGCATTAGTGAAAGGTGCTCATCATCCGTGTCAAAACATTAGTGAAGGATGCTAAAGGTGTCAAGACGAAGGCATTAGTGAAGGGTGCCAAGCGTTGTGTCAAAGGCATTAGTGAAGGATGCCAAAGAATCAAATCAAGTAGCATTTGGGAAGAATGCCTAGGTCGTATAATCGATGAGGTGCATCGTTATACATATATGTATTTGTTTATATACAAGGATGGTGATATCCTTGATGGTGTTGTAACAAGGAGTAGATCTCCTTGAGACTAGGTGTTGTGTCGTGAAGGTGTAGTTTACCTAAGGTGTGAAAGAACTAGGTACTTAGCCTAGTACCTAATAAAGGGTAGGTGACGTTGTGAAGGATTAGTTCTCCTAAGGTGTGAAAGAACTCGGTGGTTAGCCTAGCACCGTATAAAGGGTAGGCGACGTTGTGTTAGGTGTGGTTCGCCTTGGTGTGAAAGAACTCGGTATTTAGCTTTGTACCGGAAAAAGGTTAAGCGACGTTGTGAAGGCTTCTCCGCCATAAGGAGTTGTTGTAGTGTTTACGAACTCTCGAGTAGGTGACTCGGGGAGTGGAGTAGGGCAAGGAAGGTGTCCTTGTAGCCGAACCACTATAAATACTTGTGTCGTGGTGATGTGCTTCTTACTCTTTATCTTTCATTACACGTTTATATATCTATCTATCAACGTCCAACATAAACAATCAAATAGATTGACATAAGTCGATCTAAATATTTAAAAGGAAGTTTTAAATTGGTAAAACTATTCAACCCCCCTTCTAGTTTTCCACAGTCTTTATAAAAAACAACCCGTTATGTTTAATCGGATCACAGTCAGTCGCATCGTAGAAATCGTTGGGTGAAAATGGGTCCTGTTTCTTTATCAAGTTGCCCTTTGTTCGTAACTGGATAGCATCATCTTCGATTTTGTTCTGGTCGGAATCCGGTGTGCATGAAAACGGACGAGGCGGGTGTCATCATGATCAGAATGAGATGACGATGTATTTTTCATGAATAATGGAGGTGTGTGCGAGGAGATATGACTGATTATGTAATGTTGGGGTGTGATAGGCTATTAAATAACATGATAAATATGAGAGGAATAGGTGTGCAACTGGTGCAGAAGGGCAAACTCAACAAAACGTGATTCCGTGTCTTAGTGTTAACACTATAACATAAAGTTAAGCTGATGTGTAAATAAGTTTCATCTTGGATGTCAATTTTGTAGATTTCCCTTTAAAAATTTAGGGATGGGGTGGTGCATTGGGACACCATCAACTTAGTACCCAGACACCACTTTGACTTTTACACTTCTAATTTCACTTTTTCTTTTCTTATTCCCAAACAAATTTCACTGCTGAAAATTTATCCTTTTTCTTCCATAATATTTATTTTTTAAACTTATTTATGTTTCTATACCTTTTTCTTCCAACCATAGCCATCTCCAGCCAACACTGCCATTTACCGGTTGTCGCCGTCGGTGATGGTGGGTTCTTTTAATCATTTGATTAATTTTCTTTTCAAACTTATCATGTCTCTATCCTCTTACTCTTCTTAAACTACTACATCATAACCGCAAAAGGGTGGCAACAATAGTTCAGATGAGATGGAAGGTCGGCAGCGGCCAGTGGGGTGGTGGTTTGGTTGCTTTCCGGCGACATTGGGAGTTGGCTTGGCCAGCGACTGTGATGTTTTCGTTGGTGGTGCGGCAGTTGTGATGGTATTAGTCGGATTTTGGTTATGGTGGTTGTTTTGGATGGTGATGAATGAGTTAGGATGTGGAGGATGATGATGAGAGAGAATATGAGAGAGTGAAAAAATATAATATATAAATATGTTGTCTATTTAAGATGCACAACTTTTACAGCTTTTAGAATTAGAAAAGAAAAGAAAAAAATAGTTACATTAAAAAATGTGAAAGAACAAATATGTATAGTAGTGTGTAAACCACATAACCCATGTTATTGGTACCCCATGGACCGCTCTATTTTGTCCTCCATCCTTTAGCCCACTCTATTTACAGTACAACACAATTTTTTATCAGTCTATGTTCCGTATTTTCTGCCAGTTTAATACTTTTGACTTATTCAACTTTATATTTTATGTTCCGTACTTTCAGGTTTATAGTTTTTTTAATACAAACAAAATTATAAAAATAAAATACAAAAATTTTAAAAATTAAAAAACAAAGGGGAGGTGGGGCAAATGACTTTTTTGGGGGTACTTATAAACGCACCCAAAAATTTATACATCAATGATACTACTAAGTTTAGTTATATTTTTCATTTCGATTTAAAACTTTTGAATTTCTAATATGAGGTTATGCACGATGGTTGGGTCGTGCGTCGGTCGTCCCATTGTGGAGCTAAGTCCGCCGTCAATCGCCGAGCAAAAACTTGCAAATCTCGATCGAAACTTCGACCGATCCTTTACTTGAAAAAAATGAAAAATCATCTTTCCACATAAAAAATATGAACGCTGGATAATTTTTTATTTTTTAAATTTTACTACTTTTACAAGATTATAAATACCAACTTCAAACACACTTCTAAACACACAATTTCAAACACAATTCAAACAACTTCTCATCAATATTCATCATGTCAAGCAAAAAAACCCCACAATCCCGACTTTCACAAAATGTCCCGAATTTCTCGCCTGATCCGAATTTCCGATTAACTGGTGTAAAACCACCACCAAATCAAAACATTCACTTTGGTTCACCCGGTTTTGAATATCAAACACAACGACCACAAAATCAAAACGCGCTTTACATTAATCATCCATTCAACCCACCGTATCGTCCTAATACCGATTTTCACCAGTCACCAAGTGGGTCGTCGTATCATCCTACCATGGATTTCTTGACGTCTTCCCAACCGAATCAAACGTTTTTCCCGCTTGAGCGTGTTAATCTTGATATGGCTATGGAGCAGTTAATGCAAGACTATCACCATTAACATTACCTGACTCAAAACTATCCGACTCAACATTATGTGAGTCAACATTATCCGAGTCAAGATGTTTTGATGGGGCAAGCTTTGGGTCACGGTTCGGTTCAAGGTTCCATTCCGGTTGAAGACGATGACGATGCCGAAGAGATGTCACCCGTCAAACCAAAGAAGCCTTTGAGACATCCTGCAAAGGCTAAGGGCAAGAATGTCGCAACCTAAGATCCAAAGCCCAAACCATGGAAAAAGGCGGAAGAGGCCGCACTGTGTAAAGGTTGAACTCATGTGTCAGAAAATTCCGAGAGATGAAACGCTATCAAGAGTGTGGGGTTTTGGGAAGAGGTGATACAATACTTTTTAAAAGAAACTGGTTCAGAAAGAACGTACGACTCGATCATGAGCAAATGGAAGAATATGGTTCGTTGTAGGATTGGTGCATTTTGTGCAATTATGGATAATATCGAGGAGAATCACGAAAGTGGTGAGAATGACCTCGATATGTACCAAAAAGCTTGTAAAGAATACCAATTGACTCACAATCATGAGTTTACATTGGAGGAGTGTTGAAAAGTTTCAAAGGATCATACTGCTTGGAATGATATTGAGATACCTTCTACAAAAACAAAAGGGGTCGAAAGAAATCCAAGACTTCGGAAACCACCTCGAGGTCAACAAAAGGTGGTTTCAATTTTCACAACGTGGATGATTTTGAGGAGGAAGAGACTCGAGAATCAAGACCAACGGGTCATGACCAGCCAAGAAGAAATCATCCGCCTCCTCTTGTGAGGCACCTCCAACATTTGTTAGTTCGGTAGCCGAGAAGTTCTTCAACTTCAAGTCGACAAAATTGGGAAAAAAAAATAAGGAGATCACAGAGGACTACATGAATTTGAGGAAACAAGAGACGGTGATGGAAGATGCAAGAAATCGACGACAATAGGTGTTGGAAATGCATAAATTGAGCTACAACGTCGGCAAATTGAATTGATGGAAAAAACGAAAAAGGACCAAGACATAATTTTCTACAATTCAACAATCGACCCAAATTTGTTCTCACGACAACAACGGAACTTATGGATATGAAGACATCAATCAAGCAAATGTATAACTTAGATTATTAGTTTACGTTTTTAGCTTTCTTTCTAATGCGTTTATTATTATTCCAAGTATTGTAATGTTTAGGTTTTATTATTAATGAAGTTTAAATTTGTTGTTAAAAAAATTTGAATTAAAAAAAAAAAAGAAAAATTAAAAAGGTCTCTACTGTGGATACTAGGTCGTTTGAAGGTAGCCGGAGAAAGAAAGCTCATGTGACATGCAAAATGAAGGTCGCCGGAAGTCGCTGTTGTGCATAGCCTTAGCTAAGTTAAAACGTAACAAGTGCTTCAATGAAATTCTTAAACTAATCCACATAAAATTCCAACAAGTTTCATGAAAACTGATTATACGTACATCTTGTACAGTAAACATAAAAAATGTCAAATACAGTATTTTACTATAGCTATCATACTTACATGTCATCTCAAATTTTATAATTTTAGAAATAATACCTGCATAGACTTGATGTATATTTAAACAATGACATAAAAACAAAGCAATATATTGTATCATAGTTAATTCGTATATATGAAATAGTCAACCTCTTTATATCTCTATCTTCTTTCTCTATATATACTGGTTTATGAGCACAACGATAGGTCTAGCCATTTTTTTTTTGTGATGGCAAAAATTCTTAAAATATCTACAACTACTATCATTTTATTTCTGTTGCTAGTTATAGACGTTAAAGTTGTTTCCTCAATTATGCAAAATAATACGAGTGACATGCATAGTATTGGTGCCATCATGGACATCACATCTCGAGCAGGCAAAGAGGCTAGAGTTGCCATGGAAATTGCGATACATGTATTCAACACAAAAATGAAGAAAAATCTTACACTTTTCACAAGAAACTCTAATGGAAATCTCGTTCACGCAATACGTGAAGGTAATTATCAGTTTATCACTCTTATGCTCTAACACATAATGATAGTAATTTTTATCATTTTTATTACTGATTTAAGAGTTGATAAGCGTTTAGTCCTCATACTTTGGTTATAATTTTTGTTTAGACACTCAAATTTTCTTCACAATAATTTTATTTAAAAAAAAAAAAAAAAAAAAAAAAAACAACTTATAGTGATATTTTACAAGATCTTTTAAGTATAAAAAGTTGACAAATACAGTTAAATTAGGGGTGAGCATGGGGTGGGGTAGAGAGGTTTTATGCTAAAAACAAAAACCAAACTGCATATATCAGTTTTTGAAATCTAAAAACCGTTTGGTTTCGGTTTTTTGGTTTTTTACATTGAATCGATTCAGTTTCGGTTTTTTTGGTTTCTTCTTACTTGAAAACAAGCAAGTTATCATCTTAAATATAGTTTATGATTCCAAGTTTTCAAACAAAAATATTAAAAAAAAAATCAACAGTAGCATAATATCTAACAATCAGAGCTATGAAACAACCAACCAAGAACCTAAAACGACACTACAAAAAAAGAATCTAACATACAAAATGCATATCTTTGCGTTTTTCGTTGGCAAATACATCCAAAGAACACTATTGTTCGAAAACAAAATATAATATCTATAATTCTACAACTGAACCAAATTTGAGTATCTAGATAATAACAACACTATTGTTTTTTAGATAATATTATACACTTAAATCTTTGAAATTAAATGTAAAATCACTTATACAAATAAAATTATATATAAATATATATAAAGATGGGGCATGGTGATTTTTACGGTTCCGTTTTTCGTATGAAACCAAAACCCACCCCAAACATTCGGCTTTCATAAAAATCAAAACCACTACCATCGGTTTTGTTAATTGGGGTGGTTTTTTCGATTCGAGTTTTTTCAGTTTTTTCGATTTTGATTTGGTTTTAGCGGTTTTTGCGCTCACCTGTAACTTAAATATTAACAAACATGTCCTCTACATTTTAAAAACGCTTAAAAATATGACAAATTACTCCATACTCTTTTCATACACCACATGGGCAGAAAATCACCCTAAAGTATGATTTGCGCTAACCAAAATTGATGGGTTGGACCACATGCATTTACTCTATTTGTCTCATCATATTATTAGTTGATAAGTGTTTACATTTCTATTCTGGGATGTCTAAAAATAAATGTTTATTTTATATTTTCATCAATCAAAAAACTCATTAGTGAAAAACACATTTAGTGGGTATTATTAAAATTTTATTGTAGGAAAATACATTTATATCTACAACTCAATTTTGAATTTTGAAACTCTGGAAAACCGTTTCCCGCCAAATATTTGGCGATTTTGACCACTAATTTCAGATGTTGTGAATACATGCTAATTATTTAATAGATTTTTAAGATAGTCGCTCACTAGTCACTCCGCCCCAAAATGATTGCTCACTTTAAAAAATAATAAGGGACGAAAATAGAATAAAAGCTTGACCAGTTGAATTTATAGAAAAATAAAAAAAACTAAACAATATTACGAACATATTTTTGTAGTATATAATAAAGCAAGAGATCTGATGACAAGAAAAACAAAAATGATAAAAATAAAAAGTATTTCTAGCCACATATTTCAAGCAAGAAAAATAATTTTAAAAAGAGATGAATTTACTTTTGTAGCTGCATCTCTTCACACCCTTCTCATTTTTCCTTTTTTCCCTAACTCTATGGAATAATAGTAGATCTACATTATTTCCCCTTAATGTAGGCGTAGGCAATCACATCTCAAATGTGTAAGTTCTCTGTGTTTATGTTGTGTAACGCCTCCAAAAGCTAAAACCAATTGACTACTCGATCGGATACCCTTTCAGTTCAATTAAAACCCATGATGAAAGAGTATTAGGGACTTAAACATATCATAATCTATGGATGTAGGATGTGTTGTCACAAACTCTCCCACTTACTCATAAGGGTACCAGTAGATCATCACATAAAGCTTATTAGGGACTCAAACATACCATAAATATATCAATGTGGGATGAGTTGTTACAAACTCTCCCACTTAGTCCTCGTCACGCTTAGACATAACCAGGATCCCTATCCGTGGAGATGCATGAGCCGCGCGTCCTCACACTCCGAGAGGCTATGGCTCTGCTACTATTTGTAGCGCCTCTAAAAGCCGAAAGCAATGAACTACTAGGATACCATTGAGGTTCAACTAAAAACCATGGTGGATGGGTACTAGTAGCCCATTACTTAGCTTCTTTGGGACTCAAACATATCATAATCTATCAATGTGGGATGCTCTGTTACAGTTTGACTACTTCTTTATTTAGTTGCCCAACCTAACAATATCAACTACTACTATAGTAAAATGAAGTATGATTTTTCTTGGATCTATAGACTTTCTTGGATATATTTGGAGTTGAAGAGGCTGTGTATTATAATAATTCTAGCTTAATTTCAAAATAATTGGTGGACATGATTCTGTAAAAAAAAAAGAGAGTAAAATGCAAAAATCATCCTCGTGGTTTGTGTATTTTCGCAAGAATCATCCCTATCTCAAACCTTTAGCATTAAACATCCCCAAGTCCACAAACCTTTAGCATTAATCATCCCTGAGCACTAACGTCGTTAGTTTTACCCGTTAAGTGTTAAATAATATTTGCCCATTAATCCCCCCGTTAATACTTTTTACACCGTTAGTCCTCATTTTACGTTTTCGTCTGTTTTTTTACGTTTTTGTCCGTTTTTACTCGTTTTCGTCCGTTTTTATATGTTTCTTCCTCTTTTTATCCACTTTTGTCCGTTTTTTATATGTATTAGTCCGTTTTTTTAACGTTTTCGGCTGTTTTTTTACGTTTTCGTCCGTATTTTTTACGTTTTTGTCCGTTTTACTCACTTTTTCCGTTTTTACATGTTTCGTCCGCTTTTTATCCGTTTTCGTCCACTTTTTATCCGTTTCGTCCGTTTTTTATATGTATTCTCCCGGGTTTTCTTTACGTTTTTGTAAGTTTTTTGCGTTTTGTCCGGTTTTACCCGTTTCGTCTGTTTTTTTACGTTTTCGTCCGTTTTTTTACCTTTTTTTTTCCGTTTTTTACGTTCTTGTCCGTTTTTTTACGTTTTCTTCCGTATTTTTTTTTATGTCCGTTTTTACTTGTTTTTTCCGTTTTTATATGTTTCGTCCGCTATGTAACCGTTTTTAATGTTTTCGCCCATTTTTTTACGTTACTCGTTTTTTACGTTTTTGTACGTTTTTACTCGTTTTCTTCCGTTTTTATATGTTTCGTCCGCTTTTTATCCGTTTTCGTCCGTAAAAACGTAAAAAAAAACGGATGAATACATATAAAAAACGGACGATAACAGATAAAAAGCGGACGAAATATATAAAAACGAACGAAAACGGGTAAAAACGGAAAAAACGTAAAAAAACAAACGAAAACATAAAAAAACGGACGAGAACAAAAAAAAGACAAAAACGAAAAAAACGGACGAAAACGTAAAAAAACGGACGAGAACGTACAAAATGGACAAAAACGGACAAAAACGTATATAAACGGACGACAACGTAAAAAAACGAATAAAGCGGACGAAACAAATAAAAACGGACGAAAACCAGTAAAAACGAACAAAAACGTAAAAAAAACTTACGAAAACGTAAAATAAACGAACGAGAACGTAAAAAACCCGGACGAATACATATAAAAAAGGGCAAAAACGGATAAAAAGCGGACGAAAACGGATAAAAAGCGAACAAAACATATAAAAACGGATAAAAGCGAGTAAAACGGACAAAAACGTAAAAAAAACGGGACGAATACGTAAAAAAACGGACGAAACCGTTAAAAAACGGACGAGAACGTAAAAAACGTAAAAAATAACGGACTAATACATATAAAAAACGGACAAAAGCGGATAAAAAGCGGATAAAAAGCGGACGAAACATATAAAAACGGACGAAAACGAGTAAAAACGGACAAAAACGTAAAAAACGGACGAAAACGTAAAATGAGGACTAACGGTGCAAAAAGTATTAACGGAGGGATTAACGGGCAAATATTATTTAACACTTAACGGGTAAAACTAACGACGTTAGTGCTCAGGTATGATTACTGCTAAAGGTTTGTGGACTTGGGGATGTTTAATGCTGAACGTTTGAGATAGGGATGATTCTTGCAAAAATACACAAACCACAGAGATGATTTTGTTGGAAAATTTAGTGCACTTGTGGGATTAGTTCATACCTTGTAATGGGTTAGGAGGTACGGAGTGTACACCCATAAGGTCCATGAACACCCTGACTCTTATAGTGGTTTGTATTGGTAGTACTAGTAGAAAGTACTGCTTGTGGTTTCCACTGATAAGCAGTGTTTCCACTGATAAACAGTGTTTCCAATGATAGGCAGTGTTTCCACTGAAGCGGTGTTTCCACTGAAGCAGTGTTTCCACTGAAGTGCTATGAAAGTACTGCTAGAGGTATGAAAGTACTGCTAGTGTTAAAGTACTGCTAAATGGCAGTTACAACTGCTTAATGACCACGTTTAATTGGTCATGTAACCACTAACGGATATAATGGGGATAGTTATGAGGTGATTAATGGGCCGATTAATCCTCATAATTCCATTTGAATAGATGAGAGTAATGTCCTATAAATAGGATATCTGATTATGCATGAAACAGATACAAAAAACACTAAATACTTATTAGCGCAAGGGTTATAGAATTGTGCCTAATTCCATAACTGCATTTGGTCTTATCCCAAGTAGATATTCGTGTAACCCAGGCATTAGGGTCGAATAGTTTACTTTGGAAAGTGATCACACGATTCCAAGTGATATCCGATAACCGCCTAGTGGTATTTGTTTATGCTGAATTGATTATCTAACCCTGTTCTGGGAAAACACCACCAACAATCAAAGTAAACTATTTTGTGATAATCAATGGCTGCTGCTGCAATGAAACACATGGCTTCAAACTTTGCTAAGCTAGACAAGTTTGAAGGGGTGGACTTTAGGAGGTGACAGAAGAAGATGCATTTCTTGCTGTCAAGCATGAGTGTAGTGTATGTGCTTACTACACCTATTTCTGATGATGGGGATGATGCTACTGTGGAGCAGATCAGGAGAAGGAGCAAATGGGAGAATGATGACTACATATGCAGAGGTCTTATTCTCAATGGTATGTCTGATTCTTTGTTTGATATTTATCAGAACTTTGAATCTTCCAAAGATCTGTGGGATTCCTTGGATGCCAAATATATGGTTGAGGATGCATCAAGTAAGAAGTTTCTTGTTAGTAATTTCACAAATTACAAAATGACTGATTCAAGACCAGTCATGGAACAATACAATGAACTTCTTGGAATACTTGGAAGGTTTACACAACACAATATGCACATGGATGAGGCTATTCAAGTCTCTTGTGTTATTGATAAACTTCCTCCTTCTTGGAAAAATTTCAAGCATACCTTGAAACATAAGAAAGAGGAATTAACTCTGGTTGAGTTGGGCAGTCATCTGCGCATTGAGGAATCTCTCAAGGTGCAGGATAATGACAAGCAAAAAGGTAGCAATGCTGCTGGACCATCTGTTGTCAATATGGTGGAGCATAACAACTCCACCAGGTACAATGACAACAAAGGCAAACGCAAATATCATGATAACACAAGGGCAGATCCTAACAAGAAGGCAACACCTACTTGTTGGAAATGTGGCAAAACTGGTCACATTAAAAGGGATTGCAAAGGTGTTAAAATTGGTGGTAAAGCCAATGGATCAGGCACTAATGGTTCAGGGAGTGGTGGTTCAGCCAACTCACTGAAAGGTTAGAATATGTTTAATAAGTCTTTTCAGATTTATTATGTTACATATGCATCTGAATCTTTTTATGTGCAGGATGATGATGTTGCGTGGTGGGTTGACTCTGGTGCAACAGTTCATGTGTGTAAAGATAGAAGCTGGTTCAAGACTTATGAGTCACTGAATGATGGTTCTATTCTTCACATGGGAAATGAGTCAACAGCCTTGGTGCATGGTCGTGGTTGTGTAGATCTTTGGTTTAGTTCTAGAAAGATTGTAACTTTGTTTAATGTTATTCATGTTCCTGATATAAGGAAAAACTTGGTTTCAAGTAGTGTTATGAATAATCATGGATATAAACAATTTATTGAGTCTGATAAATTTGTGCTTTCTTAGCATGGTGTTTTTATTGGTTTTGGTTATTTATGTAATCAAATGTTCAGGCTTAATGTTACCACTGATAGTGTTATTTCAGCTTTTGTGACCACATATGACCAAACTGACTCTACCCTTTGGCATGCTAGACTTGGCCATGTTCACTCTAAAAGAATGCAAGATATGTCTAGGGATGGTTTAATCCCTGCTTTTGACATGGACACTGAAAAGTGTAAAACTTGCATGTTGACCAAGATAACCAAGAAACCCTTTCAGGGTGTTAATCGTGAGACTAAGATCTTGGAGCTTATTCACAGTGACCTGTGTGATTTGCATGCTACTCCTTCTTTGGGGAATAAGAAGTACTTTGTGACATTTATTGATGATGCTTCTAGATTTTGTTATGTCTATCTGTTACATACCAAGGATGAAGCATTAGATAAATTCAAAGTGTTTAAAACTGAAGTTGAATTACAACTTGGGTCTTTGATCAAAAGATTAAGGACTGATAGGGGAGGTGAGTACATGGATACTCAGTACTTTCAGTCTGTTGGTATAATCCATGAAACGACTGCCCCTTATACTCCTAAGCAAAATGGTATTTCTGAAAGGAAAAACAGGGTGCTGAAGGAGATGGTTAATTCCATGTTGTCCCATTCAGGGCTGAGTCAAGGGTTCTGGGGTGAAGCTATGTTAACAGCTTGCTATTTGTTAAATAGGGTTCCCAACAAAAGGAACAAGGTTACCCCTTATGAACTCTGGACTAAAAGGAAACCCAACCTGAATTATCTCAAGGTTTGGGGTTGTAGGGCTGTTGTAAGACTCCCTGATCCAAAGCTAAATACTTTGGGTGAAAGAGGCATTGATTGCATCTTTGTTGGATATGCTGAGCATTCCAAGGCTTTTAGGTTCTATGTTATTGAACCTAATGAATATGTTTCAATTAACTCCATTATTGAATCAAGGGATGCAGACTTTGATGAGAATAGATTCTCATCAGTCCCTAAACCAAGTCAGAGGATTCCTAATGGAACTCATGACACTGGTGTATCAGAGGTCCCTGATGATGAACCATCTGTGGTCCCTGATGAGGTTGTGGTACAACAACCTGAACCTGTACTCAGGAAGAGCAAAAGGGTCAGGACTCCAAAGTCATTTGGACATGATTTTCAACTATACTTAGTTGAAGGAACTAGGGATGAGGTCTCTGACCAATACTCCTATTGCTTCATTGTTGAGGATGATCCTAAGATATTTGAAGAAGCAATGAAGTCCAAGGATATTGCTTTCTGGAAAGAAGCAATCAATGATGAGATGGATTCCATCATGGGCAACAACACTTAGGTGTTGGTTGATCTACCACCAGGTTGCAAACCTTTGGGTTGCAAATGGATTTTCAAAAGGAAAATGAAGGTAGATGGAACTATTGAAAAGTTCAAGGCTAGACTAGTCATTCAGGGCTTTAAACAAAAGTCAGGAATAGACTATTTTGATACTTATGCCCCTGTGGCTCGTATCAGTACCATAAGACTGCTGATTGCTATGGCATCTATTCACAATCTGGTTATTCATCAGATGGATGTGAAAACAGCTTTCTTGAATGGTGAATTGGAAGAGGAGGTTTATATGAACCAACCTCAGGGCTTCATCATGCCTGGCAATGAAAACAAGGTGTGTAAACTGATTAAGTCTCTTTATGGACTGAAGCATGCACATAAGCAATGGCATCAAAAGTTTGATGAAGTGGTTTTGTCTAGTGGTTATGTTCTTAACCAAGCTGACAAATGTGTATATAGCAAATTTGATGAATCTGATAAAGGAGTCATCATTTGTCTATATGTTGATGACATGTTGATCTTTGGCACTGACTAAAATCAGGTTGACTTGACAAAGGAATTTTTGTCATCAAGGTTCTCCATGAAGGACATGGGGGAGGCTGATGTTATCCTTGGTATAAGGATTAAACATGAAAGTAAAAGAATTTATATATCTCAGTCTCATTATATTGAGAAGGTGTTGAGGAAATTCAATTACTTTGATTGTACTCCAGTGAGTACTCCTATGGATACTTGTGAGAAGCTGATGCCTAATAATGGCAAAGCTGTATCTCAACTTGAGTATTCTAGGGTAATTGGCTGCCTGATGTATGCCATGACTTGTACAAGACCTGATATTGGTTTTGCAGTGGGAAAATTGAGCAGGTATACTAGTACTCCTAGTGCTCATCACTGGCAAGCAGTTCAGAGGGTACTGAAGTATTTGAAGAGAACTATGGATTATAGTCTCTCATATACTGGTTACCCATCAGTGTTGGAAGGATACACTGATGCAAGTTGGATCAGTAACACTAAAGACAATTCGTCTACCAGTGGCTGGGTATTCCTACTTGGTGGAGGTGCAATTTCTTGGGCATCCAAGAAGCAAACTTGCATCACCAGTTCAACAATGAAATCTGAATTTGTGGCTTTAGCAGCTGCTGGTAAAGAAGCTGAATGGTCGAAAAACTTGCTTCTTGAGATTCCATTGTGGCCTAAACCTATAGCACCTATTTCTATCCGGTGTGATAGTGCAGCTACATTGGCTAAGGCTTATAGCCAGATGTACAATGGTAAGTCTAGACACTTAGGTGTCAGGCATAGCATGATTCGTGAGCTTATCATGAATGGGGTGGTATCTATAGAGTTTGTTAGATCTCAACAGAACTTAGCTGATCACTTGACGAAGGGACTGGCTAGAAACTTGGTTATAAAGTCTGCTAAAGGGATGGGTCTAAGTCCAACTTAGTCACTGAATGCTAGGACACCCAACTCCCTCCTGGGGAAACTTGGGAGCTGAGTTCAATGTGGAAATCTGAACATTCAGTGGACTGGAGCACATGTTTTATTTACATCCCAAGGTTGTGCTCAGAACCTGCTGAAAGGAGGATGAAGTCTTTACTTCTTAATGGTTAATTTTCTTTGAAAAAGTGCTTGGCAGGAGCATGAATAAAGAGGAACCACCTCTATAAATGTTGAAGTTTTGCCGCTTCAGGAAGCTTTTGGACTTTTAGCCTTTACAACATTTATGAATTTGGATATGGACACATGGCTTGTATAGTGTCAGGAGCTGATAAGTGTTTGAAAACTTGTGTGTATTTTATCTTCAGGTATTCAAATGGGTTGAAGGGTTCAATTCTTAGAACACCCTGATTCTCGAATATTTGAACGTGTAATTTACTAAGATGGAAATTCAATCCTCAGGACACTTTCGTTTATGCACATGTTTTGTTTAATGTTTGGTTTTTATGCAAAGGAAGTGAACTAAATTTGGGGAGAATTGTTGGAAAATTTAGTGCACTTGTGGGATTAGTTCATACCTTGTAATGGGTTAGGAGGTACGGAGTGTACACCCATAAGGTCCATGAACACCCTGACTCTTATAGTGGTTTGTATTGGTAGTACTAGTAGAAAGTACTGCTTGTGGAAAGTACTGCTTGTGGTTTCCACTGATAAGCAGTGTTTCCACTGATAAGCAGTGTTTTCACTGATAGGCAGTGTTTCCACTGAAGTGCTATGAAAGTACTGCTAGAGGTATGAAAGTACTGCTAGTGTTAAAGTACTGCTAAATGGCAGTTACAACTGCTTAATGACCACGTTTAATTGGTCATGTAACCACTAACGGATATAATGTGATAGTTATGAGGTGATTAATGGGCCAATTAATCCTCATAATTCCATTTGAACAGATGAGAGTAATGTCCTATAAATAGGATATCTGATTATGCATGAAACAGATACAGAAAACACTAAATACTTATTAGCGCAAGGGTTATAGAATTGTGCCTAATTCCATAACTGCATTTGGTCTTATCCCAAGTAGATATTCGTGTAACCCTGTTCTGGGAAAACACCACCAACAGATTTTTGCAGTTTACTCAAAAAAAAAAAAAAAATGAAGCCGAGATTAGCCCAAAAACATTAAATATATAAAAGAAGCATTGTCTAGACGACATGAACAGATTAATGCTTTTGTTTCAGTACACCAAAGATTTGGTTTAGTAAAGTCTTATGAGGCGTCATTGATTGTTTTAACATTAAGATTATTCGCTAGCGAATTAATACAACTTGTTTTAGTAGTTATGTGGAGACATATCTAATGCGTAGCTTTGTCCACGTGCTTTTTTCTATTCCTTCGTTTATAATATGTGCAGACAGATAACAACGTATAGACTTCGTCGAATTGCAGCCACCAATCTTATTGATATACATAAAGTGGAGGCGATTTTGGGTCTACAGACCTTGGAAGAAGTACTTGCAGTAGGAGAGATTGGTGGTGGAGCTCAAATTCCAACCTTTTCTCTTCTAGACTCAGTTCCTCAATGGGCACTAGATCGTTTACCATTACTTGTTCAAGCGTCACCTTCCCAGTTTGCTCAAATGAAAGCTTTCGTTGCTATTCTCGGGTCTTATGGGTGGAGTCGCTTTACTTTCATATACGAGGATAGTAATTCAGCATCCGCTCAAGTCATCCCTCATCTCATGGAAGCCATCAAAGAAACTGATGTAGAAATAAGCAATATCGTAAAGCTCTCACCTTTAGCTTCTTCTTCATCATTGTTGGAAGAACTTGAACGAATTAATACAGAGCAATGCAGAGTGTTTCTGGTTCATGCTTCTTTGGGAACGGGTATCCGCCTGTTTCAAAATGCAAAAACCATCGGGATGATGGAAAAAGGTTATGTTTGGATTACAACCAATTTAATAACAGATCTTTTGCACACCGTGGATTCCTCTACATTTTCCATGATGGAAGGTGTTGTGGGACTTGGTAGTTTCTTCTTGGATACTAGCTCACATTTTCATGATTTTAGCACAAACTTCCAGACAAACTTTAAGATTCAGCATCCTGAAGAAGAAAAAAACATGCCTGGGATTTTTGCAGTGCAAGCTTACGATGCTACATGGATTGTGGCTTTAGCATTGAGTGAAAGGAACATGAGTGGGCAAAAGTTACTGGATATGGTTTCTTCCATATCTTTAGCAGGCATCAGCGGTGAAGTTAATTATACTGACGGGAAACGAGCTCCGCCACGTATGTTTCAAATTATTAATATTATAGGAAAATACTATAGAGAAGTTGGGTTCTGGTCAGAAGGACTTGGTTTTTCAGAAGTTATTGATGATAGGGCTATTTATAACACCTCTTTGGGATATTTAGGCCACATTTTTTGGCCTGGGAGGTCACTGGATGCTCCAAGAGGATGGGCTATTCCTACGAGCGTCAAGCCTTTGCGAGTTGGTGTGCCAACCCTGGCCATGTTTAAAAAGTTTGTGGAAGTGAAATATGATGAAAGGATTCAAAATTTCACTTGCACTGGATATTCAATTGAGCTTTTCAAAGAAACCGTCAAACGCTTGCCATATTATGTGCCTTATGAATTTCACCCCTTCACTGGAAAATATGATGACCTGGTGGAGCAAGTGTATCTGAAGGTATAGAGTCACCATTTAGAGATCTTATATAATATCTAAGCTCAGGCCCTGCTATGTTGTGTGGTTTTTTTTCATGTTATACTTCTTACTTGAATCTTTGCATATATTTTGGCAGAACTTTGATGCAGTAGTTGGTGACGTTTCAGTAGTGTCAAGGCGATATCAGTATGCTGACTTCACTCATCCATACACAGAAACAGGGCTGGTGATGGTAGTACCTGTTACTCCATACCATGGACAGTGGCTATTTGTGAAGCCATTCACATTAGGAATGTGGGCTTTAACAATTGTGGTCAATATTTATACTGGCTTGGTAGTATGGCTAATTGAGCGAAAACATAGTCCTGAACTTCGAGGGTCCGCGTTTAATCAAACTGGAATTCTTCTCACTTTGGCCTTCACGAGAATGTTTTTCACAAATGGTAAGTTTACGTGTTTCTTATAACACCATGAAGAGAATTCCTATCCTGTTATCCACATAATCATGTAACACTGCTGTAAACCCTTAGGTGATGAACTTCATAGCAATTTGACAAGAATGACGGCTGTGGCATGGCTCTTTGCTGCAATAATCATTGGTCAGTGTTACACTGCTAGTCTCACCAGCATGCTCACTGTTAGAAGGCTGATACCTAAAGTAACAGACTATGAGACCCTCAAAAATTCAAATGCAGTTGTGGGGTATGGAAGAGGAGCCCATGTCGCTAGTTATTTGGTGGATGTCTTGGGTTTCAAGCTTGACAACATAAGAAGTTTCACATCTCCAGAAGGATATGCTCATGCCCTTCGGAGCAAAGAAATATCAGCAGTTTTTCTCGAGGCTCCTTTCACTAAGTTATTTTTTGCTAAGTACTGCAGGAGCTTCACCACGGCCGGGCCTATATTTAGAGATGGAGGATTTGCATTCGTATGTTTCTTAACTTATGGATCCATCAATCATTTGAGTTATGTGACTTACTAGTTGTACCTCTTCCTGCAGGTACTTCCAAAAGGCTCTCCAATGCTTGCTGATTTTACAAAGGCACTACTAAATGTGTCTGAAAGTGGCACTCTCCGAGAAATAGAGAAAAAAATGCTTGGTTCTGAGCAGTGCGTGGACCAGGATTCAGCCCATGATGAATACGAAAGTTTGGGTCTTAGTAGCTTTTGGTCACTTTTCGTTTTAACAGGTGGCACATCGACAATTTCTCTTGCCATTTATTTCATTATTAGCTTACGAAATCACTGCCAAATTGAATGGAGATGTTTCATCACCATTATTTCCGAGTTTAAGAAAAATTATTTGCATCGTAGGAAACAGTTGTCCAGGAAAGTTAGTGATGTGGATAGTCCTAAAAGTCCCAATGCACTTGAAATGATTTAGAGTCTAGTCATTATATACCACGACCACTCTGGATTTAACTTGTAACATGTAACCATTGTAACACCTCAAGTTCATTTATTTCAGAATTATGATGAGTTACATAGAAAGTTAGAAACTGGTGTAGATGATGTATAGAGTGTAGTTTGACATATTTTGTTGAGCTGGGGTTGGATATATAAGTTTAGTATGTGCGAAGTAATTTGGATATTTAAGTTAGCCCAGGAAATACCCACTTTTTGATTAAGATGGTGGATCTTTTCGCTTAAACTCTCAAATCAGAAGAGGAAAAAGTCTTGCAAGAATAAAGGAAAATTAAGAGCTGGTTTTGAGGTAAGCATTAAGTTTTTGCAATGCATTAGTAGAAGTTTTAAAACCCTTGAACAATAGAAGTAGAATCTTGTAAATGCTTATGAAATGATGTACTAAGGTGGATGTAAATGTGGAGAATGTTTTTCTTTTGTCGAACGAAGAAACTTGTAATTATCATTTGTTGTAACATTTATGTAAGGATTAGAACTCACATGTATGTAGCGAAATGTCGCACTTCTATCCAGGGGTATTATACCAGATACTTGACTATGTATATAAGGAATCGTTCTGTTTCAGATATAATACATAAAACTGTATAATGTCAATTCAACATCTGTAGAATATTTCTTACTAAGAATTAACAATACACATATAATCAGAGAATTCACAAGATCATAATATACATTTAGGTGCTTTCTTGTGCTACTACGAATCATGTGTCATCTTGAGCTCAGTGATCGATGTTCTGAGCGTGTCTAGTACTTTCTATATTGATTACCCCGCTAGAGGACTGTTTCATGTAAAGTTACCAATCTTTGATTAATGTTGGTCACTTTGAAGAGATTTGTGTGTTCTTGATTAGATTTCTTTTGCTCTCTAATGTTCATGACGCTGTAGATGGTGAGAGCGACTGTTGATGTCCGTACAGTTAACTTGAATAGTACCCGAAAGCTGTGAGGACTAAGCCTATTGTTTTCATCAGGAGAAGTTTCTTTGTCCACACATTTCTCAGAGTTCAAAAAGGTGTCTTCGAGTTCTTTGAGTTTTCCACTTTCTGATATGTTCATCAGTGCCTTGTCAGTGTCTGATAGTCTGGCAAACCCCCTAGGAAATGCCTGCATATGATAATATTAGTGACATGACGGGTCAGGGTTAGGTCAAACGGGTCCAGGTCGTAAATGGGTGGCCCGGTCACCTAACCCGAATTACACATTAGATTGTGTCAATGTGTTTGGCTTGTTAGCAGTGTTGCAAAAAAAGGTCTACAAGGCCGATTAATCGCCAATTATGTGCTACTAGGCTGCCGACCTTTCCGATTTGTGTAAATCGTTCAAATAAATCAGTCAACCATGGTCAACGATGGTCAAGCTTGCCAAAAACTTGCAAATCTTGCCGGAAATACCCTAAACTCACCGTAAACTAGTTTTGATTACTTATAGTCACTGTTTATATCAATTGCAAGATGTTTTTCAAGAAGAATCTTGCCGAGTATACAAAAACTTCCCCGTAAATACCCAAAACTTGCCAAAAATGCCAATACGATTAATCACCGATTCGCTATTTTTGCAAACCTGAACAAATGCAGTCACATATAGTCATTGTTTATATATATTACAATATGTTTTCAAGGAAAATCTTTTGCGAATACGCAAAACTCGCCGGAAATACCCAAAACTTGCCAAAAATGCCAATCCGATTAATCACCGATTAATCCCACCTAGACCGATTACAAGCTACAAGGGGGTCGACCGCCTCACTACCGATTCGCGATTTTTGCAACCATGCTTGTAAGTTAACTCTCAACTTATTAAATGCGATGTTGAAGTAGTGGCAAAATGTATCAGTCCCCAGTTCGGATAGCTATGTTTTGACCTTGAACATTAAAATATATCGCGACGAATTTGGAACAAGAGGGCTTACAAATCCAAAACCTTCAACTTTAAATGTCTCTCCGGTTCTGATGAAACTCTTGCAGTACTGAGCTAGAAACAATTTAGCTGCAGGAACTTCAAGAAATATAGCTGCAATTTCACCACTATATAATGCCTCAGCATATTGACTGGTTGAGGTATAGCTGTTGATCTTTACTGACTTAAAACCTAAAACATCTTTCAGGTAGTAATTTATAAACGACCCATTACAGTAGCATTCATGTTTCTAAGCATCTCAATGCTGGTTATTGCTGGTTCAAGCCTTTGAGCCGTGAGCATGCTTGCCAAGCTAGCCGTATAACTTTGTGAAATGACTAGTGCCACAAACAGCCACACCACAACTGCCATTCTTGACAAATTACTATGCAGTTTATCAACTCGTAAAGTGAAGAGCGTCGTAAATGAAAGCCAAATGAAGATCCCAATTTGGGTTATAACAGACCCTCGAAGATCCTCACAATGGTCCTGTTCAATCAACCAGATTATGAAGCCATTGTAAATGGTGATTTCTGCTATAAACCACCACATGTCTGTTGTGAAAGGCTTCACGAACAACCATTCCTCATTTTCTAGTGTTGATCTGACGGGTACATGACTACATTCATTCCAAACCCGATCAGTGTATGGCTGTGTGAAATCTGCAAACTTGTATCTTGTTGATGCAATCATTACATCACCCGCCACTGCATCAAACTCCTGCTCACAATCAAGAAAAAATGAGTTTCAAATAATAAGGTGTGCAAACTCAGTGTAGGATTGTGAAAAGTTATTATCTTTGAACGTCTTGTTTCTACGAGTTCATCATAAGAACCATAGAACGGAACACAATCATATGGTATGCTCACTTGTTTCATCATTTCATCAAATACGGAAACTGCAAATCCACTGAACACGGTTTTATTCTTCTTTGGATGGAATTCCACACTCATGATATGCTTAAAAAGAGAGTGACAAGGAATGGCGACCCTCATCCGGTACTTTGAACTTTCGGCAAGATTCCTGTGCTGTCTATGAGCATACCATGGCTGCACCGGCCACAGAGCATGGCCCACTTTACCCATTGAATTGGTGTAAATGGTTGGTCCATATATATCATCTCCAACGATCATAATCACACTGTGATATCCCTTTCCTATCACGTTCATAATCACAACTGTACCCAAAAACTTTTCTGGTGAACTTTGTTCTATCACGTTCATAATCACAACTGTACCCAAAAACTTTTCTGGTGAACTTTGTTCTAACTGTTTAACAACATTATATCATTGCATAGCAAAGATTCTAGGTTCGTCCTGGTCTTCATCAGGATAATCAGAGCGAAACTTATGACAAAATCTGTTTCTGAAATCTAGGAAATATGGGGGTGTAATCGGGGAAGTAGGTTTTGACTCCAGCCATAACTTAAAATGAAGAAATAGTGGCAGTATTAATGGAATGAAAAAGATCTGTGATTTGGTTAGTTGTGATCCATAGAAACCCTCTTCTTGGCTATTTGAAACAGGAGAGCTCCAAGGTTTAGAGGGTATGTCTAACAAATACTTGACCTTGTTGCCTCTTGAGTACCTCAAGCTCTTCATTCACGGAGGATGAACCATTTTTAAGTGGTACGATATTGGCTAGAACACAATCTGTTTTTCTAAATGCCTGAGATTGATGACATATGATTGATGCAGATGAGGAGGTCTCAAATATGAGTGTGACTCTCAGGCTACTAAGTTTGAGGATCAATAGTTCTAAACAAGCTTTGGAAGCTGCTGAGATCTGGAAATTTAAGGTATTGCAGGGAAATGATAGTAATCTCTCTAAAGATACAAGATGATGTATATATTTTTCTTTGGCTGGTTCAGGTGGTGTAAGGGATTTGTGATGTGGTGTAGTGTTGCGTTATGTGTTGGTTACTTTGATGATCTCATGGTGGGACTGTTATTTGTGGTTAACTGTGAAGATCATTAGGTTGGGTTTTATTAGCTATCTTTCTTATCTGTTTTACTCAGTTGAAGCCTGGTTTGCTGTTATAATTCGTTTGGCTGAGCAAAAAAGGTGGGTCTGTTATTTAGAGGGTTGTATGGAGTGTTTGGTAGTGCAATGGGAGCAACTGATTTGGTATGGGTCAACTTTGATAGTTTGGATTGTTTTTTGGTCCAGGTCAAGTGTAGTTTGGCTAACTCAAGACTAATGGTTTTGGCTGCTCTGGTCTTGGAAGCTGATTTTCAGGATTCTGCATATGTATCTCCTTCTGAAAAATACTGTAGTACCCTTTTTTATTAGGATGTGTCCGCACATGCCCACACTTTTACCTCATTTGCGGCAAATCTACCCATTAATGTCGGGTATATCTTTACCCTATATTCACGACACTAACGTGTATGGTCAGGGGCGTAGGCAGGAATTTGTTTTTGGGTGGGCCAAAAAAAATTAAAGGACATTAGCAAGTGTTAAAAAAACATCATAATATATAACTATGTAAAAATATTGCAACAAATTTGTTTATTTAGCGCTTTAGTTGCATCCGGTGCTCATCCGCATCATTAAAATAATTTAAAAGTGAATCTAAACTAAAATTCTTAGCTATATCTTTCTCAATGTAAAGAACTAAACTATCAGAATTAATAAGGGGCGATGGATTAGTTGTACAATAATTAGTATTCCTACATAAATTTTACCGGTAGATAAGGTGGGCCAAAAAAACAATATTAGTTACACTTTACAACATCAAGCTTTCTACATGATACCTATGTACAATTTTTAGGACTTTGTGGGTGGGCCATGGCCCACCTTACCCCCCACATAGCTCCGCCACTGTGTATGGTTCAGATTGCGTTTTAAAATAAAATCCAAAACAATGTCGCGTACATAAATTACCTATATACACGACATGTTATTTTATTGGGTTAATAACCTTTTAAAGCACTATACTTGTCAAGAATGGCAGTTCCGCGTAGCGAACTAAAGAAATAACTCTTTTAGACATTAAAGTTGACATTTTTGTCTTTCTATAAGTATTATGACAATATTATGACCATTTTACCCTTTCTAAATTTTTTTCGAAATACTTTTTTTTTTCTAAATTTTTTTTCCAAATTTTTTTTTTGAATTTTTTTTTCGAAATACTTTTTTTTTGAAATTTATGAATTTTTTTTTTCAAATTTCTTTTTTTTAAAAAAATATTTTTCGATGGGTAAAATGGTCATAATATGGTCATAATACTTAAAGAAGGACAAAAATGTCAACTTTAATGTCTAAAAGAGTTATTTTTTTAGTTCGCTACGCAGAACTGCCATTCTCAACATGTATAGTGCTTTAAAAGGTTATTAACCCTATTTTATTCCATTCCTAGTACTACACTAAAACAATGTCGGGTAACCTTTTTAACCATAAACACGACATTAATATAATATTGATACATATTCTAGC
This sequence comes from Chrysanthemum seticuspe, assembly GCA_019973895.1. Classification (NCBI taxonomy): domain Eukaryota; kingdom Viridiplantae; phylum Streptophyta; class Magnoliopsida; order Asterales; family Asteraceae; genus Chrysanthemum; species Chrysanthemum seticuspe. The sequence continues at coordinate 265,084,770 of BPTQ01000005.1, read as the reverse complement.
CCTCGACAATGTCGGTTATCAATTTTCACTATATACACGACATGGTACATTGGGAAGGAACAAATGGATAAAGCTGAAAAGCAAAAAGCAAATGGAATTGATGCTTGATTTGATCATACGAGCGAGGGTAGTTTCGTTTGAATTAAATGAAATTCAATACATCCGCACTTATCTCTTGAGAACATTTCTTCTTTAGTAACAATCCAATATATAAGAACAACATACACGACATTGCTCATAAACAATCCAAACATCTTCTTCATCTTATTTGAGTAACTTGTGAGAATCAATAGATGAGAACCAATAGTTGCTAACTAGTCACACAATATTTGAGTAACTTGTGAGTGTTTAATAGCGTTGGTGTTTAGGAGTCAACCAATTGTTCAAGGTGGTGGTGGTGACATTGTGGTGCGTGAGTTTGGTGGTGTTGCTGGTGGCGTGAGTTCGGTGGTGTTGGTTGCGTTGGTGATAAATTGGTGATGCTGGTGGTGTTGTGGTGGTGATGTGATGACAGGGGAGGTGGCGTGAGTGTTGTGGTATTGGTTGTGGTGGTTATAAAAAAAAGTGTTGGTGGTGCTGTGGTGACAGTGGTGGTGGTGGTGGTGGTGGTGGATGCGGCTGTGAATATGGCGGATTACCGGGTATTTCGCAATTTTGTTCCTTTACACTTATTGTTTTTTTTTATTTGTTACGTATATGTGTATTAATTTATATTTATATGTTTATGTTATTTTAGGATTATCCTGCGCAAGTTACATGTAGGAGTAGGTTATCGTTAATTAGTGAAATTAAAAGTATGATTGAGAACACCCCTAAGGAAAGATTATTTAGAGAAACATGTTTTGGTTGGTTGTTAGATTTGCCGAAAATGCAAGAGAGTGGCGTGTTAGTACATTATTTTATATGCCACCAAGTATGGGAGTACTAAAAGAGAGTTGTACTCTTTTTTCCTTTTCCAATGTTTTTCCCATTGGGTTTTACTTGGAAAGGTTTTTAAGGAGGCAATCTCTCTTGGTGAAATGCTCCTTTCTATTCTTCATGGTGCTTAGTTTGGAGTGGTTTTGGAAGACTATGGTGATGTTTTGGAAGCTCTATTGTATTCTTTGCCTTTTGATTTGCAATAAGTTTAGATATTGTAGTGCTTAATCTATTCTTGCGATGTTCCCAAAGCATATTTTGGGTATGTCATGGGACTATTACTAATAGGGGGTTGTCTATAAATAGTTGTTTGTATAGTTTGTTGGGCAAATGATAAAAAAAGTATCATACTTGTCATCATTTGCTCTTGTGTGTAGCGAACAAATTTTTTTGCTTTTGTGAGTACTATATTTTAAAATTCATCCTCTTTAGGGTACTATGTGACATTTTTGCCCTTCGGGATTAAAAAAATTCTATTAGCTAAGAGGGGCAAAAATGTCCAAAAAATTCGCAAAATACCCTAAAGAGGATGAATTTGAAAGTATAGTACCCACAAAAGCAAAAAAATTTGTTCGCTACCCACAAGAGCAAATGGTGTCAAGTAAAATACTTTTTTTTATCATTTGCCCTAGTTTGTTTGATTAATATATTTGCCGGGGCTTTGACCCTTTTTCCTAAAAAATATGAGTGTGACTTGACGTATACCCCATGACTGCGAAATTGCATCCACTGCATTCATTTGTGTGGATTGTGTAGGAACTGCTTGAACGAAAAATGGTCATCTATCGGTTCTTTGCAGTGGTGTTGTGGTGGCTAACACTACAACAATAAGGTGGACGGGCGAGGAGACTTTCGCCGGGGACGGCATGTCCCCGGCGAAAGTCGCTAAACGGCAAAAATGAATCTAACGTGGCACACGAATACGCTGAACCGGCAAAAGTCTAAACCATAAATTTATTACCTCACTTTCCCCGGGGACATGTCCCCGACAAATTTTTTTGCTCAACAGTGTATAATATTTTTCGCCGGGGACATGTCCCTGGGATTAATTATTTTAATCACGTAATTAACTAATTAGCTAATTATTTGAAAACACTTTTCCCGGGGACATGTCCCCGACGAAAAGTAGTACCACGTCGGACATGTTTGACCGGCTCAAAATGGCTGCGGGACCCACATGTCCCCGGGAGAAGTGGATTTTTGTCCCCGGGGAAAGTATTCCCGAGAAGGTATTGGCGGAAGACTTTCGTCGGGGACATGTCCACGAGAAAAGGTTTCGTAGGGGACATGTCCCCGGCGAAAGTCTCAAAATGTCCCCTACGAATCCAGTCATTGTTGTAGTGTAATGAAAGAAACTTGGAGATATTGTGACCATGGTTCTTATAACATCAGCTATAGGAGATGCTTCTTCCCATGTATGACCTCCCAATATGGCTTTCACATTGTGCTCACTAATAAGTTCTTTTGCTGCATTTTAACACCTCCTAGCATGTTAGCATACTGGCTGTACGGCTATAAAGAGTTATAATAGAAGTGGATAATTTACCTGCGATAGCGGGTGCACATGCTTGTTACGAGGATATATATATACACTACTACAAATTTGGGAATAGAGTCCGCTTAATAGAGCCCGGTTATAGTAAAAAACGGGCTCTAAAGAGACCCCGTGTTATAAGAAAGAGTATAGAGCCATGTTTTTTATAAGAGAACCGGGCTCTAAAAAGAAAAAAAGTAAAGCCCGTTTTTCTGCTATAGAACCGGGCTCTATTACAGCTATAGAGCCATGTTCCCTCTTTCCAAACCTGGCTTTATGCTTAAAACCAATAGACCCCTGCCTTCCTCTTCAAAACAGGGCTCTATTCATTTACCCACCACAAACGCTTAAAACCAATAGAGCAAGGTTTTCAACTAAAAAACCGGGCTCTATTACACATCATAAAGCCCGTTTTTAAAACCGGGCTCTATGGCAAGTCCTAATAGAGTCCCTCCCCCTTTGTGCCCTCATGAAAAACCGGGCTCTATTAGCCTTTTCAACCGGGCTCTATGCCCATTTTTGTAGTAGTGATAACTGAATAATGAGTGATTTTGTTTAACTGCTATCTCAATTGACACTTTGGCCTCTTTCCCAGCCCTCGACGTTTGATCAAGTATAGCAGCAATCCTACTGATATCAATGTTTGGCCCTGAAGTCAAGCTTCAGGTGGTTACAGTTGCTTGCAGAAGATAAGATAACAAGAAAGAAAGAACCAGGCAACTTGTAGTAATATTCTGCATCTCTATGAGACTCTCCTTTGTTCATTCCTTTATTTCCTATATACTATAATTACTAATTATGCATCTGCATTTAGTCATTTAATAATTTTATTCAATACGGAATAATATACTTTTGTAACCAATAGTCCATCAAATATTAACGATATATGATATGCCACAGGTTTTAACATATTTAATTTGTTACAGAATAACATATATAAAGACTAAAAGTACGACATTGTTGTCAAGAGCACAAGACATTTATGTTAGTTTGATTGCTCAACCAATCTCTATGAGGTATTGACTTAACAAATATTCTTGAGTTTATTGGATACTAATTTATTAATCTATGTATTTAGCGTTTATGTATATATATATAAAGTAAAGGGTCCTAGTGTGTCAAAAATAAAGCCTACAACCGAATGACAGTAAACTCGGTTATGGCAGTTTAACTTGAAAGGTTGTGTCGGTTTGTATAGTTATACCGCTTCGTTGTGTCTGTTAGGAAAGTATAAGTACCCCATGTAAACCAAGTCTGTAAACTAACGGTTATATATATATTATATATATATATATATATATATATATATATATATATATATATATATATATATATATATATATATATATATATATATATATATCAATAAAAGTCAGTTATACTATTGTTGTTATTCAATCGTTCATTAAGAGACAAGGGACCAACAGTGGTATTAGAGCCGAAGGTTCGAACCAGAGGGAAAGAGACAGATTGATTCAGGGAATCAATTAAGAGAAGAAACCGACCGTGGGCATACCGGTCAATCAAGAAGAGAGAGAGAGACACAGAAGAGTTTTTTTAGAGGAATCAATTAAGAAAGAAACACGATTTGATCAAGTAAAGATCGAATCAGAGAAAGAAAGAGAAAGACGTACCCGGTTGTGCGAAGGAGAAACCGCCGCCGTGTGCTTTCCGGAAAAGAAAACATACAAGAGTAACCGTCATTACCAGAGAAGAAAAGTGAAACACCGATTAACCACCACCACCGTTTGTTTAGAAGAAAACCAGAAGAAAGAAAAAAGAGCGACCAGAGTTTGCCCTAATTTGTGTAGAAGGAAGAAGAAAGACGTGTTTTTTTTGGGAACAAAATAGCCGCTTTTATTAAAAGGAAAAGGGAGGAGCAGTTTTACTTGGGAATAAGGGGGCGTGTTATTTGTTTGGAAAAGGAGCCCACAAAAAAAAGTCCAAGTAACAGGTTTCATTATTCCTTCAAATACTTGTTATTTTTTAGAAAAGTTGAGAATTTGCATATTAGTATTGTGGATTAGACAGAAAGATTTAAGTTCGACTGTTATTAGAATTATAATGGTTTTAGAAGAAAATAAAATCGGAAGATATGACGGGAGATAAAAACGAAAACAAAGCTGTTTTCGCCACATCGTTACCATCATATCAATGCCCAGTTCTAAACAATACGAACTATACATTATGGGCATTAAGAATGAAGAAGATATTAATGGCAAATGGAGTATGGGATTTAGTAGAAGGAACAAGTACATCAAAAGAGATTGATGTAAAAAAGGATAGTTCGACGTCAGCATACCTATTTCAAGGGTTACCAGAAGATTTGCAAATGCAAGTTGCGGGATGTGAAACAGCAAAAGAAATTTGGGACTCACTAAAGGCTAAATTTATTAGGACAGAAGACGTCCAACGGGCACACTTGCAACAACTAAAATCAGAATTTGAGAGACTCGTAATGAAAGAAGATGAAACAATAGATTCATTTGCCGGGAAGTTGATGAGTATTGTTACAAAGGCTGCTACATGTGTATTAACGTTTGATGAGCAAACGAAAGTACGAAAAGTAGTTAATGCAGTACCAGATAAATTTGTACCAGTAGTAGCAACCATTGAAATGATTGTTGATTTTAAGATTGTAAAGTTGGAGGAGATTATCGGGAAACTTAAGACTTATGAAGAAAGGATTAAGTTTAGAAAAGAAAGTCAGGAAGATAATAGTGAGAAGTTGTTGTTCACACGTCAAGGGAATGACAGAAATTAGAAACGCAACTGTGGAAATGATAGACGAGGAGGTGGTAATCAGACACGAGGAAGAGGCCAAGGAAGATTCACAAGAGATAGTAATAATGAAGATAGTTATGATAAAAGAAGGAGAAACCGTGGAGATCAAAACTACCATAGAAGAGACATTAGAGAAAAAGAATGTTATAATTGTCATGAGTTTGGACACTATGCTGTAAATTGTCCAAAACCAGACCGTAGAGAAGAAAAAGCAAACCTTGTGTTCGAAGATGACGAACCAACACTATTAATGGTTACTAGTAAAGATGAAAAGAAGATAACATCCTTAAAAGAAGAACCGAGAAGGAAAGGAATTGTCATTGAGAATGATGAAATTCCAAAAGAAAAGTTAGAAGATATGCGGTCAGAGATAGAAATTGACTTGAAGAGTAAATTAGAGTTTTGGAAGTTCGAAATGCTTCAAGAGTTAGAGATGGAAAAACAAGAGTTTGAGACGAAAATAAGAAATACAGAAATGGCATTTGAGAAACAAATGAAAATAGAGTTAGAAAACCTCAAGAAGTTGAGAGATTGCACAAGCAAAAAGATGAAAGAGTTAAAATCAGAAAGAGAACAATCTGAGAAAGAAAACCATGGAGTTATTTCAGATAAGAAACTCCTAGAAGAAGAAAGAGTTGACAAGGGCGAATGCAAGAAACATCGAGAGACGCCATCAAGATTTCAGAAGGAAAGCCAAATTGAGAAAGACATCAAGTCAAGAAACAAGAAAGTTGAATAAGAAGATCGTGATACTAGAAATAGTGTGTTGGAGATTCAAGAATACGAAACAATACAAATGAAGAAAGATGGTGACAAAGATGATCAAGTTGAAGATCAAGACAAAGGAAGTGGAAGCAAGCCAAAGTTCAAAGATAAAGACAATGAAGTTTGAAGATATCGAAGGCATGGATTAATAAATTAGGAGGGAGTATTGGATACTAATTTATTAATTTATGTATTTAGCGTTTATGTATATATGTCTAAAGTAAAAGGTCCTAGTGTGTCAAAAATAAAGCCTACAACCTAATGACAGTTAAATTCGGTTATGGCAGTTTAACTTGAAAGGTTGTGTCGGTTTGTATAGTTATACCGGTTCGTTGTGTCTGTTAGGAAAGTATAAGTACCCCATGTAAACCAAGTCTGTAAAACGGTTATATATAACTATATATAGAGTAGGGATCCAATGGGAAGTAAATTAAAATAAGAAGTGGTGAGAAGTGACCAAAACCACGCATTTGAGATGCAACGACTTGCATTAGATGCATTTCTATTTATATAGATGCAACATCTTGAGTTTCGAAAGTCAATTTGATGTATAGATGGTGCAAATTGATTTTCATGATTTCGGCACGTGTAGAAGAACAAAAAACAAGAGAAATCATGAAATGCATCTAATATACGTTTATGCATCTGATTAAAAGCTAGAAAACACACTATGGTGCATTATAATGCATCTAAGATTATAGGGATGCATCTAATTTAAGTCGGTGCATCTCGGATTTGCGGTTATAGTTCTTCTTATTCCTTCTTATTTTAAGTAATCTTCTTATTTGATCCTATGAAATGCATCTAATATACGTATATGCTCCGGTTCCATTGAGAAGGTTTTTATTTTGAGAAGATTGAGAAATCTTCGTTTGAGCAAATTGATTCATGTTTTTTATTTGATTCACAAGTAAACATCATTTTATGGTGAATCGAATCTATAAATCACAAATTTGATTCACAAATCATTGTTAAAATCGAGTTATGATGATGATTCATTAAATCTGTACAGATGATTCAGTATTCTACATATATCGCAAAATCAAGAGATTTTTAACATTGATTCAAATTTTTTTTACACATTTTGAATTTTAATCACATTAAAATGAGTTTTACGCTTGAAAAACATGAATCAAAGTTAAAAATATATCATTTTTGAAAACCTTCTTAATCTTTTCAAAATAAAAACCTTCTCAATCGATCCGGATTCTATATATATATATAGAATCCGGATCGATCGAGAAGAGTTTGAGATTGAGAAGAATGAGAAGTAATCTTATTCATTCATTTCATTTAGCTAATGCAAGGGTATGATAGGCATTTACAATTTTATTAACTCAACATTAATGCATACTTATTATTTCTCCATCTCTCCAAATATAACTTCGAAATGACTAATTCATTCAATTTTTCAATTGATTTTTTCTTATTGTGAATCTCTCCAAATATCTTAACGTACAGTGAAGTTATACGCTTAACATGACTTCAAGTTCCTATTATTTATTTATGTGATGATTCATATTTTAAGTAATCCTTTTTCAGTGTTAAATATAGTTTACTAGCTTAGAGACCCGTTGACACCGGGTTATTTTTTAAAGAAATAGATAAATGAGATGATAATAAAAGTAATAACGTAAATTTGTTAAATTTAAAATATGTGTGAGTCACAATCGATTTACAACTATCGCGTTGCTAATCTAAAATAGATTGACTCGAACATAAAATGATGTGTGATTTAAATGATCAATTGAGTTGCTAACAAAGCTTGTAACATTAAAAATAATGAACCATAGCAAGCTGAAAAACAAAGTCTCAGTAACCAACTTAAAATAAAAAGTTTCCACATAAAACTACCTTTAACATATAGTAACTGAGCTCCTTTTGTAGTATGTAGCTCACAGACACCGATATTTATTAGAAAACACCACCTAACCAACCATGTATTCCCGTGTATGAGCTTCCATAATAACTAAATCACTGTCGCACAACATTTCGAAAACATAAAACCTAATGTACACCTAAAATAAGTTTACCCAAACACCCGTTCACTACAGCTTAAGATGACTTTTTAATCAAAACATATATAGATGGGGAATATGACTTTCATAGCAACATGAAGTCATAAATCTAAAACCACCAACATAAGATTTAAAGCAACAATCAACACTGAAACCAATAGGTAAACCGAACCGAATCGAACGAACCAACACAAAACCGAGGCAAAAGGGTCAATTTGGTTCCGTTCTTGGTTCATGTTTTTCAATATTGTCACTTACTTTATATACATAGACAAATCACAGAACCGAAACAACGACCCTCATCACCTAGCAACCACATCAGCAACAAACTAAACAGTACAGACTTGTAAAACAACTTAATAAGCTCCAATTTTTGAAAATTTGGCATAGAATAAAGACCTTCTAAAACAACCTACTGGACTAACACAAGTATACTAAAAATACAACAAATATCCATAAGCATGTAAGAAACCACCTACTTCACGAATCTACACCATTTATCTCGATCTAAAATAATCAAATATACAAAACCTGATAACTACATAACAACTTTTTCATGTATATAGTTGATCCAAGGCAATTATATAAGTTATGTATATACAGTAACTTACAACTTTAGGCAGAATGGTGATCGAATTAGTCTTTACACAAACTTGAGCCGACAGATCCTGATAATAGTTTTTAACATGTGTTAGGTGACAGTTATCATACCAAAAAAATGAAAAGAAGTAGCATGTAAATTAATTTTGCAGCAACTAAAGTTTTCAATGAAGATATACCTTGCGATATGAATGGATCGTATTTCTCCAATGAAGAGATACCTTGTAATACGAATGAAGCATAAGTATTTCAAATTTTTTGCAGATTTGTTTCACAGGTAACCCACTACAGATATAGGTTAAGGATCATAAATATTAAGTACCCTATTTAGTCAATCATTAGGAAAAATTAGCAAAACAGTAAAGTAAAAATGGAGCACCTTTCATACCACTCTTTTTCAAACGTTCAAAGTGCTATCATATAGATGAACCTCGATATACTATATTATACAAAGTTTTAATTCTGACTCCCACATAACCCCTATATAAACAGATAATTAAACAGATAACTAAACAAACAATTTATAAGCAAATCCAAACAACCCCAAACTACATGATAACTTAACCATATCATCTATAATCTCAAACCAACATTTTCAGCAAATACACTCTTTTAATAAAGTATGATCAAAAGATTGGGAATAAAATTTGAGAAACGATAGAGCAAATAAAGGCCCCTTTAAGGCTTCATTTGGACCAAGTCATGTACATCGCAACATGGTGCTTTAACCCCACTAATGATCTGTGTCATCATTTGGACCAATTTCAACATGTACATCATTTCTCAATGATCTGTGTCATCAGTTGAGCATGTTTCGATTTTGCTTCCATTTCTATTTCAAGACTTAACCTTTTCATCAACCCAATATCACCTCCTTTGCTATGGCTGCAAAAATAAATAAATAAGAAGCAAACATTAACGACACTGTCCTAAAACTATATAATTACCCTAATCAGTAAATAGTTTAAAAATTATCAATGGTTCGGGGCAAGATTTGAAACATGTCAGAAATGAGTAATTTTAAAGCAAAATGCAAAATGGTGATTTTTAAAAGCAACTCAAAATATAAGCATTAAAACAATCCGAAAACATGTAAACTCATAAAGATCACACATAAGTTTAGACGAACACCCCCTTAAGCGAATTGCAACTAACTATTTAGAGTGGAAATGAGTACACACTATCTATATTATAACGATTCACTTTATACAGTGTGGGGAAAATGAAAAAAATGTTACCTGATGTGCCACATCGTGAAATAATTCAGTCATTTTTATACTCATGAATGTCACTTCAGCTCGTGCCGTTGTGCAGGTTTCCTGGGCTGAAACCGCTTCACCTGACCCGATAGACAACACCCTAGCATGTCAAATTATGTAATCGCCAGCATACCCTGAACGTTGTGCATGAGGCATATCACCTTTATGAAAAGCAGTATATGAACCAATTGTTAAGGCAATTTACTGAGTACGACGAACGATAAGTTGCTATGGTATGACATACCTTGTGAGGGTTCATTGTGACGGCCACCGTGGATGCCTAAAACAGCTTCATTAACGCGTCCCTCATCTGGAACAAACCCAAAAGTTGTTGTAAAGTAACCATGCCACCACAAAAAAATAAATATGGGCAGCAAACTGTGCTTGAAAAGGTAACTGATAAAACTCACCACAAATGGCCCTCTTCTCAACGTCAGTTGACGTACTAACTTGACTCGTGTCCGTGTGAAAACTCTGAGTCACATGACCAACATTATATAGTGATGCATCTCCCAAACCCCAGACTCCTGGTAACCTTTGTTATGCCTTTTTCCGGACACGACCAAAAGCAGGTCATCTTTGCAAGAGGCTTTTCTTTTCAAAATAACGCCCTCAACACTTTCGCAAGAAAAAATGCCGCATTCGTCACATGCAGGCGTACCCCCAGATTCTGCTAATTCCAAGTGTTCTGAGGGTCCTTCGTTAACACCACATCATAGATTTCTTAGCTTCACTTTTTCGTCTAATAGCTTTTACCTATCCCGTCTCAATCAACCTACATATCGTTCAGTAGTGAAAAGTTTTCGCCTGAAAATACCTGAATCATATTTTGAAAAGGAAATTGTCTAAGGATGATTATGATGCTTGTAACACCACAAACCAACTATACATTGTTCTTACGGATATTACCTACCCAGAGCAGTGGGACCCAGATAGTATGGAACATAGTATAGATTGAAACATGGTATGAGGCTCAGATCAGAGCATAAGAACTGAAAAAAGTGGAAATCCACCGTAGCTGCGAATCTAACAATTTGCCTCGCCAAGAAACGGACGTTCACAACTTTAATCAAACTTGCTCGTATTCATCACAGCCTCTTATAGTCAATATCTCCATTGTTCTCAATACCATAAGAAGTGTCGACAAAATTGTATATGAGGCTCAGACTGGTAAAGGATTGAAAAAAGAGGATACGTCCGCCATGGCTGCAAATTTAGCAAGTTGCCCTGCCAAGACGCGGATAATTTCAGCTTTAATCCCCCTGCCCCTATAGACTCATCATAGCCTCTTGTAAAAATTCATTTGAAGGAATTTGAAGACAATCCCAAACAACCCATAAGACAGTCATTTATCAGCAGAGAGTCAAGTATCATAAAAACAAACAAAATCCATATTCTGATTTATTTTCTTTGTTTTGGATCAATGGATTTGCACTGAGGTATACCTTTTTTTGTGATATTGTTGGGTGGTGATTAAGATTTTACAAATGAGGCTTAGATTTATGAATGACATGGCCCCATGGCTGCAAACACCATGTTCGTGGTGCTGTCCCGCCAATATATGGGCCATATTCACCCAACATGATCAATAATAAACTCACAAATGTAATAGCATCATCATCGCCTGTAATTTGCAAACAAAATAATTTGACCTCCGATAAGCAAAGCAACCGTAAGCAAATGGATGCCAGCATAATCAAAACATCAACAAAGTAATTATCAGCAAAACGCGTTGGAGAAAATGTCAAAATGACTCCATATAAGCCTCAAGTAACCGTTCCTGAAGCTGGATAAAAACCAGTGCTGGGCACATCTGTATATACTACCTACCTATGTTTTCAGAAACCACTATTAGTGTAACATATGAGAGGATGCTAAAATCAATTGAGTACATATATAGTTAACATACTTTGGGATCCCCGATTAATGAAATCGCAATACAGAAGCACTACCGTAGTAACTTACAGCAGCCATACGGCTGATGTCTAGATATGCAAATATAGAAGCATCGTTTGCGGGTTAACTATTGGGCTCCCAAATCCGGGCGTTAGCCAAACGTCAGGTGACGTCACCAAAACCACGCCCGACTAAACGGCTTTTAAGGCTCAGATTCCCGAATCCTGAAAAGGGCGTTCGGCATAACATGAACGGTCAATTCTATAAAACATACATGTGAATGTGTCGAGATACGGATATATTTAACATACCCATTTAATAAATTTTAAATCTTTAACATACCCATCAATAGGAAGTGATAAAAAAAAAAGATCGTTAACATACCCACAAATCAAAATTAATAGAATGCAGACACATTAATAAAAAATTAAATCTTGAACATATTGATTAGAAAAAATATTGTACCTTCAGCCTACCTATATATATCGGCATAATTAACCCAGTGACTGTTGACGCTGAGCTCAAGCATGTTCTGGTTCCAGCTACTAAATGTGTTCAGACTACTTAAGTAACCTGTTATCAACCCGACGGCTAATTAAGGGGAAAACTTGGATATATCTCCTTTAAACAGGACCAAACCAACCCATCAAGAATGAACCAACCTTCAATATAAGACAAAGAGAAACCCACTTTTCAGAAATTCGATTTATATTCAGTACCAAAGTCTAAACTACTAAACTATACAAAAAGGATAACATGGTAATTCTTCTGAACAAAGCTGGAAACAAAAACTTGAACAGGGTAAGCAAATAAAGGCCCCTTTAAGGCTTCATTTGGACCAAGTCATGTACATCGTAACATGGTGCTTTAACCCCACTACTTTTTGGATATAGGTTAGCCGCTACTTTTGACGACATTGACCCGGGTAACCCATTACCAACCTGAATGTGTAACCCGTACCAAGCTCACTCTTTTTAACTAAAATCAAATATTTGGATGACGTATAAATTAGCGTGTTTGTGATGATTGCAAAAACTGTATTATCTAAATGATCAACAAAAACTAATTGTATTATCCACAGATACGAATCATACCCCTATTCGGCCAATATACAACCATTGCACCCACATTCGATAAGGAGCCAAACACGAAAACTGAAACACAAACGCATCAAATCAGTCCCAAATTCACGATAATAAAACCCAAAACTCAAAAACAAATATTAATATAGTAAATAACTCAAACCTCCAATCAAGAAATATAACTGAGATCATATAAAAAAAATTATAAAAATAATTAAAGGTAATGTAGTTAGAGGTGATAAACTCACAAAACTAATTCATATTCAACTTAATCATCTTCTCCATGTTAAGATCCGCCGAAAATAAATCTGAAATCAAAACCCGAAATAATAACCCAAAATCATTAAAAGCAATAAGCAACATCAAGAAATAAGCAATAAGCATACCAACCTTACTAACCCGAAATCATAACCTTTAATTTGCGAATTAAGAAATAATTTTAAACATACCAACCTTACTAACCTTGAATCGAATATAGCTCCACTAAATCGTTCAGCGGATTTTTTTGGTATCGATATCTAATTATTAACACACATGGGATTTAAATCAACCCCCAAAAAAAAACTAATAGATGCGAATACTTACTAATCTAATGATGTAATGTTTCGATTGTAACTGAATGGAGACTTTGAGATAGGGCATCGTACACCTGCATATCATATTGAAAAAAAGATATTAGAACAATCGAATCACACATATCAAAATTAATCGGCACAAAATTAAATTGAAAAAACTAATGAAAACCTGTTACATATAAAACCTGCTACAAACAAATAAAATATGTATTGTAATTAAATCACAAATGTTGTATTATGTGATTTAAATCTAAACCCTAAAAAAGAAGATTATGAAGATGATGAATCAACTAACATCCGACACAAAAATAGATAAAAAAAAATCAAAACGTTACATATTTTATTTTTATGGTGAATTGAAACCTTCTTTCATATGGGGAGATACAGAAGAAGGATTATATGGAGCGTGTAGAGAGAGGGATTGTACAAAATTGGTGCAGCAAAATACTTGTACTATGGCTCTAAATATGGAATGAAATGTATGGGCATTAAACCAATTTTTAATGCTTGATGCTTAGAAGGGCTTGTACAAAAGCTTATTTTATTAGATAAAATAGATTAGTGATTCATTATTACATCAATTAGTAAGAATTCAAATAAAACACAATTGAATTAGTTCATTATTTTTCTTACCAACAAAGAGTGATTCACAAATAAATATCTATCAAAGAAAAAAAAATAATTTTGATTAAAAAATCCGAATATTATTTGAAACAAAACGCTAACAAATTCTTTATTGATTCACTAATTCGATTATGATTCATAAACCCAAATAAATGATATATGATTCACATAGTGACAATGATTCAAAATAAAGTTATTAATTTTGCTAAAGATTCACTATTTATAAAGCTACTATGTTTTATGATTTAAAACCAATAATTGTGCCTAATATATATTCATTTAAAATCTTGAATCATGTATTTTTCATATATTTTATTTAATTGAGTTTTTAGGATATCCAAAATTCATTTTTAATCTTCATAATATGTTTGTATTTTTATTGATGACTAGCAATAAATAAAAAAGTGAATGATTCACAAAACCAAGATGTATGAAAATAGGAAAAAAAAACCGTATAGGGAAAATTATCGTGCCATCTAATTGGAATTAAAGATACCATAATTATAGGAGTTATTAGTCTTCAATTAATTATTTAATGATTCAATTATTATTTTGCCCTTTTTATTTAAATTAATGACTTGTTTAATGCATTAAAACTAATTGAAATCTATGGTTCAAATCTCTTCTCAATCTAAAAATCTTCTCAGAAGATTTGGGATCAAATGAGATCATTGTTAAAGTTGTAAAAATAAGATCACTTAAAAACCAATAAGATTAAGACAAGTGTCCCATTTATTAATTACATAGTTTAATTTACAATGTAATTAACAATTAAATTAAAATGACATTTTGGGAATTAATCAATTCATTAAATGTATTCAATAACTATTCAATTAAATGTATTCACCAATTCATTAAATGTATTCAATAACAATTCATTAATTTACAATGTAATTAACAATTAAATGTTTTATCTTTTTTTATATATAAAAGTTTATGAGATAGGTTGTGTTTGTTTTAATGATTTTGTTATAGTCCGATGTAAGTGTGTAAGTGTTGAAACTTTAATGTAAATATATTTTTAATGTACCAAATGTAATTATATGTATTTGATGTATCTATCTATTAATGTAAATACATTTTTTAATGTACCTGATGTATCAGTACAATTTCCTGGTGGTCCATCGTGTATTTGTTAATGTAAGTATAAAAGTATTTTTTCATGTACCTGATGTATCAGTAAACGATCTCGTGTATTTATTAATGTAAATATACTTTTAATGTACCCGTGTATTTATTAATGTAAATATATTAAGGACGTGTGTATCAAATGATATATTAATTTGTTAAAAGGATGTCTCAATAAATGTTTAACCAAAAAATAAGGCCTCATTAATATGTTTCAATTAAATAATGTCTTAATAAAAGTTTGACCAAAATACCTTTAAAAAGTGAATTATTTACTGAAATGCCACTCATCAAACATTAATCTCATTAAATACAAATACAATGATCCAACGGTCCATATTGGATCTTACTTTTAGAATTTTAAGCATGATCTCACAATAACCCTCCCCTATATATATATATATATATATATATATATATATATATATATATATATATATAGATTTGCGTTCATGTGGTGACCACCTTTAAAATAAAAACAATAAGAACCAATTAAAAGTGGACAAGCGGAAATTAAACAATTAAATTAATCTAAAGTTACTAGTTAAATGTTAAGGATATATTGGGTATTTTACTACTCCTTATTTCTTGTCTATAACTCTAAACATTCATTCTCTTTCTTTCTAAAATAATTATTAGCCTCTCTCCATCTTATAAATTGCTCCAGCAACCACACTAAACCGCTCTCTTCCGGCGATGGCTTCAACTCATACGGCATTTTTTTTCTTCCTTTCTTTCGATAGAGAACATAACGTATCACTGCTCCCGTCTCTAGTTTTCCATTGCCGCAACTAGCATCTTCAACCGCCATTACCGGATTTACTATCGCCGTCACAGGTTTCGCCGCTACCGTGATTTAATTTTACTGCCGCTCACGGGTGCAATAACCTCCCTCCAGCGGTCTACGTGTTCCAAGGTCGGATTACTGATCCATCGATATAACCATGGTCGAAACTAGATCTGGTCCTCGATGTCTCTCAAAAATCAATATGTTAAAAGGTTCTCGATTTGTATCAAGCATATACGTATCATGAGAATTTAATGTTATGCAGCAATTGTGATTTTGTGTGTTAACCGAATATGTTTAAAATTTACAAGTGTATAACTGGTGCCTTTTTAGGATATAGTTGGTGTTTTCATGCCATTGGTTTTGTGTCAATACATGACTACAGTATATTTTAGTGTTGCGATGTACATCACACACATATATATATATTAGTAATGAATCATCTATTTGTTAGTAACTGGAAATTAGTTTGCACCATATCAGCCATGCGTCAATAGAATACTAGTTATATGTTTCGTTTTTTTTACTATGATTGGGTTGATAATCATAGTGTTACTACAAATGTATAATGATCATAGTGTTACTACAAATATATTAAAATATTATACTGTGTCATCAAAAATGTACTAAAATTTTAATGAGTCATTTTAAATTTATAAAAAATTTAGCGTCACTATATATATTTAAAATTTTAATGTGTCATTATAAATGTATAAAAAAATTTAGTGTCACATTACAAATGTGTCAAAAAAAATTAACGTGTCACTATATATGTATCAAGATATTTATGTATACATGTATAAAAAAAATTGGTATGTCACTATATACATATCAAAAATTGGTGTATCAATATAAATTTAGTGTGTAGTAAATAATGTATAAAAAAATAGTGTGTCACAATAAATTTAATATTATATTTTAATATTTATGTATCACTATATTTTTAAAGTGCATGTATAAAGAAAACACTAAAATTGCTTGGTTGCATAACGAAAAAGATATGTTAAAAAATATAGTAAAAAGGATAAGGGATAAGTAATTGATCTGAAAATTGGAGTTACAAAATAAATTTAGTGTGTAGTAAATAAATGTCGTCGATACATTTCAAATATTTAAAAATCGGATTTATTAAAGAGACAAAAATAAGAATCCTAGTCAAAGAAGTAAAAAATGGAGTTACAAAAACTGCCATTGATCTCATTCTATTTACCAATATGCCATTACATTTAATTTGATTTAAGTTTGATCTAATGACATCATCATTGATACATCCTACGGTTCAAATTAGTTCCTATTGTTTTTATTTTAAGAGTGGTCACCACAAGAACGCCACCCTATATATATATATATATATATATATATATATATATATATATATATATATATATATATATATATATATATATATACTAGAAGGGTACCCGCGCAATGCGGCGGCGGCGGGTACCCGATGACTATTTTGTAGCGAACAAATGTTTTTCATTTTTACGTCTAATTCAAGTAAGTTTCTCTCTTTTCAACTCAGCTTCTTCCCGACTACTAAAGAAAACTCATAAAAATATATCAAAATGGATGTTGAATTAAAGAGCACAAAATTTTAAAAATGGTGAAATTAGATCATAAAAAAATTAAACGGATTAAAAGATATTTAAATTTAAAAATAAAGGTGATTAATTAGTTAGGAAGTGACATGTGTCACTCCATTATTGGAGCTATTTATTTTAGTTTGTTATAGCTCATCATTTTTTGTTATTTTTTAGTTAGAGAAGTGACACATGTCACTCAATGATTGGAGCTCTTTATCTTATTTTTTTAATTCTTTTCATAATAAGCAAGTAAAAAAGTCTAATTTTTAAGCATTCTAATTTTAGAAGGCTTAAATGCATTATAAAGTAGTATAGATATATAAAAGTCAGTTATACTATTGTTGTTATTCAATCGTTCATTAAGAGACAAGGGACCAACAGAGTTAACTATGGCATTTTCAAAGTAACATACATTTCGCTTACTGGATCATCATATATGGTCTTTGCTTCTAGAAAAATTTAAATTATTACAGAGTAACATGTCGCTGACTGGAGATTGTCTAAAAAAAATCCCCGAACCCATTAAACGGTAAGTCGCATAAAGTTCATAAACAAACATCACCTGTTGGGTGTATGTATAAGGATTAAATCATTACAATATAAGCCCATGGACAATGAGCATTCATTTACATGAATAAATGAAAGAAACAATTTTAATCACAAGAAGTTTGAATACATTTTCTTTTTTGAAACACGAGAAGCTGAATCAATTTAATTGCTACCAGATCCTAAGATGATAATATACTGTTTGGATCTTTCTTGTATTTACAGAGGACCCATGTCAAACTCCATTCAAAGGATCAAGGGGCACGTGTGCTGGGCTTTTTGCATGAGCAACTACATTAGATCCCTGCCTCATCTGGTCTTTCATGAAAGCTGATATCAGATTAAAGAAACCCGTGAGCTCTGGATTACTATTCTTTAATCGTATAAAGCTGATGATGATATACAATATAAAAGCAATGGTTGATGCCCCTCCTGTTAACCCAAACAATACGGAGAAGCTTTCAATGCTGAGCCTCTCATCTTCGTTAGGAAAAGATTCGTTATCTATACACTTTTCAGATATGAGATATTCATCCTCAAATTTTTTGAGCTTCCCACTTTCTGTTACATTCATTATTGCTTGGTTTGCCTCGGACATATGGGAAAAATTCCTATGAAATGCCTGTAAGTACAACTCCACGTAGTGTAAGTATTTCATAGACTCTATAGTTTGACTTTTCGGGGCAACAAATTATAGTGAAATTTTGAAATATACAATAAGTCCTAATTAAGTTTATCATGATAAATTTACATCCATGTTGAACTGGTTAACGCTTTTTTCACCATTTTGACGGTTTAACGCTTTAACCCCTTAACGTTTTTAATTGTGTTAAAATTAACAAACGTACTTTTATCGTTTATTTAGTAAATCCTTTTAACTTAGTTTTGTTTTGCTTGTGATTTGTGGTGTAAAGAATTAAAAGAGAAAAAAAAAAAAAAAAAAAAAAACCTAAGGGTTAAACCACCAAAACTTGAAAGTTCAGTGGTTTACCATTATTAACCTTTATAGCTTGGGAGGCTTTCATGCCAAAAAGAAGAGACAAAAGAGTTAATTTTCATGTGACCCAAAAAATCAAACTGTATCATGATTGTGAGAAATTCTGAATTCAGAGAACTTACGAATCCGAAACCTCCCACTTTGAATGTCTCCCCAGTTCTGATGAAGCTTTTGCAGTACTGAGCTAGAAACACTTTGGCTGCCGGAACTTCAAGAAAAATAGCAGCAATTTCGCCACTATTTAGGGCCTCAGCGTATCTATGTGTTGAGTCATAGCTGTTTACTGTGATGTCAGTGAAATGCAAAACATTTTTCAAGTACTCATTGACTAATGAACCATTGCAGTATCCCACGGTTGCATTTATGTTCCTGAGCATCTCAACACTCGTTATTGTTGGTTCAAGCCTTTGAGCTGTGAGCATGCTCGATAAGCTAGCTGTGTAGCTCTGTGTGATGATTAAAGCCACAAAGAGCCACACGACTACTGCAATCCTTGACAGATTGCTATGTAACCTGTCCCCTGTGAGCAAACATTAGCAAATGTTAAGTAGAGGTGACAAAATAGGTGTGTTGGCTAACGAGAAATCTTTTGCACGGGTCAAACCGGCCGGGTCTTGCTGATTACTAATAGTTTTGTCAAGGTTTTCTTTTTTTTATTAGTTTTTTATTTTTTATTTATTTATTTTTTATTTTATTTTTTTATTTGTGCCAAATATGATTGGAACAGTTATACTATTCAAAAAATAATTCTATGTATTGATTATTTGAATAATAATATTTTTTTTAAGAACATTTGCTTGGAACAGTTATAGATACACTTTAGGTGACTTTGTAGTTTCTACCCATTTGATCCGTTTTCTTATACATATATTTTTATTCTACCCATTTGATCTGGATAAACATCATCCAAAAAGTTAATGTTCGTGTCGTCATGAAAATTTTTACTTTACCTCGCAAAGTGAAAAGCGTAGTAAATGCAAGCCAAAAAACGACTCCAACTTGGGTTATGAAGGAGCCTCGAAGATGCTTGCAGTGACTCTTTTCGATCAACCAAATGATGAAGCCATTATAAATAGTGATTGTTGCTATTAACAACCACATTTTATCAGTAAAAGGCTTCAAGAACAACCATGGCTGGTTTGATACTCTAGATCGAATAGGTACAATCATCTCCAAGCCAGATTCCGTGTACGGCTGCGTGAATTCTGCATAGTCATGCCTGCTTGCCATGATCGTTACATCACCAGCAATCGCATCGAACCTCTGCTCCAAATTAAGAAAAAGAAAATCAGTATAGTTTCTTCAGTTCATATATCTAAAGATAGAGTTGTGACAATAAATTACCTCTTCACGTATTTCTCTGACCAATTCATCATATGAACCTTTAAAAGGATAATAATCATATGGAAGATTTAATTTCCTCATCATTTCTTCAAACACAGCAATCACGAATCCACGGGGAACAGTTTGGTTCTTCTCGGTATTGAGTTCCACTCTCACAAATTGCTTAAACAGTGATTCAGCAGGATAGCCGACTCTCATCCGAATCTCTGAGCTTCCGGCTAGATTGCGACGATGTCTATGAGCATACCATGGTTGCACCGGCCACAAAGCTTTTCCAACATAATCCAAAGAACGTGTGTAAGTATTTGTTTCATAGATATCATCTTCAACTGTTTCAGAAAACCCTGATTCTTCGGTCCAATATGCACTGTGATATCCCTTTTCTATCACGTAAACAATCTCAACTACAGTCTCTGGGATTGGTTTCCATTCCGGTGTGTTTTCCTCTAAGAACTTCACGCTGTTGTATCCTTGCACTGCAAAGATTCCGGGCTCGTCCTGATCTTCTTCCGGATAATCGGAATGGAACTTATGACGAAAACTTTTTCTAAAATTTAAGAAATCCGGCTTGTCTTCAGGGTAGTAGGATTTGACTCCAACCATGCCTTTTAGTGAAGAGATTGTGGTGGGATTAATGGAATGAAAATGATCAGTGATTCGGTTGGTTGCGATCCATAGATATCCATCTCCTGTCATTTTCATCTTCTTTGCTGTTTGAAACAAACGAATCCCAAGTTCTAGAGATGTATGAATTACAAAGACTTGACGTTGTTGTTTCTTGAGTAGCTCAAGCTCTTCATTTAAGGAATATGAACCAGATGTCAGTGGTAAAATAAGGTCTAGAATGCAATTTGTTTTTCTAAATGCCTGAGATAGATAAGAAATGATTGATGATGACGAAGTGGCTAGATGTGATGTTTCGTATATTAGAGTGACTTGACGTATACCCCATGACTGTAGAATTGCAGCCACTGCATTCATTTGTGTGGATTGTGTTGGAGCAAATTGAACAAAAAATGGCCATTTTTCGGTTGGTTGTAGTGGAGTTGTACTAGCCAACGAAAGAAACACAGGGTTATCATGATCCCGATCAGCTTCGCTGATACCCTCAGCTATAACAGATGCTTCTTCCCAGGTATGACCTCCCACAATAGCTTTTACATTTTGTTCATCGGTAAGTTCTTTTGCTGCAATTTCACAATATCAAATTTAGCATCTGTGAATCAACTGAATAAAGACATAAGTTTTTTTAACGTTAATTTACCTGCAACAGCTGCGCGGACAGGCTTGTTTCTAGAGTTATGAATATATAAAACAGAAGGCTGACTACTTTCGCTGTTAAAATCTTGAATTGCTATCTCAATGGCTACTTTCGCCTCTTTCCCTGGCCTAGATGTTTGATCAAGAATGACGCCGATACTAGTGATGCTTCCGGTGGTCAGTGATGCTAGAAACAAAGGAAATACGAAAGCAACCAAAAAGATGAGGTGACTTGCAAAATTATGCATCTCTAGTAAGAATCTTTAATGCTCTTTTCAATGATTCAGATAAGACATAAAGTTAATTTGTGGGTATATTCACCAAATCAATCATTTCAATTTATAATAATTCATATGTAGCCAATAGTCCATCACACGGTTTATTAGAATTTTCAGTTAGAAATTTCATATAGTTTTCTTTGATGCAGACATATGTACGAACCCTTAATAAATCATATCATTAGTCCTAATCGCTAATTTTTCAGAATCTTGTTAGTCTTTTAAGGATGTTAGTCTTATAGTTATATGAATGATGTTATACTAATATAAACAACTGTTTTAACAAGTTGAAGGAAAATATATCAGTCTGGACTTGGTCAACGGTTTAGAATGCAGACATTTCCGTTAATTAGACTTATTACTCATTCAAACTCTTGAAATATTATTTCATGTAGTTTTCTTTGATGCGGACATATGTACGAACCCTTAATAAATCATAAGTCCTAATCGCTAATTTTTCAGAATCTCGTTGGTTTTGTAGTTATATGAATGATGTTTATACTAATAAAAACAACTGTTTTAACAAGTTGAAGGAAAATATATGTCAGTCTGGACTTGGTCAATGGTTTAGAATGCAGACATTTCGGTTAATTAGACTTATTACTCATTCAAACTCTTGAAATATTATTTCTTTGATCACAAGGCATCTTATGTTTACTTGTAATATTTTTGATAGTTGTAAAAGTATACATGTACCAGCATTTGACTTAGTCATATCCATGGATGATCTTACAAAAACCAATATCATCTAGAAAAATGTTAATGATAAAATTCTAGTAATCATCTAATAAAATTTAACATGATAGAAGCTGTACTATTGTTAAAATTTGGAACCTGAGAATTGCCAACGAATCTATGATTATATAAGCAACTAGATATCTGAACCTGATAAAATTACCCTTACCGACTTTTATGTACTTACAAAATTGTAAGTTTATGAGGTTATAATAAACTTATATAAGACTAAAAGTTTCAAAACAAGGCACAAAAAGTGAGCTTATGAAACATAAGCCCAAAACCAAATAAGTCATAAGCCAGCTATATATATATAAGCCGAAACAAACACCCCCTTAGATGATTGTGTGCTTCATGCACTGCACTTTGTTATGAATCGTCCGTGTTATCTTAAGTCATTAATCAATGTTTCGAGTGTGTCTTACACTTTTCACATTGACAAGATGATCCTTGTTTCCAATCTTAATTAAATGCTGATACTAGTTTGAACAAACTTATGTGTTCTTGATTAGATCTCTTTATCCTTATGATGCTGATGATGTAGAAGGTCAGACCAATCGTTGGTGTCCCTCCGGTTAACCCAAAAGGCAAATAATACCCCAAAAGCTAATAACCTGTAATTATTTCTGGGATTTTTATTTATTTATTTATTTATTTTTTATTATTATTTTTTTTTTAATACAAAGTAGACCTCAATTTATATCCAGGTGAACTAAATCAACATAAATAGCAACTCAATAACATCAAATCAAATTATCCTAATTGACAACATATATATTGCAAACATTATATCTGACATTTAGGTTTGAATCTGTGTTTAGGTCCCAAAAAATCATGTTATAATGACTATACTCAAGTCATTTTCCGGTGCCCTTGGATTATTAGGACTTTCCACGTAACTTGTTATTCTATAGAAACGTTTCCTTTGAATCACACAACATTTTTTTTACATTGGAAATAATATCAATGAGACTTGGCGCTATTCTATATGAGCCATGGCCGTCTGTGGATGCCTGGTAGGGGCGGTATCCAGGTAATAATGCAATATAATGACATGGATTGCAAGAGAAATAGTCGACGTGACACCTGTCAAAAGGAAAAGAGACCAAAAGCTATCGAAACCCAAGCTTTCATCTTTAGCTGATTCGTCTACACACTGCTTAGAACCAAGCATCATTTTATCTATTTTTTAGAGAGTGCCACTTTCAGACACATTTAGTAATGCCTTCGTAAAATCAGGAAGCATTGGAGAACCTTTCCGAAGTACCTAAAGTTAGAGGTCCATTTAGTGAGTGGTTATCTGTTCATTGATACGAATACACAAATGAATCAAGAGATCATATTCTCCTTACTTTGCATATATTTAGAATGAAGTGACAGGAATGAAGTAGTATAACCAGGAACGAAAATATAACACAAATTTATCAAATGCATTTATAAAAGTTATCCAAAGCTCGAGACACAACTTTAACGGACTGAGTGCATTTATGAAAAATCAAGAATTTTACAAAGAGTAAGGTGTCGTTTGTTTTTTTTTCCAGAGGTTTTATTCCACAGAAAGGTGTAGGTTGGCATGAACACCCTGACCCCGGGTGCCTTTTGGCACCAGCCATTGTCCACCCCACAAGGAATAGCTCCGGCAACTCTCCTGGCCTTGTGGGGTACCAACTGGAATGACCACGAGCCAAGACTCGGACCACTGAGTTCTTATTCCACAAAGTGTCTCCAGTGTGCCCATAGGTTTTGCGAAGGTGGGTACCTATCTGAAGCAAATGCCAAGGATGGGACTTGAACCTCGGTCAATTGACTCAAGCACAAGTGCTCCAACCATTGGACTAATGTTCTTCATCTGCAAAACATGTTGTTCCCCGTTCACTATCGTTTAAAACAGTTTAAGTAGATAAAACAAGTTAATAGTGAACTAAGACTGAAATTAACATAAGTAAAACACACACAGTAATTTTCAACATCATATTCTTACTAGAAATAAATCAACAAAGAATACGTTACCCAAGTACTTGCGGAATAGTACTTGGGATTGAAATGACAAAGTTGAGTGACTCCTCTCTAAGCTCAGGCTAAGTCTGAGCACAACTATTAGAGCTCACTGAGCTATCTCAGGAACTAAGTTGTATTTGGAGGAGTGAAAAGATGGCTTGCGTGTATGTGTGTTTTTACAATTCACAAGCTTGACCTTTTCACTCCATCTCTTATGCTATTTATACATGTATGATATTTGACTCTTTCCTAAGTGACAAACTGACATCATACAGAAGACAAAATACTGATGTATTTTGTCTCTGTTTACAAAGACTATTCTAGGTAAGAGACAAGACTACTTTTCTAAATTCAGTGATGACACCGAGCCTGATATTTTGCCATTCAGGGAAAGTTGACTTTGGTTGATAAGGACTTCGTCTTATCTGATTCAAACTTGTCCCGCCTTGTCCCGCTCTTTCTTCAGTCTTTTCATCCTTCAGTCTTCTACTTCAGTTTGTCTTCAGTGTAAGTAGTTGGAGAGGAGTCTTAGGGATTCAGTGAGTTATTGTCATCACTCACTGAATCCATCATCTTCTTCTTGACTCAGTCTTCACCCTTTAAGTTCCGCCTTACTGAGTGGAGAGACTTCATCTTCGCCTCGTACTGAGTATCCTGAAGATGACTCACTGAGAGACTATGCACTCAGTGACCTGTTAGTGTTTAACGGACTTAACACTTGGGCTATTTTTTATTCAAATCCTAGATTAAGGGGTTTTGGGTATTTACTGAACCCAACAGTCTCCCCCTATTTGGATATACAAATAGCCTAAGTAGTTGATCAGTGTAAGTGAGCAAATGGCTTCTTCTTACACTGAATGTACTAATGAATACAATAAGGAATACTGAGTAAATGAACAAAACATACATCTTTTATTGACCAGATTACATAGTTCCTATCACTAGTACAAAAGATAAAACAAAATGATGTCAATCCAGATGGATTCCCAATGCTTCAAGCTTGACTTTCTTGGTGATGAGTGTTTCTCTGTCAAGATGGTCTCTTATCTTGGCATTCAGGTCTTGGCAGAACCTGATGTTTGCTGGGGTTTGGATCTGAGAGGCCACTGGTATGTAGCTCAGCATTGCAGCTACACCAGCCTGATCAATATCACTCCATCTTTGAAAAGCAGGGTTTCCATAGACATCAATGTGGAATAGCCCTCTTTCAGGCTTCTCGATCACTAGACAGTTCACAAACTTAACACCTTCAGGTAACTCCCTGTTGCATTCCAGTCCAGGAACTTTTATTTCAGGTTGGAACTCAACTCTCTTCTTTTTGCCAGTGGATGATTGTGGTTGAGATCCTTGAGGTGCAGTTAAGGCGGGCTGAATTCCCAGTTGGGCTGGACAATCTCTCAGTCTTTCATATCTTTTACTGAGCATCTTCATCAGGTCCTTAACCACCGCATTCTTCTTCTTTTCAATGATTGGACCAAGCTCGTCGAGTTCAGTGATCCCAAAGTCAGTGAATTTGAGGGGATCATGAACCTCAAAGTGTCTTTTATCAACCCCTCTATAAACGTTCATGGCCAGTGGTTTGGTATTGGGGATGATTCTGACATCTGTGATCTTTTCAGGAAGCCTTCGGCTTGTCATTGTCCAGTTGTAATGCTCAATTCTGCTTTGCCTGATGGCTTCAGTTTTCTTCTTCTTTTCTTCCAACTGTTTTCTCATTTCAGCCATCTGAGCAGCCTGAGCTTCCTTGAACTTTTGTCTTGCCTGACCCTTTTCAAGCTTCTTTGCATCTATCCCAATATTTTCAGCTTCCTCAGCAACTACTTGTACCAGTGCTTCTCTGCTCTTTCTTTCTTCTTCAGCAAGTTTCTTTTTTCTTTCCTCCTTAGCAAGGTGAGCACTTAGCTGTAGTGGTGTGAGCAGATACATGGTGTTGCCAATTTTAAAGGGAATCTTCTCAGGCTCAGAAGTTGTCATTTTGCCTTTTCCTTTGTCCTGGCCTGAGGAAGATGAAGTTGCTACCAGGGGTGGTGGTGTTGTTGTTATTGGTGTGATTACTGTCAGTGTTGTTGTTGATGTTGCTGGTGGAATTGATGAGATAGGTGTTGCTGAGACTGGTGGTGATGATGAGATTTGAGCCACTGATGTTGTTGGTGTTGGCTCCCCCTCAGTGTGAGAAGGAGTTTCTTCAGGAATATTCTCCCCCTCAACTGTTGCCGGAGCGTCAGTGAGGGCAAGAGTTGGAGTTGGTGCTGAAGGGGACGGAGCCGCTTGACCCTTGAAGGCCTGATAAATTTCAGAGATCATTGCCTTGATGTCTGATGTCTCGGTTTGAATACCAGTGACCTTTGCTTCCAAGTTAGCATGAGATAATTCTAAGGCGGTCATCCGAGGCCTAAGATTCCAAGCCATGGAGGATGATGCCTTAGCCAGATTAGCTACCTGAGTATCAAGAGAGCCCAATGTAGATTGTAGAGACTGAACAGAACTCTGTAGGCCTTGAATATTGGCAGACTGAAGCATATCAACCAGGGCAGTGAGACGGGAGGAATTCTTCATATAAACTTCAGTGGCTTCCAGTACTTTAGAATTGAGTGCTGGGTCCTCCTTGACAGTCTCTTTGATATCTTCAATTGATGAGCCACACTGCTGAAGATATTCTTGAATTTTGCCCAGGTTTGTATTCTGTTCGTCAATCTGTTGATACATAAGATCCTTGTGTTCGTGAACATTTTCATTGAAGGTGAGCACATCGGATTTAAGATCAGCGTAACTGGCAGCATCTTCAGTGTGTTGTTCCCACAGTGTTTCAGTGACCCCAGAGTATAACCTTCTTGAAGCTTTGGTGATCCACTGAACGAGCTGCCTTTCAGTAAGTGGAAGCACATTATCAAATCTTTCAAATTCATCAGTGGAGGAAGAGGAGTCATCATTTTCATGCTGGAATGGTGATTCAGTATGTTCCTGTGGATCAGGCTGAGGCTCTTGTTCAGCTTGAACCTCAACGTCCACTTCTTCCCCAGCTGATAAAATTTCATCATCAGTTTCAGCAAGCTCATCTTCCGAAAAGAGTATTCCAGTTACATCAGCAACAGTTAACAGGGGGTTGGTGATGGGTTCCATATCAGCGGGTGGTATGTTTCCCTCTGAGTCTTTGTCCCCCATTGATCCTTCGGACACTGGTGGGCATTTCCCAGTGCCTTCGCTGGAGTCAGGATTGGTTGTAGGTTCCGTATCGGCGGGTTGTTTCTTTCCCTCCGAGTCTTTGTCCCCCAGTGACCCCTGAGACACTGGTGGGAGTTTTCCAGTGCCTTTGGCGGAGTCAGTGATAGTTGTATCCCTATCAGTGGGTTGTAGTATTCCCTCTGAGTCTTTGGGATCGATCAGTGTGCCCTCAGACAAAGGCTTGGATTTGCTAATGTCATCACTGGGCGTTGTGGAAGGCGCTCCCCTACCAACGGGTTGTTTGTTTCCCTCTGGATCTTGGGGAGTAGTGGTTGTGACCAAGGGCAATGATTGTGATGTATCAGTGTCCTTCGTTGTCACGGGGGTGGATGTTGCCTGGTCATCAGTGGGTGTCTTTTTAGTCTCGGGCCTTTTGTGCCTTTTAGGCTGTGTTCCTGAAGCCTCAGGGCCCTGGGACTTGGGTTTAGTCTTAGTTCCAGTCTGAGACTTCCCCTTTCTCTTTTTAGGAGCAGGGTTTGGAGACACTGATCCCTCCTGGTTGTTTACAGCAACCATATAGGCCGTCAATTCAATAGGAGTGACAAGGGATGGGTCTTTTTGAAAATTGGATTGACTCAGGATGCCGGGTAAAGCACAAAATTTTTCTTCCTGAGGGTAGTTTGAACCCAGTAACACTTGCAAAGAACAAGAGACAAACCTAGGATACGAAACGTATTTTGTCCTAGTTTTGCTCTGTAGCTTGGTTACGAGATCACTGTAAATGATCTCCCCTATGTCGACAGTGACCCCATTCATTAAGCAGTATGCCATCATCAACTGAATAGAGTTAACTTGTTCAGTGGATGAGTGGTTCCCGCCGAGGACCTGAATCACAAAAGTGAACAGGATCCTCCAAGCCACGGGAAATGAGCTCTTGGTGACTGGGGTTCTGTCCAAAAACTTTTGATCTAAAACGATTTGTTTTAACCCATCCTTCACTGTGGAGGGTTCAGGATGGGCGACATAAACTCCTTTGTTGTAATCCAACCCTGTTGAAGTGCAAAACGTTTTGTAATCCATGGCGAATCGTTGTTGCCCCCCGTGAAGACTGAATCTGATGAGATATTCCTTGAGAGGTCTGAGGTTGTTCTCATCAGTGGAGGGTTTCGGGTCATTGGCCTTGGCTGTTGCCCAAAACTCCCTGAGGAGATTTTGGTAAACAATGGAGGGACACTGAATAAAGGCCGTTTTCAGTGGGCAATTAAACAAAAATTTCATAATGTCTTTGTAGGCTGGGACAGTTTCAGGGTATTCAAAATTGCCTATGACATTATTAGTTTTAAATTCAACGTTTGTAAGATCCCCTACCCACTGAGAAGCAAATTGG
Source organism: Chrysanthemum seticuspe (assembly GCA_019973895.1). Classification (NCBI taxonomy): domain Eukaryota; kingdom Viridiplantae; phylum Streptophyta; class Magnoliopsida; order Asterales; family Asteraceae; genus Chrysanthemum; species Chrysanthemum seticuspe. The sequence goes on along the minus strand of BPTQ01000005.1, from coordinate 265,055,507 downwards.
AGAGATTGAGTTCTAGCCATTTCCATTTAAAAGATTTTAGGGTTTTGAAAATATTTTGACTAGAATAATCAAAGTTTTTATTTTTGATCTCTCAAATTTGTGATGAAAAACTTTTGTAAATGTTTACAAGAAGGGTTTTCCAAAAGAGGTTTGAAGAGTTTTTGAGCACACACAAATATTTCTAAGTTTTAGAAATTTATTTTGACAGAGTTTTGTTGCAGAAAATAATTTGTGTGTGTTTGTTTGTGTTGGAAAAGGGTATTTATAGAGTGGTAAGAGGGGTGATTTGTGCACAAATGGGAATATTAAGAGTCGGTTTTTCAAGAACGTTTGAATTTCCTCATTTAATGCTACCACTCCATTACCCGCAGTAAAATCCCGTTTTTCAAGGGAACAGTTGTAGTGCACAGTAAAAGTGCACTTTTGCAGAGATAAAATATCAATTTGATATTTTTGTGAGAGGCATTAAATGCCAAGTGGGATGACAGTAAGACAAAGAGACATATATTCCTATATTAAATTGGCATAGTTACCAACCTAGGACATTTAAGTAACTGATACTTGGATCATTTAGTTACTCATTCAATGCTCTTTGTCACGTGTCAGGGACCCTGAATGAGTCTTACTCACTCAGTGAGAGGTTGGTTTTGGATGTTCAGGGAGGATGAACCATTTCAGAGAACTTACTGAGATTGGTTTTTAGATACTTGACTTTCAATGTCAAGCATTCCCAATTCAGCTTTCAGTCTCCTGAAGGTAGGTTCATCCAAGGGTTTGGTGAAGATATCAGCTAGTTGATATTCAGTAGGGATGAAATGAAGTTCAATGTCTCCTTTCATTATGTGATCCCTGATGAAGTGATATCTGATATCAATGTGTTTGGTTCTTTGGTGGAGGACAGGGTTGTTGGAGATTGCAATAGCACTGGTGTTATCACAGAAGATGGGCACCATTTTGTAATGGATGTCATAGTCACTGAGTTGACTTTTCATCCATAATACATTGGCACAACATCCTGCTGCAGCTACATATTCAGCTTTAGCTGAGGACATAGCCACTGATTGTTGCTTTTTTGCACTCCAACAAACCAGTTTTCCTCCAAGAAATTGACAGGACCCTGAGGTACTTTTTCTGTCCATGTTGCAGCCAGCATAATCAGAATCAGAGTAACCCTTGAGATCAAACCCTGAGCATTTTGGATAATAGAGTCCAAGGTTTGGGGTTCCCTTCAGGTACCTGAGTATTCTTTTGGCTGCAGTGAGGTGAGATATCTTGCTATTAAACAGACTGAAAATTGTATGTCTGGTCTAGTAGCGGTTAGATACATCAGTGAGCCAACAATCCCTCTGAAATGGGTTTGATTGACTGATTTGCCAGTGAGATCAGGTCCAAGGTTGTTAGGTGGGACCATTGGTGTCTTCACTGAGGCATAGTCAGATATCTCATATTTCTTCAAGAGATTTCTGGTGTATTTCTCTTGACTGATGGATATTCCTTTATCAGTTTGCCTGATTTGTAGTCCAAGAAAGTATGTGAGTTCCCCCATCATGCTCATTTCAAACTTCTTCGTCATCATTTTTTCAAACTGTTTGCAAAGTTTGTAGTTTGTTGAGCCAAAGATGATATCATCAACATACACTTGGACTAGAATCACATCCTGTTGAGTTCTATAGACAAACAGTGTGTTGTCTATCTTTCCTCTGACAAACTTGTTTTATATCAGGAAGGCTGAGAGAGTTTCATACCATGCCCTGGGAGCTTGTTTAAGTCCATAAAGGGCTTTGTCAAGCTTGCAGACATAGTCAGGGAATTCACTACTCTCAAAGCCTGGAGGTTGCTGAACATACACATTTTCCTTGAGATCACCATTTAAGAATGCACTTTTAACATCCATTTGGTAGACCTTGAAGTTCATGTATGTAGCATATGCAAGGAAGATCCTGATGGCTTCCATTTTTGCAACAGGAGCAAATGTCTCATCATAGTCAATGCCTTCTTGTTGACTGTAACCTTTGGCTACAAGTCTGGATTTGTTTTTAATGACAGTGCCGTTTTCATCAGTTTTGTTTCTGAAAACCCACTTCATTCCTATGACTACTACATCCTGAGGACATTTGACCAAGGTCATGACCTTGTTTTTATCAAACTGTTGCAGTTCTTCTTGCATAGCCTGAACCCAGCTTGGGTATTTTAGAGCCTCAGTGACACTTTTGGGTTCTATCTCTGATAAGTAATCAGCATATAGACATTCATTGGCTGAAGCTGCAGTTAAGTTCGCAGCCACGCTTCTAGTGAGCATGCCCTCAGTGGGTTCACCAATGATGTTTACAAGCTCAATGTCCTGAGATCTTGTCCACTTACTTTGTGGTCTGGGATCTGAGCTTGAAGATGTCACTGGGATTTCAGATGTGAGTTCAGGTGCAAGAGCCATAAAATCATTTAGATCATCTATAGAGATGTCATGTTCAGGTCGAGGTTCATGAGTTACTGGTTCCTGATCATTTGGATCAGTGTTTCCTATCCCAGCAGGGACTGATTGATTATCAATGAACTCACTGATGGTTGGTTGGGGTAGGTTGTGAGGTAAGACATAATATGAGATGTCAGCATCAGCTTGATATGAGGAATTGACTTCAGTGTTGAACTCATCAGGAGGATATCTTGATGAGTCATCAATTCCTATTTCCTCCACTGAGGTATTTGTGAACCTGATGCTTTCAAAACTGTTAGGTCACTAGTTTTACAACACAAGCATCAATGAAAGAAATAGAGAAGAGATGATCGGTTGAACCCTTATCCAAACACACACACACACGATATACTATAATGGTTAAGCGTAGAGAGTGAGTGAAAGAAATAAATTGAACAACCAACCCTCAAGTGAGGGTATTACAAGACTATTTATAGGAGGGAAGCTAGGGCAACACTCCTAGTCCCTTCCTTTCTCCTATGGGCTTGGGCCTAAGCTCATGGGCCTTCTACATAAGCTTAAGGCTAATAACAAACATAAAGGCCATAATTAAGCTAACTATTACATATGAATTACTAACACTTGATTTAGGTTTAGAAGTGATTCCAACAATTTCCCCCTAAGTGTTGGTGATGAATGAATATGAACGGTGAAGGCGTAGATGTAATAGTAGCTTTGACGTCTTCTGACATTCTTCTTTCTTGTGAGAAGAATTGCCTTGATTTGAACAATCTCCCCAGTGTAGAGAAATTGTTTTCTTTAAACAGTTTTGCTTTGACGTCATCTTTAACTTTGTTCTTTGATCATTGTTCTTTGTGATGGTAGTGATAGTATGTTGTTGTTGTCTGCATCAAGTCTGCCTCAGGTCTGCTTCGCTGCTCCAGTGTCTGCACGTCATTCTTCAACATGCTCACAAGCTCTTTGACGTTGGATTTCAGTACTGATGAAGTTCTTTAGGTCTTTAACTTTGTAGATTCTTTGGCTTGACGAAGAATCATTCTGACTTTTGTGTTGCTTTGAGATAGAACTTTCATTAGTGATGATGTTGGCATGAGCATGTGAAGAATCTGCACGATCGTTCCGCTCCAGAGCTTCCATAAGAAGTAAACATGAAAACGGTTAGTAATAAGCGGATTCCGGCACTTACAAGTTTGAACTTCGAGAGTTTTAACAGCATAGTGTGAAAACACAACTCTAATTCTCACAAAGGCCGTTTCTGAACTGGAGTCCCACAAGTGAGATAACACGATGTACCAAAGTACACCTACAGTTCAGATGAGTCGCTGAGGTACACCGAAGCGTCACCTCACGACTATAGACCGTTTGAGACACACTAAGCGTAATCCACGGGGAGTTACCGAAGTGACCTGCTGTCAGGGCTGTTTGATGTTGACCCTGGCAGGAGTTTCCATTCAATCACTGAGGATCACAGTTGTGAACCTCTCATTAATGTTCTCGACAGATTGCTAAGATCTGTGAAGGACTCGATAACGTACCACTGATGTTCTTATTGTTGAACATCAAGTGATGAAATGTCAAGTGTACCTAAGAGATCTTTTGATGAATCTCGTGGCTCTAGACTCAATAGTGCGTTTTGGTTTTTCTGAGCGGAGACTAGGGAGAGGGTCTCCTTCTTCAATACCAGCGATCTCTAAGAGAAAGCCAATAGTTTACGTAGGGTTCCCTGTGAGAATGAAACAAGCTTCTTTTGAGAGAAACTTGAGTGGCTAAGAAGGTTTAGTGCATGCGTCACTGGGTCCATGACGGCTTTTAATCTTCAATACCGGCGTCACTAAATGATAACCAGTAGCATATGAATTGAACCCGGTGTCTGCCCTAAGTTGAATAATTTGGAGGGCTATTTATCTTCACCCTTTTCTTTGCATTTCTTTTTAATTCTTCAACTCCTTCTTTCTCCGATTCTCAATTTCTCCTTTTTATAATCGTACCTAAGGACTTCTAACTACTAACTATTTGTGATGTCCTTGGGTAGATCCCTCCGGCTCTGGCGGATCATAGGACGGTTATTCCTAACCTTAGTCACCTTATAACTCCATGACTAACCTATATTGCCATAAAACCAATTTTCAAGAAAATCTCTCACAACGGTTATGATTGTAAAACATTTTGTACCATTGTAAGAGTTTGATATTTTGCAGAAATACTCCCCCTCCAAATGTGCTTAAGAGTTTTTACGGAAATCTGCACAGTGAGGAAAGAGCGCGCACTTATGAATTGATCAACTCAAGATAGACAATCCCCCGCGAGACACGGTTACTTTGCATAGTTAAAGAGTTACATTGTCATCTTTTAGGTGACAACTAGCTCTAATAACTACCTTGAAGGTGTAGACAAGCCTCGAAAGGTTGTCAAACCCGTCAGAGTTCATGTCTACCAAAGAGTTTCTCGAATGGTACTTTCTACTCGGACAAGTCCTTTGCGAGACACGTTTACATTACTAGCAAACTAGCTTGAAATTATTACCCGTCCTGGACAAGTCTTTTCGAGTTACTAACAGTTAAGTACCGTCAATTCGTTGGTTAAGTCTATAGCACAAAGATTCATTTTCATTTACACAACATATTTCTTATCACATAATTTTCTCCCCCTCAAAAATGGCATATAAAATGTTATTTTTGAAAAGTTGAGAATAAATATGACCATTTCGAGTGTTGCGGGAAGATGACCACTGTGAACAATTTGTGAACAAAGTTTTAATTCAAATACTCCCCCTCAACAAGTGATATAAACGGTTGAGGTTTTGAAAATCATAAGGAGAAGTACTTGTTCTTTTGAGCAAAACCTTGAAAAAAATGAAAGGTTTGATAGGTTTTACTCAAAAGTAAGAAGCTTTCGCTTCTTTTATAAGGATTGTGGCACTGAAGCGTACCATAGGGTCCTTTCTTGACAAGAACGGGTTGTACACTGTTATTTGTGCACAAGCCATAGTCAGATAATCAAACAAACAAAATCACAATCAAGAGTGTACCCAATGATTATAGACGATCAGCTACTTTCTGAGGACGTTGGAAAGTCAGAATCGGAAAGTTTGGTCATCCTCCCACATAGCTCTCCAACCGTTGCATCTGATCCCGATGAATTAAACATTCATCAATCCTAGTGATAAATCAACGAACATCCTTGCGATCCTTTGAATTCCATTTCTTCGTCTGAATTATACCCAACTCAATGTCCTTCAATCAATATGACAATCCATCTCGAACCATCTCCAGGGTGGCGTCATTGGACTTAGTGAATTTCATCGAAAGCCATGAAGCAAGTATGATGATTTTCACTTTGGTAGACAAACCCAAACTTTTGTTTATGAACGATTTTGTACTGAGGTTCTTGATTGATTCCGATGAAGTGTAGAATTTTAGGTAAGATTCGACCCCGAGGTGGAGAACTTCAATACGCTCTTTGATTTGAAGCGTATGAAAACAAGGAGTGCAGTAATGTACTTGATCTAAATTTCGGTTGAGGTTCAGGTTGGGGCTCAGGTATGTCGTGATCCTCACCACCAGTGTATGTAAAGTGATCAACGGTTTTCTCCATTGGTGGTGTGGTTTCTGAATCCCTTGGTTGATCAGATGGTGGTGGCTGTGTAGCTTGTTGTGGGGTGAAAACCTGCTTAACCATTTGTCGAATCATTGGATGGAGTTGCCTTCTTAACAGATTTTGTTGTTGACATTGGTGTTTCTTATGTTGATGGAGGTGATGATTGAGATGATGATCTGGGTTTGGTGAAAGTGTCAAGAGGTGATTCAGAAGAATGTTGAGGTTTGTGTATTGGATTGTCAACTAAGTAGTTGTCTGATTCCTTCTTTAACTATTCCTCCTCAGCTCTAGCAGTTTCTTTAGCCTCTTTTTGCAACATTTTCTCTTCAGCCACCAAATTATCATCATCAGTGAATCTTTCATCCTTATCATGATCGTAATCTCCTTCGTCATATATTTCCACATCTTCACCATGCTTTTCTTCTTGCGGCTGTTTAATTTGTTGTTGTGGTTGCTTCATTTCAACAGTTGTAGTGACAGTGACACCCTGATCCTTACCGGGTTGATTAACCGGATCGGATGGGGTAAGAGATGTTTGCAATGGATCTTCCATAAGTGGAGGACTACTACTTGACCCTCCTGCCCCACCGGGTTGATTAACCGGAAAAGATTGAAGCATGGTATTCCATCCTTTTCTGCTTAAATGTCTTACGAAATTGTATTACCTCATCCATTGAATCTTACTCATTGAGCATGAGTTTTGAATGGATGTTGCAGAAGGATGTCCACAGCAATTCTGCAAGATGATTATGAACATATGAAGTTGTTGAAGATGACACGGAGATAGTTCTTGCCAATTGTTTTGTCGTATCTAGCTTGGAATGTGTTTGCCATCGAGAGCTCAGCTGGGGCATTGATGTTTGCTTGATTTGCAGCCATTTCATGATCTGAAAGTCATTAGACAAAGAGACAGACATATGGAAACACAATGTGTTTGTATTAGTCTGATTTATTATCTAATTACTTGTATGATGGTAACATGTTTATGTTAGTTACAAGTCCTAAGTCACATTAGTCCAAATGTATGAAGTTGATGTGATAAGTTACGTGAACATGTTAATTTTGAAATTTCAAAGACCAATAATTCACTTAACACACAACATATTAACTTTTGTAAGCTTATATGAAACATCAGATATTTGTGACCTATGCGTAACATTTAACAAGTAGCATATGCGTAACGGGCCAAAAATGTAGTGAACAGTGGGTTATGTGTAACAAGGATCCTTATGCGTAAGAAAGGAGCTTATGCGTAGGAGTAAACTAAAGCGTAAGACCAAGCTTAGGCGTAAGAGTTTCTTACGCGTAAGACAAGTTCAACGGCTTTAAGCTTACGCGTAGGGATAAGCTAGATGTTACGTGTACAGTTTTACTCGTATGAGTAAAGCTTATGCGTAACAAGCCTTGTTTACGAATATCTTTCCAACATACACGTAATCCACTGTAGACCCCTTATGCGTAAGAGCTACGCGTAAGATTTCTCTTAGGCGTAACCATTACGCATAAAGTATTCCTTAAGCGTAACGGTTTGAACACCTAAAGATTCTGACATTAAGAATAATTAACCTGTTAAATATAAACATGAAAAATTTGATTGCAGTTAACTCCAAACATCTTTTAGATCACAAAACAAGCATAAGAACATATCAGATACACACATAAAGACTTAGGCGTAAAATTACTTAAACCCTAAACCCTTAATATACGTGTAAGAGATATAGCCACACAAATCAAACAAGAATGTTTCTGGAGTGTCCTAGATGTCATATGGGTGCAATGGAGCAAGATTTAACACATTTCTACCACAAAATCAGAAGATTCATGGGAGATGAACCCTAAAAACCTAAACTTAAATTCTTACAATTTAGATGTTTCTGGGCTAATTTCAAGGTTCAAAACATGCATATAAACTTATTCTAACACTTTCTTGAACACCTAATAACATATCACAGAATAGAGAAACCCTAAATGAGCGTAAGAACCCTAGAATTCAAATTAATGAATTTTAAGATTCAGGATGGTTATGGATGATTGAAACAAGTTTAATAGACACTAAGAAAGGTTATAACATAACTCATTTCAATCCAAACACTTATATGCATAAACACCCAGTTCGTTCGAGTGAACAATTTTCCAAAATCAGTTTAAAGAGTTTTAACCGTTGGATTTGAAAGAATTTTAGAAACCCTTGTTTATCATCTTGATCAAAACAGTTTAGAACTTATAGATTATGAAAAGCTTGAACGGATTTTGAAGATTTGATTTGGGCTGTTTGATCTTGGTGGTTTAGGAGTAAATGCACACGAAGTGGTGCATTGAATGTGTTAGGTGAGTGAATTTGTTAAAATTACTTTGCCAAGTTGACACATTCAGTCCCTCAAACTTAAAGAGGTTCCAACCAAGATCCTTTAACTTCCGTTTAGGTTAGACAAAACACATGTAAGGCAAGAAACTTAACGATACTCCCCCTCGACTTTTGAAATAATGAATTTTGGAGACATTTGAGTCCGAGGAGAGTATTTGACAAGAAACGTGTCCACCATTTTGGAAGAAACAACATAATTTTGAAAAACATGGAAGTACAAGGTTTTATGAAACTGAAAAATATTTACTTTCTCCCCCTCAACACTTGTTCGGGAAAAATAGTGAAAGATTTGATAGAACAAAGTGTTGACTGAAGATTTGTACTTGCAATGTTTGAAAGAATTTAGATAGAAGAATATTTTTGAGATTTTCTGATTTTATATTTTTGTATTTTGTTTTTGAAAAATATTTACAAAAGAGGTTTTGGTGTTTGACTGGTTTTTAAGACTGTTTTAAGAGTTCATCCAATTCCTCTTGAGTCAAACATCGCATACCAATCCGGTGGACCAACTCATTAAACCTAGCGGGAGGCAAGGCTTTGGTGAGTAGATCTTCCAATTGGTATTCTGTACCCACGAAGTATAATTCAACTGTACCCTGTTCCACATGGTCCTTGATGAAATGATAGCGAAGATCGATGTGCTTAGATTTCGAGTGCTGAACTGAGTTGCACGAGATCGCAATGGCACTCCGATTGTCGCAGTACATCGGGATTCGGTCAAATACGTAACCATAGTCTTTGAGTTGTGTTCTCATCCAGATGACTTGAGCACAACACGCCGACATGGCTACATATTTTGCTTCGGTTGATGACAGCGATTTACAATCCTGTTTCTTCGATTGCCATGACACCAGTTTATCACCAAGGAATTGTAGAGCTCCTGAAGTACTTTTCTGTGAATCTAAGCATCCTGCGTGGTCATCGTCTGAAAAAGCTATTAGTTCAAAACCAGAATCCTTCGGATACCAGATCCCCAAGTTAATGGTTCCCTTGATGTATCGGAGGATTCTTTTAGCCTCAGAGAGGTGGGTTTCAGTTGGTCTTGACTGATAACGGGAGCAGAGATAAACGGCAAAGAAAATGTCAGGCCTGCTAGCTGTTAGATACATGAGAGACCCAATGATACTATGGTATTTGGTAGGGTCCACCAATTTCCCATGTAAATCAGCGTCTAGCTTCTTGGTATGAGCCATTGGTGTGGCATAAGTGTCACAGGTTTTCATTCCAAATTTGTTTAACAATTCAAGGGCATATTTGGACTGACTCAAGAAAATACCACGGGGTGATTGATGAACTTGCAATCCTAGAAAGAACGTAAGTTCACCCATCATGAACATTTCAAAATTTTTCTTCATTAGTTTTGCAAAAGCGATTGAGTACTTTTTATGTGTAGACCCAAAAATGATGTCATCCCCGTAAATTTGAACAATTAAGATATGTGCCCCGTGATATTGTATAAAAAGAGTAGGGTCGACCGATCCTTTGGTGAAATTATTAGCAATGAGGAAAGATGATAGCTTATCGTACCATGCCCGAGGAGCTTGTTTGAGACCATACAGAGCTTTGTTCAGTTTGTAGACATGGTTCGGGAACTCGGGATCGACGAATCCTTCTGGTTGACTGACATAAACCGTTTCTTTCAGTTGTCCATTTAGAAACGCAGTTTTGACATCCATTTGAAAGACCGTCATATTCATATGAGCCGCGAACGCAAGAAATATCAGAACAGCCTCAAGACGAGCAACCGGAGCAAAAGATTCTTCAAATTCTATACCCTCTTCCTGACGATAACCCTTAGCAACTAGACGTGACTTGTTTCGGATTACGTTCCCTTCAGCATCCAATTTGTTTTTCCAAATCCATTTAAGACCAATGACGTAGACCCCTGTTGGTCTTTCAACCAGTTCTCATACTTCAAGACGTTTGAATTGGTTGAGTTCTTCTTGCATGGATTCAATCCAGTTGTCTTTTGTCATTGCGTCTTTAATGTTTTTAGGCTCAGATTGGCAGACAGTGAGTGCATAAATGCAATGTTCACCATCTGAGTGAAGACGTTGTCTCGTAACGACTGGTTGATTCGGGTTGCCAATAATATTTTCCAGAGGATGGTCTTTCGTCCATCGATGTGTAGAGGGTTGATGTTGGTATACATTGTGTAGATTTTGAGGATTCAAATGGCTTGTTGAAGATTCCGCGACATCTGGTGAAGTAGTCTCATTAGCAAACGGGTTAAAGAACGCATTTGGATCAAAATCTGCAGGTGGGGGTACTTCATTAAGAACATCATCAGTCGGTTCATCATTGTTGGAAGTGGTTTGTTCAACTGTTGTGGTGGAGTCAACTGGTGGTGCTTCTTCAACAGTAGTTGTTGTAGCAGGTGTATCAGGTATAAGAGTAGTATCAGGTTGAGCAGCGGAAGCAGCGGATACACCTGGAGCACGTTCATCAATATCGTCACTGAACAGTGGAGCAAATAACCTTTCCATTTGTTGACGAGTGAGCTGGGGGCTTTGTTCAGCTGATGATGGGGTTTGAGGGAAGTTTAAGCGGTTGTGACCGGGTTCCAAGCTGTTATGCTCAGAAGCCATTATGAAGAAGTTTCAGAATCAGCTTCCCCCCAAACTGACAACTGTCTTTAGCAGATTTGAAACTTTGATGAAGTCTACATTTTCTCTAACTTTTGAAAGTTTCAGTATGCAGCGGAATTTATAAATGAGCAGTAAACCACACAAAGAAAATCTGACGAAATGATATGACTTTCCCCTGAATGTTGTGGTCTTTCGGAATACTAATCACCTGTGAATAAGCAATAACTCGATGCCAAGACCGTGTGTGAGGCATCTTAACATCATATTTGGGTAACTTCACACAAGATCACCCGTGAAATTGAGACGATAACACCAAAGTGAGACGTTTGAGCCACAGATCGTCTTATTTCTTCCCCCTAATTGAAGAAATTCAAGAAGGCATTGGGTTTTCGCAAAGAAGCATGTAGAAGAACAAGGAAGCAATGACCACCTACACATTCTCTCCCCCTCGATGTTTTCAATGATTCAGAATCATACACCACGTATGTTGATGATGAATTGAAGACAGCGAAACCATGTATAAGGAGACAGCGAAACCATGTATGTCCAATTGATCGAACAAGTGTGAAGTACCAAAAATATTTCGAGAGAGTCAACTGCTGATAAAACATCTCTGTTCATTATGTTGATCATCAGCTGTGTCATTGTTGTTGGAAGCAGTTTGATCTTCTGTTATAGAAGATTCGGTTGTTGTTGTAGATTCAAGTGTATCTGAAATTAGAGTATTATCGGTTGTGCAGCGGAAACATTCGATACATCTGAAGCACGACTTTTGGCAGAATCTTTAACCAGAGGAGCAAGCAATGTTTCCAATTCATGACGATTAAGTACAATGGTGGAACAGCTGATGGATCATGATATTTTTGACGGTGAGAAACGGGTCCTACGCTGTTTTGCAGTAGAAGCCATAGCTGTTGTACCTGCATAGAAAAATAGAAGGGGGGCAAGAAAGAAGAAACATGGATCCCCAAGTGTAACTGGGTTCCAGATGTTAGAGGCATAAAGATGTAGTGTCAATTATCTTCTTGACACCTGAACATGCTATTTTGATAAGTTCCTTTCCTACCTCAGGGATGGATGTTGTGGGTTTCACACTTGTGTTGATGCAACTACTTAGTATCTTGCCTGTAGGAATCCACCTAAGACCAATAGCGTTGAAACTCTACCCATTGGAATCCATCTATGGTTAGATCTAGGGGATGTTGAAACTTCTTTTGGGAAGAGTCTGTGTCCTATATTGATCCACCTAGTAGGTTTCTGAAATTTTACGTTTTGATCAACGGGTTTATTTCTAACTATTTGTTGAGTAAACTTAGGTGGTGGATTGCTACTACAAGCAGTGTTATGCAACACACTAGGTCGTGAACCTAAGATTCCATCCTTTTGGAGTAGTGCCCTTTTCCTAGCTTTTTCTAGATCACAGTTCTTGTACGCGTCATTTGAATAATATGAATCTTTACTTTTAATGCTCAGTTTAGACACAGTGTTTGAACTAGTCCTAGATTGGCCAGGAGCAGCCACTTGTTGAGCTATAACAGAAACAGGTATAACAGAAACAGGTTTAATAGAAACAGAAGCATTATTCATTGGCCCGGAATGTGGAGTGACTGGTTTTGACAAATGATTATTCTCAACAACTTGGGAGGCAAACCGTGGTTTTGAAGATTTTGAATGTTCAGATTTAAAAGCAGTTGGTTGTCTAACAACTGATTGGTTTCTGATTGGTTTTAGAGACGATTTCCCCAAGATTGTTGGTTTTGCAAAATTAGTATCCACACTCTTGTCAGTTAATCTTCTCAGTTTTTTTTGTAAAGCAACATGTGCAAGCCCCTTTGTTTGAAGTTGAGCCTTAAGATGCTCATTTTCTTTTACTAATGAATCCACACGATTACTTTGTTCATTTGAATGCTGACCATTGTGTTCTGAGGAAAAAGATTTGTTTTTTAATTTAAGTTCAAGAGAGATGCAATGAGCCTCTAGTTTTGAAAAATCTTTATGAAACTGAGCAATGCTCTTTTTAAGAAGAATGTTTTCAGATTCAAGAGTTTGATTTGACGTTTCAGTTGAATTGTTAACAAGTAAGGGCTCAGACATGAGAAAGTTGTCTGGACATTGTGCAACACACTGGTCAACCTCTCCTTCATTACTGAATTCAGGTTGCTCAGTTTGTTGTATCGCATTTGCAGGCAGAATATGATCAACAGTACATTGTACCTCGACCATCTGTTCTGTGTCAGTGTCATAGGTGGGTAAGATATCTTCCTCAAACATTTGTTCTTCGTCACAGTTGGGCTCGGTGTCGTAGTTAAGAATGATATCTTCTCCAGATCTGCTGCTGTTATCCTGCTTTTCCAATGCTATAACCTCATTGTCCGCATTACCGACGGATGCAGTAATTGTTAGGAATTAGAAAATTCCATAGTAAAGAGTCGGTCACCCCAAGTGTTATCTAGCATAAGTTAGCTCGTAGACATATCGTTATTTACGTTATTTAGCAGTTTATTAGTTAGTTTGTAGCGTAGTATAGTTTAGTGTAACACCGTGGAGGAAGGACGGGTCTTTACCCACTGTATACCTGATCCACAGGCCGATAGGAGGTCGTTGTGTCTGTAAGTATAAATACCCCTTCCATCCATGGAAGGGGTGGTGCTTTTCAATCTAATATTCCATACTTTTGTGTAAACCTCTAGCAAGAACACCCTCTCTCTCTACTAACTCTCTAACTATGGCAAACATGTATTTTGATCATCCAAGACCACCCGAATTATAAACACATAAATATTTACGATCCTTCAATTGGTATCAAGAGCCATGGTTATTGTGTTGTTTATGGTGATTCTTGTGGTTTGTCACATGGTTTTTTATGCGTTTTTGATGAATTCGTTTATAAGGTTCTTAAGCTTGTTGATTATCGTGGTCAAAACGGTTTTATAACATGTTAATCACTTGTTTTTTGATAAAAGTTTTCTTTGCTCATCTAGCGACTTGATGTGGTATAACAGTTTTAGAACAGTTTTGATAACTGTTTTATAACAGTTTTGATATGTGGTTTAAAACAGTTTTTTTGACATGTTCATCACGTGCTTGTTGATTTGTGTGGTCGGAATATGTTTTTCCGTTGTGTTATGTGGGTAAACAGTCATTTATACATGTATGGTATCCTGTTTATTTGGTCATATCTGGTCTTTACATTGATCATTACATGGGTGTCTGTTTGTCCAAAACTGATATTACATGGGTCAAACTGGTATGTTTTCTAAAGGTCAAACAGGGTCAAATCTATCATTTGCAACAGTCTTTGTCACGTTTTTTCTGGGTAAATATGAAGATGGTCGGAAAACTGTTTAATATTCATGCTAGCGAGTTGCATTTGTTTCTTGCTAGCGACTTGTCAATGTATCATGTCCAGATTCACTGGTTCTCTGTAGCGACTTGGATATCGTTGACTTTTTTGAAAGTCAACAGCGAGTTAGGTCAAAAGCTAACTAGCGACTTGCTTTGAAAAACTGCTAGCGACTTGACTCTTTCAAACGGTAGCGACTTGTTATTGAACAAGTCGTGGCGAGTTGTGCTAAATAATTAAAGCTGTCATTAGCGACTTGTGTCAAACTGATTTAACGACTTACCATTATTGAATGGTCAAGCGAGTTGCAACTTGACTCATCTATTCTAGCGACTTGACTATTTAGTCAATTGTAGTAGCGACTTGTGTCTAAAAGCTAGCAACTTGACAGAAAGGATGAAGAAGAAACGACCTCTAGACCAAAGCGACTTGTTTCCTATGACCATAACTCATGACCTCTGTTATCAAACTTCATCAGTCAAATGGATTCAAACCAAAAACCGACTCCAAACATAAATTAAAACCAATCATATACCACTACATCTAATCTCATCTCAGAATGTTTTTTATTATTCGAATTATACAAGTTACAATATTCGAATGTAATAATGAATCTCAGTTTGTGTCAAGGCTCATTTTCATGATCTCTTCGATCCATAACACTTGACTTACAACATCACAGATCCGCTTCCAATCTATTCTTACCAATCTCAGTTTTTCAAGATTTCGTGGTACTCTAAAGTATCATCAAGACCATAGGTCTAAAGCACGAATATGAAAATCATCATAGATATAAATGCTTTAATTTTATCCGAAATTATTGAAGAAAGACTTAAACCATCAAAGGCTTCATCATTCCTTCATATTCGGTGAAAAGAAATTCGATTACACATGTAATAGCTCTTTCCAAAACCATGTACGAAATCTAAAAAGATGTTAACAATTGATGTTAACTCGCTTTCATTTGTTTGTTTAATTAAAACTTAACAATACGTTGTAATCGTTAAGTATACCTACCTTAAACCTTTGGTTTGATCTCAAAGACGGTCTCAACGGCTCAAGCCATCCCTGTGGCATAACTTGTGAAACCATGTTCCCATGTCTCTAACCTTCTATGTGGCGTTCATGAAACATAACATCAAACCATCCCTGTGGTGATGTTCGTTTATCATATAGATTGGAAGAAGGAAAGGGGCGTGAGACTGTACTGGGATTGGAAATATGTGAAGGATTTGGATGGAGGCGGATGATATTGCAATTAGGGTTGGTGTGAGAAACGGTACATTAGGGGGAAGTGGGTGTTATTAGTGTCTATCTTATAGTCCGAAATTTAGGGTTGTTTAGTTTATTTTAGTGGGCTTTTATTGGATTGAATTTGGGACTTTAATGTATTAAACGAAATACTGTGAGCCAAAATTATTTGTTAGTGGACTTAATGCTTGGATTGTATGACTACTGTCTTGGGCCGTTTAGTGTATTGTGTTATTGGCCTGTTATTGATATTAGACAATGTGGTCGTGTGAATTTGACTTTAGACATAAGATTTGGATATGCACTTGGTGATTTAATTTGGGATTATGGTCTAAATTCACTAATGGATTATGAGATTTGATGAGAGTCAATGAAATGATGAGACTTGTTGATATATGGTTGAATACATTGGTTTATACACTTTCACGGAAGATTTTATGTCCTGGCTTGAACTGAAAGTTGAACATGGTTGACTACGGGGTTGTTGTTCGGTATTTCTTATTTGGCATTGAAGTTAAGTTTTCTGGGCACGTTTACTTGTTTCATCCTCTTTCTTTCTACCATTTTGCGAAGATGACTTGTTTGGGCATTTATAGAGAGTGATAAAGACTTGGCTATTTAATTACGGTTGTGACTCTTTCTCGCTTAACACACAACGTGACTATCACTTCGGTGTCTCACTCAGTTGAGAATGTCAAGAGGTTTTGTACATTGGGTACACCGTTTCTTCTTCACATGGATTAGTACAAGTTTAAGTAACAAATCTGGGGAATTTTACTTCATGTTCGAGTTTGATATATCGGGTTTACTTCACCAGGAGGTCACTACAATAGCCGACAGAATGCGTGAATGATGTGTTTATCAAAGTGTTGATTGGATGATTGATGATTTTGCTGATGTTGGATTATGAACAGTTGATAAACCGCTGCATGTTCCCCTAAAACAGATATTCACCGAAACCAAAATTGTTATAATTCATTCAAGCTGACATTGTTTACGGTTTTGTCTTGATTTTGTAAAATCCCGCGAAAGAACCTATTTCTCGGTTTAAATCATAGACTTGTAAAATCCCGTGACAATGGAAACATCCTGGTAAAATTAAAGTGCATTTCCGGATCTTTCTTACGGTTTATTCTTGGTTTTGTAAAATCCCGCGAAAGAAACTATTTCTCGGTTTAAACCATAGAGTTGTAAAATCCCGTAATGATGGAACCATCTTGGAGAAGAGAAAATTTAATTCTGGATCTTACTTGTTGCTGGTGTTATGGTTTCTACTTCGAAGAAGGGATAAAAGGGTGTACTTCATGAATTGGGTGATTGTTTGAATATTCTTCATGGCAGTTTGGTTATTTCAAAGTTTTTCGGGGTTATGTGCTTTTAACCATGGTCGGGATGAAACCATTATCAAAGTTCGTTTAAATGTCAAAGAAGGCTAGATTTGAGCAGTTAATCAGAAGATGTGACAACGGCGTTAGTTCATTATTATTTATTTGAGGTTGAAGTGAAATATCACGAGCAAGTGTACTTAGTATCGGAAGGTATCGGGGATGGATGGATGAAGATTCTTCATGATCCTTGTTCGAGCTTATTATCAAAAAACGAAGACTTGGAAATCTAGTTATTCTTGGGGGTCTTTTTTCTTTTACCACGAGGGGAAATTGGGCTCTTTTTGCCACAAAAATAACTATCACTTTAAGGAGTTACGTTGTAGTGCTCAGTGTCACATTTAATTGTGGATTTTCAAGAGGTGATGTACGTCTTATACTTGATGGTTGGTTGGTTGAAGAGTATAGAGTACTTAGAGATTCAAATGGGCATGAAGTCTCGACACCGCTCTTTGTTACATATGTGCAAGTTTAAGTCACGAGCTCGGGTTAGTTTACTTCAGGGTCAAATTCATCATATTGGGTTTTCTCCATCAGCTGTCACGACAAAGGGCCTACTGAATGATAATGGGGTTGATTACATGTTTTGCTAAGAGAGCTGAAAAGAGAGAGATTATGACGTATGAACATAACAGTTCATGCCTCGTACTCTAAAGAAAAGAAATGTGTACGTTTCAGTGTGCATTATCTTTTGAAGAAGAGAAATCTTCTTATGACGTATGAACACAACAGTTCATGCCTCGTTCTCTAAAGAAAAGAAAAGTGTACGTTTCAGTGCGCTTTATCTTCCGAAGAAGAGAAATCTTCTTATGACGTATGAACACATCAGTTCATGCCTCGTTCTTAAAGAAAAGAAATGTGTACGCTTCAGTGCGCATTATCTTCGGAAGAAGAGAAATCTTCTTATTATGACCATTCTCATCAACATGCTTCATACTTTTTCCATGCGCTTCAGTCTTCAAGTGAACCGGGCTACCACTGATTGTTTTCTCATTCCACTTGCTCGATTATAATGAAGATGGCGACATCACGTGCTTATTTTGCGGGAGAGAAGTGTGAATAGAACATTCGGATGATTTTCACTTATTTAGTCAAGAATGGCATCTCCGTATGCAATTCTTGAGGGGGAGAAGAAGTGTGAATTTTTGGCATTATTGATTGATATTTGAGAATATAAATGGTCATACGGCTCTAAACTCATGTAAGAACCCAGCTTCTTCTTATCGGGTCATCTTCACATGGAGTTTTCTCTCTTCTAAGAGCCGTTGGTTGACATCTTCACTCGGATTGATGAGTTTATCGACAAAGTGCTTCCGGTTAATGCTCCACGTAAACATCAACATGATGATTCCGAACAATCTCACTGTTCTTGTTTGATGTGATTGGTAGTTTGGTGTTACCATCTTGTGTGTTCGTTGCGGCCTGATTGCTGATTTCCTTGATGAACATCTTTCTGTTCTTGTTTGATTGGGAGAGATTTTAGTTAAGGGGATTTGCAAGATGTAAGTTAATTGGGATGCTTTTTGGTGGGATGCTTTTTGGTGTGAGTTGAAGATGTTAACTATCTATTCCCCAACTGGACAATCTAGAAGAAGGTCGAGTCTACAGTCGGTTCTACATTTTCTGCTGTATGTTAGAAGACTAAAAGACAAGTTGCATGTGATTATCAAAAGACTTCTTTTTATTCTGGGCATTTATCAAACAGATTGTCAGTTTAGGGGAGAGCACTAATTGGGGGAGATTGAAATGCCAAATTTAATCCCTAATTAGACTTGCTCACGTTATTCTTCAGCAAGTTGATTCTCACAGATACATCTGAGCTAATGATGTTCTTCTCAAAATATTTCTAGTATATGGACTTACAAAGAGTTGCTGATTCTGAAGTGTCAAAAACCAGCAAGGCGTAGGGAAACAAGCACTGTAAATGATCTCCCCTATGTCGACAGTGACCCCATTCATTAAGCAGTATGCCATCATCAACTGAATAGAGTTAACTTGTTCAGTGGATGAGTGGTTCCCGCCGAGGACCTGAATCACAAAAGTGAATAGGATCCTCTAAGCCACGGGAAATGAGCTCTTGGTGACTGGGGTTCTGTCCAAAAACGTTTGATCTAAAACGATTTGTTTTAACCCATCCTTCACTGTGGAGGGTTCAGGATGGGCGACATAAACTCCTTTGTTGTAATCCAACCCTGTTGAAGTGCAAAACGTTTTGTAATCCAGGGTGAATCGTTGTTGCCCCCCGTGAAGACTGAATCTGATGAGATATTCCCTGAGAGGTCTGAGGTTGTTCTCATTAGTGGAGGGTGTCGGGTCATAGGCCTTGGCTGTTCCCCAAAACTCCCTGAGGAGATTTCGGTAAACAATGGAGGGACACTGAATAAAGGCCGTTTTCAGTGGGCAATTAAACAAAAAATTCATAATGTCTTTGTAGGCTGGGACAGTTTCAGGGTATTCAAAATTGCCTATGACATTATTAGTTTTAAATTCAACGTTTGTAAGATCCCTACCCACTGAGAAGCAAACTGGAGAGATTAGGTTCTAGCCATTTCCATTTAAAAGATTTTAGGGTTTTGAAAATATTTTGACTAGAATAATCAAAGTTTTTATTTTTGATCTCTCAAGTTTGTGATGAAAAACTTTTGTAAATGTTTACAAGAAGGGTTTTCCAAAAGAGGTTTGAAGAGTTTTGGAGCACACACAAATATTTCTAAGTTTTAGAAATTTATTTTGACAGAGTTTTGTTGCAGAAAATAATTTGTGTGTGTTTGTTTGTGTTGGAAAAGGGTATTTATAGAGTGGTAAGAGGGGTGATTTGTGCACAAATGGGAATATTAAGAGTCGGTTTTTGAAGAACGTTTGAATTTCCTCATTTAATGCTACCACTCCATTACCCGCAGTAAAATCCCGTTTTTCAAGGGAACAGTTGTAGTGCACAGTAAAAGTGCACTTTTGCAGAGATAAAATATCAATTTGATATTTTTGTGAGAGGCATTAAATGCCAAGTGGGATGACAGTAAGACAAAGAGACATATATTCCTATATTAAATTGGCATAGTTACCAACCTAGGACATTTAAGTAACTGATACTTGGATCATTTAGTTACTCATTCAATGCTCTTTGTCAAGTGTCAGGGACCCTGAATGAGTCTTACTCACTCAGTGAGAGGTTGGTTTTGGATGTTCAGGGAGGATGAACCATTTCAGAGAACTTACTGAGATTGGTTTTTAGATACTTGACTTTCAATGTCAAGCATTCCCAATTCAGCTTTCAGTCTCCTGAAGGTAGGTTCATCCAAGGGTTTGGTGAAGATATCAGCCAGTTGATATTCAGTAGGGATGAAATGAAGTTCAATGTCTCCTTTCATTATGTGATCCCTGATGAAGTGATATCTGATATCAATGTGTTTGGTTCTTTGGTGGAGGACAGGGTTGTTGGAGATTGCAATAGCACTGGTGTTATCACAGAAGATGGGCACCATTTTGTAATGAATGTCATAGTCACTGAGTTGACTTTTCATCCATAATACATTGGCACAACATCCTGCTGCAGCTACATATTCAGCTTCAGCTGAGGACATAGCCACTGATTGTTGCTTTTTTGCACTCCAACAAACCAGTTTTCCTCCAAGAAATTGACAGGACCCTGAGGTACTTTTTCTGTCCATGTTGCAGCCAGCATAATCAGAATCAGAGTAACCCTTGAGATCAAACCCTGAGCATTTTGGATAATAGAGTCCAAGGTTTAGGGTTCCCTTCAGGTACCTGAGTATTCTTTTGGCTGCAGTGAGGTGAGATTCTTTGGGATTGGACTGGTATCTTGCTATTAAACAGACTGAAAATTGTATGTCTGGTCTAGTAGCGGTTAGATACATCAGCGAGCCAACAATCCCTCTGAAATGAGTTTGATTGACTGATTTGCCAGTGAGATCAGGTCCAAGGTTGTTAGGTGGGACCATTGGTGTCTTCACTGAGGCTTAGTCAGATATCTCATATTTCTTCAAGAGATTTCTGGTGTATTTCTCTTGACTGATGGATATTCCTTTAACAGTTTGCCTGATTTGTAGTCCAAGAAAGTATGTGAGTTCCCCCATCATGCTTATTTCAAACTTCTTCGTCATCAGGTTTTCAAACTGTTTGAAAAGTTTGTAGTTTGTTGAGCCAAAGATGATATCATCAACATACACTTGGACTAGAATCACATCCTGTTGAGTTCTATAGACAAACAGTGTGTTGTCTATCTTTCCTCTGACAAACTTGTTTTGTATCAGGAAGGCTGAGAGAGTTTCATACCATGCCCTGGGAGCTTGTTTAAGTCCTTAAAGGGCTTTGTCAAGCTTGCAGACATAGTCAGGGAATTCACTACTCTCAAAGCCTGGAGGTTGCTGAACATACACATTTTCGTTGAGATCACCATTTAAGAATGCACTTTTAACATCCATTTGGTAGACCTTGAAGTTCATGTATGTTGCATATGCAAGGAAGATCCTGATGGCTTCCATTCTTGCAACAGAAGCAAATGTCTCATCATAGTTGTAGGACCGATAAAACTAGTGATTCATGTGGTTCGGGGGGTCGGGGAAACTAGTGATTCATGTGGTTCGGGGGGTCGGGGAAGCTCAAAGAATGAGAAAGACATGGTTATTGTATTAGATAGAAAAGGGGAAGATGTGTGTGTTTCTAGAGAGAAGAAGAAGAAACCACACACACTTCTTTACAAAATATGAACTTCCTACCCTCCTAGTTGGGACTAGGAGGTGTATTTATACATAGCAAAGCCTAACTTAGCACTATTGACTAAACTAGTCCTTGTGAATGAGTAAAAGAAGAAACTAATGCAATTCCCGTAATGACTACACTTTAGCGAGGCTAACAATCTCTCCCCAAGTGATGTCATACGGGAGTTGCTTACAATGTTCCCAACAAGCAAAATCAAATACAAAACATAAGCGCATCAGCTCCAAGAGTGTCTTCATAGTCTTCAAACTTCATGAATCTTCTCAGCTACCATCTCTTTACTTGCAGAAGAACAATATGAGCAAATCTAATTAAGGATTAAATCTGACCTTTTTGCTCTCCTCTAATTAGTGCTCTCCCCCAAACTGACAACCTTTCTGATGAATTTCCTGAATCTGAAGAAGTCTTTTGATAATTAAATTAAACCGTCTTTAGTCTTCTAACACGCAGCGGAAAATGTTGAAAAGACTGTCGACTCGACCTTCTTCAAGATTGTCTATTTGGGGGAATAAAATATCAACATCTTCATCTCACCAAATGCATTCCAGTTATCTTTCATATATCAAATCAGCCCATAATGTACACATTTCTCTCCCCTGAAGGTTACGATTTATAGGAATCAGCATACAATTGTGTACATGAAGCATTAACTTGAAGCATTCTATCATAAATCAAATCAGCCCGTGAGAAGATGTCGATGAACAATACCATTTGAAATTGTCTAACTCATTTCAACCCCCTGTATCAAAATTCAACGGCTGTTTGTAGTAACCACATGTGAGGATAACCCAATATGACGAACTTGAGGATGAAGTAAACTCTCTCGGAATAGTTACTTAATCTTGTACTATCCTTGTGAAAAAGAACGGTGTACCCATTGTACAAAACCTCTTGACGTATCCTCAACTACGTGAGACACCGGAAGTGATAGCTACTTTGTGGGTTAAGAGAGAAAGAATCACAAAAGTAACTAGATAGCAAGTCTTCATCACACTCAATATATTTTCCCAGACAAGTCATCTTCGCGGAAGGGAAGAAAGAAAGAAGACGAAATAAGTAAACTCGCTCGTCAAACGTCACTTCACACACAAATAAATAATAAAGAGTCATCTCCGTGGTCACATTAAAATTCATCGAAAACTTTAGCCGTGGAATAGTAACCTCGTGAAAAATTCGTATGAACCAAAATACCACTCTTTTGCCACATAAAAAATGTATCCAAAATTTAGGAAACCAAAAATTCGGATAACATTATCTTCTACTATAAACTGAGCACCCATTATTGTAGTATGCAGCCTATCCAATAAGAAGTGTAAGCCCAAATTAAATTAGTGGAATGAAACTGCAGCCCAATATACGGATTCAACCTCATTATGAGTACCCGACCCATAATTAAGCTACTCTAGCCCAAGATAAATAATATATTCCATTACAGCACTTTATGTCCGGTTGATATAAAAAATGTGTGAATACCCTAATATCTCGCCTCATTAATATTAACCCTAAAAAACATCTGTGTTTTACTCCGCCCCCATTCACAAAAAAGGCTCTCACCCAATTTTTTATCTCACTCTCTCAACCAATCTCAGATCTATCATCAAACCCACAAAAACACAAGTTATAGTGATGGAATATCACGAACAAAAACACAACAGCACTTAATATCTTCGTTTTGTTCTCCAATCGAATCAAGAAAGTACTTGAATGTCTGCTAGATCCTCGCGAGTTCTCAGGTAGGTGTGTATGTGATTTGTTTTGTGTTTTGGTCATTGAACGAAGAAAAAGGGCTTAACATAATCGTTATTTCTCTTATTCTTTTTATGTTCGAATAACAATTGAAGTATTATCGTCAAACAATGATGGATCAATGATGATTTTTTCGTGTAACCCTTCAATGGTTTTGATGTTTCAATTAATACACACGAGTTAAATCTGAGATTTGTTTTAATTTCATTTTGGTCCGAGTGTTTTAGAATTGGAGATGGGATTTAGGTGTGATTTGTTGGAGTTGGTTATAGGGTCGGATTTGTTAAATTTTTTGAGGACTGAAGATGTTTTGAGACTGAAGTCAATTGTGAGTTGGTATAAGGTTTTTGTGGTCGTGGTCAGTTTTTCTAATAGTATACGCATAAGCCTTTTCTTATTTCTTTTCAGTTCTTGCTTACGCGTAACCCTTTTCTTATTTCTTTTCAAAACCTTAAGCGAAGGGTCAGGCTTACGCGTAAAGAAAGGTCTTATGCGTAAATAGGGTTTTACGCATAAAGCTTATGCGTAAAAACCTTACGCGTAACTTTTCTTACGCATAACTTCACAGTTATGCGTAAATACCTCTGTAGATGCTCCTTATGCGTAGAAAAAGAGGGTTTTGACCCTTTGACTTTTTTCCGGCGAGTATTTCCGACCAAATATTCCGACCAGCTTCATATAAAACCCAGAAAAGCATAAAAACAGCTTCTTTTAACCTTGTTTGACCACGAAACTGACGGTTTGACCACAAGTTCTTCCACGGATTTGGTACAAAATAAGTCACAAAACATATGTTAACAAGAAACTGATTCTTGGACTGTTGGGACACAAGAAACAGAAACTGAAAAACTGCATATAAAAAGTGTTGACCTTTTTGACCAAAATGATACAAATCATTTGTATAAACTGTTAACAATAAGTTGGAAAAAAAAATTTCTGAGACATAAAAATAGGTTAAAAAACAGTTTAAACAAACATTCGAAACCACACAAATCTATAAAACAACAACCTGGCTCGTTATACCAATTGTAGGACCGATAAAACTAGTGATTCATGTGGTTCGGGGGGTCGGGGAAACAGTTCGGGGGGTCGGGGAAGCTCAAAGAATGAGAAAGACATGGTTATTGTATTAGATTGAAAAGGGGAAGATGTGTGTGTTTCTAGAGAGAAGAAGAAGAAACCACACACACTTCTTTACAAAATATGAACTTCCTACCCTCCTAGTTGGGACTAGGAGGTGTATTTATACATAGCAAAGCCTAACTTAGCACTATTGACTAAACTAGTCCTTGTGAATGAGTAAAAGAAGAAACTAATGCAATTCCCGTAATGACTACACTTTAGCGAGGCTAACAATAGTCAATGCCTTCTTGTTGACTGTAACCTTTGGCTACAAGTCTGGCTTTGTTTTTAATGACAGTGCCATTTTCATCAGTTTTGTTTCTGAAAACCCACTTCATTCCTATGACTACTACATCCTAAGGACATTTGACCAAGGTCATGACCTTGTTTTTATCAAACTGTTGCAGTTCTTCTTGCATAGCCTGAACCCAGCTTGGGTATTTTAGAGCCTCAGTGACACTTTTGGGTTCTATCTCTGATAAGTAATCAGAATATAGACATTCATTGGCTGAAGCTGCAGTTAAGTTAGCAGTCATGCTTCTAGTGAGCATGCCCTCAGTGGGTTCACCAATGATGTTTACAAGCTCAATGTCCTGAGATCTTGTCCACTTACTTTGTGGTCTGGGATCTGAGCTTGAAGATGTCACTGGGATT
Organism: Chrysanthemum seticuspe; assembly: GCA_019973895.1. Lineage (NCBI taxonomy): Eukaryota > Viridiplantae > Streptophyta > Magnoliopsida > Asterales > Asteraceae > Chrysanthemum > Chrysanthemum seticuspe. The sequence continues at coordinate 265,030,288 of BPTQ01000005.1, read as the reverse complement.
TCAGATGTGAGTTCAGGTGCAAGAGACATAGAATCATTTAGATCTTCTGTAGAGATGTCATGTTCAGGTCGAGGTTCATGAGTTACAGGTTCCTGATCATTTGGATCAGTGTTTCCTATCCCAACAGGGACTGATTGATTATCAATGAACTCACTGATGGTTGGTTGGGGTAGGTTGTGAGGTAAGACATAATATGAGATGTCAGCATCAGCTTGATATGAGGAATTGACTTCAGTGTTGAACTCATCAGGAGGATATCTTGATGAGTCATCAATTCGTATTTCCTCCACTGAGGTATTTGTGAACCTGATGCTTTCAGAACTTTCATCAAAGGTGACATGAAAGGTTTCCTCAACTTGTTGTCTTCTGGTGTTAAACACCCTGAAGGCTTTGGAGATTAGTGAGTAGCCTAAGAAATATCCATCATCAGCTTTTGCATCAAATTTGCCTAGGTGATCCTTGTCGTTATGAATAAACACAGGACACCCAAACACATGAAAGTTGCTAATGTTAGGAAGTCTACCTTTGAAAGTCTCATATGGGGTTTTATTATGTCTTTTGACAATGATTGAGCTGTTTTGAGTGTAACAGGCAGTTTTGACTGCTTCAGTCCAGAAATGCTTTGAGAGGGCTGAGCCATTTAACATGGTTCTTGCTGCCTCAATGAGAGTTATGTTTTTCCTTTCAGCAACCCCATTTTGTTCAGGGGTATAAGGAGATGAGAAGTTTTGAGAAATTCCTTTTTTATCACAGAAGCTCTCAAGCTCATGATTTCTGAACTTAGTACCATTGTCAGTTCTGATTTGTTTAACAGTAATGTCATTCTGGTTTTCAATCTTCCTGATGAATGACATTATTGTATCAGCTGCCCGACTCTTTTTTGAAAGAAAGTATACCCAAGTATATCTTGAGAACTCATCAACAATGACAAGTGTATACTTCTCATGCTGGATTGATCTGGGACTGACAGGTCTAAAGAGATCCATGTGCAGGAGGTGAAGGCAACTTTTGATAGAGAAATTTTGTTTGGTTTTGAATGATGCTCTGTGGTGTTTACCTTTTTCATTGGCAGAGCATGGTTTGTCTTTTGCAAAAACCAGTGATGGTAAGCCAAGGACCTTGTTTTGTTTTGCCAAGTTGTTGAGGTTTTTGAAGTTTAAGTGTGAGAGTCTCTTATGCCACAGCCAATTTATAGTTTCAGTGGCTTTAGCAAAGAGACAAGTTCCATTTTGGGAGAGTGTTGACATGTCTAACACATAAACATCATCTCTCCTTGGAGCTATCAACACTACTTCCTTGTTGGCATTGAAGATGGTACCTTGTTTGTCATTAAATTGCACAATGTACTTAGCATCACATAGTTGACTGACACTGATGAGATTGTATTTGAGACCATTGACGTACGCAATTCTAGAGAAAACTATTCCATTTCAGTTTACTGAACCATAACCTTCTGTGGGACATGATGAGTTATCACCAAATACTACCTTGGGTCCTGGTTCCTTTACATACTTGTGCAGATACTCCTTTACACCAGTCATGCTTCTTGAGCATCCACTGTCTAGATGCCAGATAGGCTCCCTGGCGTGTCTCTGCACAAGTAGTAAACTGAATTAGTTTCTCTTAGTGACCCACTTGCTAGTGGGCTTGGGTCTCAAGGTTTCTCTGAATTTTGCAATCGACTCATGGTCAATGGTTGTGTGCATTGTGCTACCACAGGTTTTGCATTTAGAGACTGAGGAAGACTCAGTGATTTTGGGTTGTTTTGTGCTTCTCCTTGCATGAATGACACTGTCATGTTGGGATGTCTCATGAGCTGGATTTCCACATATATCACAGCATGTGTTCATGAGACAGTCATCCTGATGATGATCATTAAACCCACAGTGAGGGCAAAGAGGAAAAGGTTTTGCTCTATTCTTGAGAGCTGTTTTGGAGGATGAAGCATACTGGTGACCAATTTTGGTGTAGTTTGCTTTACTGACAGAGCTTACATACTGTAAGTGGTCTGCAGTTCTGTGATCATCCTTATTGCAGATCATGCAGTAAAGGATTCTGTAGCAGTTGTCAGTGGTATGACTGGTGTAATGACACAACTCACACTTCTGCTTGGGTTTGTTGGTGGATTTTGATTTCGATGAGCTAGATGAGGCTGACTTAGTTTCCTTGATTAAATCAGGGGCTTTTTCGATGGAGTCCATCTTTTCTGTCAGCTTCTTCACTAGCTCAGTAAGTTGCTGAATTTGATCAGCTTAAGTGGGGACAGAGGATGTTGAAGTCTTAGTATGTGTAGACTCTTGTTGGATTTGTTTGGCTTGTCTTTGCAGGATGGTTCTACCAAGTCCAGACCTTTCTTTTGGTGAGTGAGGATTGAATTTTAGAGTAAGCTCAGAGCTTGGATCAGCACCCTGAAGAGGTTTCAGGGGTGGAAGCGGTGTTTCAAATTTTGCTTCAGACTCAAAGATGTGTTCAGTACCACTGGTCACATCAGGGAGTCCTAGCATGCTCTTAAGAGCTTGGCTCTCAGGCTCGAGAATCCTTCCAGAATCGAAATTTGGAAGCTTACTTTCAGGATTAACCTGTTCAATCCAATCACTGGAATTTGGAGTTGTCAAAATGTTGGTAATCATACCTCCTGACACAAATGGTTTTGAACTTTAGTCTTTGTTGCGAGAGTCAGGGAGATGATCTTCACCTATGACTCTCTTTTTGCTACTGGGAGCACCCACAACATCAAATACCCTGGGATTCTTAGCAGTCCAACTATCAAGAATATCTTGTTCCTTTTTAAGTTCATCTTGAAGAGCCTGATTTCTCTTAACTAGTTCAGTGTTTTGAATTTGCAAAGTGACAACCTCAAGCTTGGCTTGTTTTAAAATAAGCAGTTCATCTCTACACTTGTTTAATTCAAAACTTAGCTTGTTGTATTTTGAAAAGAGATTTAATCTTTGCTCTTCTACGAACTTAAGGTCAACATTAAGATAATTCATATAAGACTGCCAATCAGAGTCATCATCCATAGAAAGTAAGATGTTTACCTTCTTCATAGTGATGTTGACCCATTCCCCGTTTCTGGCATGATTCTTTCCAACAGCTAGCTTGTCCTCTTCTGAGAGGGCCATCAGTGCACTGACATGCACCATTTCATCATCTGATGACACTGGCTCTTCATCCCAGTCGAAGGTCTCAGCAACAAGGCCTTTGTTTTTACCCTGCACAGATTGAACATTTTTTGTTGTTTCTGAGGGACTGGCCTCGAGCAACGCAAGCTTAGCTTTGAATTTCTTATACTTGGCTTCAAAATCAACAGTTTTGTTTTGATCAGATTTGTTTTGAAAGTTCTGATGAGACTGATAGATTTTTGCTTGAAATTTGCTAAAGCCTAAGGACTGATTTGACCCTGATGGTTTATAGGAGGGTTCAGAAATTATTTTTGAAAAACAGTCTTTTGCAAAATGACCTATTTTGTGACACTTAGAGCATTCAGTGTCCTCGTTTGCTTTGGCATTTGAAAAACCTTTGTTTCTTTTTATAAATCTTTGAGAGTTAGCAAGGAGTGCCCTTTCCTGAAATTCAGTGTTCAGGTCATTTAGGTACTCCTCACTTGATCTCTCATCACGCGCATCATCAGAATTTTCCTGAAAATCTTGAATAACATTGTTAGAATAGAAAGCAGTTGATATTGGTGATGCGGTGGTGGTCAGGGACTTCTTGACTTCCTGAGACTTCTTTAAGTCAGGGTATCGTCTGTTGATGAGGTTTTCCTTATAGACAAATTTCCCATAAATTTCAAGAAGCTCAAGATTTTGGATATGATTAGCATTCCTAAGTCCCTGAGAGAAATTCAACCACTTCTCAGGGAGACTGTTGACAAAACCAACATTGATTTCATGTTTGGACAACTTAACACCATCATTTGATAGTTCATTTAAAAGAGTTTTGTACCTGGTGTAAGTTTGAGAGAGAGTTTCTGAGTCCTTAGCCCTGAAGGTGTTATACTCAAGTTTCAGGTCCATTATCCTGTTTTCCTTGGTATCAGATGGTCCTTCATGACTATGAACTAGGTCATCCCAGGTTTGCTTGGCTGTACTACAGCTTATAACAGACTCCATAATATCGTCAGGAAGACAAGATATTATGATACTTTTGAGTCTTTGGTCCTGGTTGACCACTCTCCTTTCATCCTAGGTCCACTGAGCTTCAGGTTTGGGCAACCCTTCAGCAGTCTTTGGGACAAATGGACCTTCATTTATACACTTGATATAATAAGGTTTCATCCCAATCAAATAGCAAAGCATTCGCTTTTTCCATTTGTTGAATTTTCCAACTTCAAGTCTAGGGGCAACAGCTGAATAAGCTCCACCCTTTTTATCGACTAGTTGGGGTACATCAATTTCAGCCATTTAGGATCCTAATTTAAAAACTTTTAGAGCGGCCAAAAAAGAGTTTTATAATTAGCCTTGCTCTGATACCACTTGTTGTTCCCCGTTCACTATCGTTTAAAACAGTTTAAGTATATAAAACAAGTTAATAGTGAACTAAGACTGAAATTAACATAAGTAAAACACACACAGTAATTTTGAACATCATATTCTTATTAGAAATAAATCAAAAAAGAATACGTTACCCAAGTACTTGCGGAATAGTACTTGGGATTGAAATGACAAAGTTGAGTGACTCCTCTCTAAGCTCATGCTAAGTCTGAGCACAACTCTTAGAGCTCATTGAGCTATCTCAAGAACTAAGTTGTATTTGGAGGAGTGAAAAGATGGCTTGTATGTATGTGTGTTTTTACAATTCACAAGCTTGACCTTTTCACTCCATCTCTTATGCTATTTATACATGTATGATATTTGACTCTTTCCTAAGTGACAAACTGAAATCATACAGAAGACAAAATACTGATGTATTTTGTCTCTGTTTACAAAGACTATTCTAGGTAAGAGACAAGACTACTTTTCTAAATTCAGTGATGACACTGAGCCTGATCTTTTGCCATTCAGGGAAAGTTGACTTTGGTTGATAAGGACTTCGTCTTATCTGATTCAAACTTGTCCCGCTCTTTCTTCAGTCTTTTCATCTTTCAGTCTTCTACTTCAGTTTGTCTTCAGTGTAAGTAGTTGGAGAGGAGTCTTAGGGATTTAGTGAGTTATTGTCATCACTCACTGAATCCATCATCTTCTTCTTGACTCAGTCTTCACCCTTTAAGTTCCGCCTTACTGAGTGGAGAGACTTCATCTTCGCCTCGTAATGAGTATCCTGAAGATGACTCACTGAGAGACTATGCACTCAGTGACCTGTTAGTGTTTAACGGACTTAACACTTGGGCTATTTTCTATTCAAATCCTAGATTAACTGGTTTTGGGTATTTACTGAACCCAACAAAACATGTTTGTGAAAGAAGATGTACATCTAAAGTCTTCATCTGCAAGGAAGAAAATCGTTTGTTTTTTGGGCTTTTGAAAGAAAAAAATGAAAGAGAAATATATAGGGTTTGTGTTGAAAAAGTGAGAAGAAGTGAAAGTTTATATCTAATTTTTGAAGAGGTAAGAAGTGAAAAAAACACTTATGTGTGCAAGAAAACAAACAAATAGTTATCCGCTCTCACAGATAAAAGAAGTGAAAAGAGAAAAAAAAGTGCTTAATAAAAAAACAAATGACACCTAACAGGCTAACACTACTCAAAATTTGATGGGTGTCCCGGACCCGGTACCCACCCCTTGGTATATACACAAAAATCCAATACCATTAAAAACCTGAGAAAAAACTTCTGAACTTTTTCAATAAAGCTCTTAATCAATTCTGGTGCTATTATCCGACACCGGCTAACCATTCTTGGCTTTTAATTCAGCTTCCTATTTCTGTTACTGTGGTACGTACTATGTACGATCTACTTCTTAATCATCATGTTGATATGATGCATTTGTATCTACCGCTCAATTTTGACTTTTGAAACCTTGGAAACCGTTTCTTGTCAAATATTTGGGGATTTTGACCACTAGTTTCAGGTAATGTGAAGACATGCTAATTATTTAGGGTGCGTTTGGTATGTAACATGGTTAGAATCGGATTTTGATTTGATATTGGATTGAAAGAAAAGTAGGAGAGAGAAAAGAAGTGATAGTATAAAGTGTTGTTTGTTTTATAATAATCGTGGCTCTTGTACTGTTTCGAAAGATTGAACAAATATTATAAAGTTTCAAGTTTTTTAGTATTATATCTACTAATAATTGCATTGACCCTACAAAAACAACAAAACAAATTAATTCAAAGTGTAAAATGAGAGAGAAAATCAAAATAACAATAAAAAACCAATTAAAAGGTCTGAAAGATGCCTCACCCCATCTTTCATTCTATGGGTGTGGTTGTATCTTTTCAGGGCCCGTTTGTTTGAAGGTGGGTTTAGGATTAGGATTTGGATTAGGATTAGGATTTGGATTTGATGTGGGGTTTGGAAAAAAGTAAGAGAGAGAAAATATAATATAAATTTATATTATATATGAATTTAAAAAAAGCTTATTGAATATTATAAATAGTTATGTTATTTTAAAATATTATATACCTAGTTACAATATAATAATTTGAAAATTAGTGGTAGAAAATCATTGTGGTCCCACGTTTTTTAGAAACCAGCTCAAATCCGAATGAGTGAGGTGGGATTTGTTTATCCCCAATTTTATGGCTATTCTGACAACATCAAAACTTATTAGCCCATAACAAACATCTTTTTTTAATACAATCCTTATCCCACAGTGTCAACACCACATACCAAACGGACCCTCATTTCAAAAAATGGGCCCTATTATGAACCAAACACCTGGATGATAAATGATTGCATTCTTTTCCATAACCACGAAACAAACAGACCCTTAATAGATTTTTAAGATACTCACTAGTCACTCCGTCCCAAAATGGTTGCTCACTTCAAAAAATAATGAGGGACGAAACCAGAATAAAAGTTTGATCAGTTAAATTTATAGAAAAAAAACGATGTTAGGAACACATTTTTGTATATAGAATAACAGATCTCCATTTATTTCCCCTTAACGTAGGACTTAGGACTATCAAATCTCACATGTGTAAGTTCTTTGTATTTATGTTTGTGTAACGCGGATCCCAAAGCTAAAAACGATGGACTATTCGGATACCCTTTCAGTTCATCTAAAACATGTGATGAAAGAGCATTAGTAGCCCATCACTTGACGCTTATTAGGGACTTAAAACATATCATAATCTATGTATGTGGGATGTGTTGTTACAAACTCTCCTACTTAAACACTCATAGAACGGGGTATACTTAAACGCATGGCGTCCTTGTGATGCCTAACTGGAATCCATACCCTATGAAATGCGTGAGCCGCATGCTTATCATAACCTAAGAGGCTATAGCTTCAATATCATTTGTATCTCCCCTAAATCCGATAGCAATAGCGTAAGGTACTAGTATGTCATCAACTGGACATAACAAGGATCCATACCTATTGAGATGCATGAGCCGCGTGCCTATGAGGCTATAGCTATCCGTAACACCTCTCAAAGCCGAAAGCAATATACTACTAGGATACCACTGAACTAGGATAACATTGACGTTTAACTAAAAACCATGGTGGAAGGCATGGGTAGAGGACTAGAGGGTAGTGTAGACCAAAAAGGGTGGTGCCCCTCCCAAGATTTTTTGTGGTAACTGTATTTTTTATGTTATTTGTTTGTTGGAAAAAAGTATATTAGCTTTTGGCCCTCTCAAAATACAATTTGGCCCTCCCAAAATAAAAGTTTTAGCTCCGCTACCGGTGGAAGGGTACTAGTAGCCCATTACTTAGCTTCTTTGGGATTCAAACATATCATAATCTATCAATGTGGGGTGCGCTGTTATAGTTTGACTACTTCTTTATTTAGTTTTTATAGAACCCTTTACCTAACAATATCAACTAGTACTATAGTAAAATGAAGTATGATGTTTGAATTTCTTGGATCTATAGACTTTCATGGATATATTTGGAGTTGAAGAGGCTGTGTATTATAATAATTCTAGCTTGATTTCGAAATAATTGGCTGACATGATTCTGTGAAAAAATGAAGCCGAGATTAGCCCAAAAACATTATATATATATATAAAGATTAGTGATTAGGAGACCTAAATTATGTGCCAAAAGATATGCCTAAGCCTGTGTGGCATCAACCTGATTACTGCAGCCATGGGACTCACTTTTTCACAAACCATCAGGATCATGCCACGCATCTTTAGGCAGATAATTAGGCTTCCCAATCATTTTCCATATATAAAAGAAGCATTATCTAGACGACATGAACATTTTTTTCAATACGTCAAAAGATTTGGGTTAGTAAAATCTTACGAGGGTCATTGATTGTTTTGACATTAAGATTATCAGCTTGGGTGAATTAATATAACTCGTTTTGAGCCATTTCTACAGAAAAAAATTCAAATATTATTATTTTCGATAATACAACTTTTCAAGAAAATAAAAAAAATACCCAAGGTAATATACATATAACCATAGAATTTTCTCGAAAACTAGGATCCAAATTATCATAGTTCCATTACATCAGTTGATCTGGTAGTAACAAATCACATAATAAGGTAATCTGTCAAACAATAATTGGCAAACCTTTTCCAATTCCTAGATCATTATGGGATTTACATTACCAACAACATTGCAAATGTAAACATGTTTTATCCTCATCTTGTGCCTTGAGTCCTGTTCTCACTTACTACTTAATTTAAGTCATCTAATTTAAAAAACTGCAAATGTGTCCAGTTGAGGTCTGACTCAACATGAATATTTACCTTTCCATCACAATCTCACAAAGTTCCCACATGACGTAAATTGCAACTTCAAGTGTTCCTTTAACTAGATGGCACTAACTTAATTTTAAAGGGTACTAGTTTTGATTTATGGTGTCAAATCAAATATGTACAAAAATGTCATGCATTCATATTGTAGCATAAGTTTTAATAAAAAAAAAACCTTTTATTAACCAATTCATAAAGATTAAATTAACAAAGTTTTGATTGAGGTATTGGTTTCACCAATCAAGAAATTTACCTTTAATTAACGTCCATTATATCGTACTTTCGCATAAGTCTAAAGACTTAGTGTTTCAGATAATTACCACAAAGCGGCGCATGGAATTAAAGCTAATTCGTCCTTAAGATGATTTTGTACATAAAATAGCCTACTTGGTAACTCCAATTTGACGCACAAAGAAGCGGAGAATTTGGTCAACGCAAAGCAATGAACCTCCTTCTTTTGGGTCACAATTTAATGCGCTCCCCTCCTTATACCCCTCTTATAGTTTGTCAAAATTGGATGAGCCATTCTCACTATTGGTACAAAACTCATCACTCAATAAAACTTATGAAAATTATAACTCTTCAAAATAAAAACAAGTCAGATTTCACCATTGTTTAGTCCAATTTATTTTTCTATTCATGAAATTACCCTTTGCTTAAAACTTGTCAAACATAATAAACAAACAAGTAAATAAAAAATAAATAACTAAAAACAATGCGCACATAACTAACAATTAATATGCGTAAATAAGTAGTCACATGCAACTTATTTGATAAAAGCTATAAACAATCAACTCTAGGTTAATATGTATATGTTAACTAGGGCTTTCACTTACTAAGGCAAGTGAGCTACATACATCGATAAATCGATTGTGTAAGCCATAGTCAAACATATACTAAATTGCACATAATTGATTCATTAATATATATTGGAGTCTTCCCCAATCCAAGAATTATCAAAAAAAAAAACAAAAAAAAAACATACATGTGATAAATTACTTAACAATTAATAATTCATGCAACAATCCATTACGAACATGCATGTCTCATCATGGATATAACCTAACACTTATTCAATTAGTCACAAGATCACATACAATTCCATGACACATAACAATTATGCACGAATTAATTCACGTAACATATATACAATTCTAGGTTTAGATATCAATTAACAAAACAATTATATAAACCCTAAAAAAATTTATATAATTCGACTTAAAAATAAATTTAGGTCGACAATAAAAAAAAATTATAAAAAATTAGGGCAAAAGCCCTAACCCTAAAATTAGGATTCTCAAACAACAACCAAAACCCTAGAATTAATCATATCAAACACAATACAATACCCGTTTTTTACGTGTTTAGTAGTTAATTACTCATTAAACAAAGCTCGTGATGCCACTATTGGAATTCAATAACATGACAATCATATATAAAACGCAATAAATATCAAAGATACATGCGGAAGCGTATAGGAACATATAATGAATAATTAATTAACATAAACATAAAGTATGCGAACTTTTGATTCTAGCCTAACAAGAATCAATTTCCAAACTAGCAATTGAGATGAACCCTAATTAGGGTTTATAGAATTATAAGAATTGCCCCTTACCGATTTTGCAATTCAATCTAAGATACTTACAATAATGTGTAAGTACCACGTTCTTGTACACACGTACTATAACAAATTAAAGTAATGCTAGTTTTAAGAACACAAAACGATTGCTCAAGGAAAATTCAAGTGGATCGACCCCTAAGGGTTTTTGACCGATCGACTAGGACTAGAAACACACACACAAAGTTTAGGTTTTAGGTTTATGTGTACAAGAGATAATTTACAAAGTCCCTAAGCCTTGTATATATACCCAAATAAATTTAGAGTCCAAGTTAGGGTTTGATTGGGTTATGGTAACCCCCCACCGATCGGTTATGGAAACCCATAAGGTTTCTAGAACCTACTTGACATCTAATTTCATATTTAGTCATTCCTTTAACATTTAACGACCGTTAGTCCATTACGTTTAATTACTTAACGTTCGTTATGCGTTTCGTGTAAATAATAACTAAATATAACATTTTACATTTAATTATTATAACTTTAATTCTCATACGTAAAGTGTGCAATCCCGTGGTCTCGAGTTCGATCCTAACTCACGACTACTAATTTATGTCCATAAAACCAACACCTAAAAGTCCCAATGCACTTGAAATGATCTAGAGTTTCAAAGGTGTGAATTTGGTAAAGTTGGGGTGCAAGGTTGTAAGCTCCCGGAAAATTTCACTTGTCATTAACACTTAATCATGAATAAAGCACGGGATTATAGCATCATGAAATTTTCTGAACATCGTTAATGCATATCATTTGGCATATGCATTGTATAACGCGAAACAAATGCTCAAATTGTACCGTTGTGACCCGATGAAATTTCCCTCGATCCTCATATCATTAATTATTTAATTAATATAAATAATTTACATAAAATTTATATAATTAATAAAAATATATTTTTTATTCGAACCGGGCCTAAGCCCAACCACTTTCTCTTAGTCTTTCATTGGGCCTCATTCGCGTCCAACCCAACCCCATCACCCTTTGGGCCTCATCCGATTTCCACCCAAGCCCAAGTGTACACTAAGTACAACCTTGTAAGTTGTGCTTCTTCTTTTCTGTGTCCAATCGAACAAGAACCAAAAACAAAACAAAATATATCTCCCCTAGTTTTTTTTATGTGTTGCGTGTGTGTGTGCTAAAGAAGGGACAAAGACATGTCTTAGCGACCCTAACATTAATATTAAAATGCTCTAAACACTTGACCACCATTTGACTTGGTAATCCTTTGGATAATATGTCCCTTATGCTAGTGTTGAGATCGACTACACCTTGGCATGCCACAAAACCGGCTGCCATTCCCCCATGCTTCAAAACCAAACAAAAATCTACCCTTTTTTACTTGAAACTTGGAAGATCAAGCATATTTTAATCTCAAGGCCATACTCATTCTCTCTTTATAAGCAACCATATACTTAGCAAAAGCTCACAAAATTTCACAAGCCAACTCACAAAATACTATAAATCGTCCACTGTGGTGTATCAATGGAAAAAGGGAAATAAGAACGCAACGTGTGAGGGTTTAAAGACTTTGGGTATTTCATCTTGGGTTATAAGGAGAACAAGGGTTCTCCCAAGTCTAGTTCATCGTGTTTTCATCCCCACTCACAACGAGTGTAGTAAGTCTTCCTCCCCTAACTCACTTTATGTCGTTTCTCTCATTTTCATTCAAGTATTACATGTTAAATTAGTTATCATGCACCCTAACGAGTGAATAAGTATAAAAACAAGGCACCAACGAATCAAATAAACGAGTTGTAATGGTACAACGACTAAAAACATGACAAGATACTAGTACTATGATATATAAACCTCTTTTGATGAGCTAAGACCCTCGTCATTTCTTTTCTTCTAATACCTAGGTCTCGTTACTCGTTAGTATGACATATATAACGAGTCACATCGCACTCGACGTTTATCTCACTAAGAATATATCCCTAGCGCGCCATAACAAATTTGTGACCCACTAGATCAACCTAAAAACCCTTAAACCCCCCGTGCCTTTCTTCTCTTCAAAACCATACGCAACCCGATTGGGCTTTAAGGCCCAAACCAATTCAAAACCGTGACCCATTAACACCCTACCCGGCCCAACGTTTATAAAAATAAGCCATAAGCTCCAAATAAGCTAAAAATAAGCTTTTGAAAAAGTTAAAAAGTCGAAAATGTAAAATGGGACTAGTTATGCAAAACGTGTGACAAACGGGTTAAAAATGTAAACTTTTGAAAGTTAAAGGGGTCGCTTTTATACGAAAATTTTCATGCATGAGAAGTCTAGGGTGCGTTTGGTACATATTCGAAAGTTAGAGGTCCCTTTTGTACGTGAAAATGCGTAAATGGAAAGTCCAAGGTCTGATTTTGTAATTATGTCAAACTAGTTAAAAAGGAAACAAAAGTTTAAGTGTCAAAATTGTAAAGTTTCAAACTCGAGGGACTAGAAGTGTAAAAATAGAATTTTGAAATATTTTATAAAAACAGTTTTATGCAAGGACCAAAGTGCCATTTCTGGAAACTTTGAGTATAAAATATTTTTGGGTACAAAATGTCATTTTTCTAAAGTTGAGGGACTAAACTTGTACTTTTTGAAACTTAAGGGTAAAAAGTGTAAATTTAAGAAAAAGTTTACAAAACTTACAAGCTTAACACGACTTCATAAAAATGAATATTTTGACGACCTAAATTCTATAATGAGTATTATTACGTCGATATTATATATATATATATATATATATATATATATATATATATATATATATATATATATATATATATATATATATATGGTAGGGTTAAAATGAAAAGTTTCTTACAATGAAAAGAATGAGAAGGCATGTGGAGGTGACATGTGTCACCTTTGCCACATCACCATGCCATGTCATGTGACATGTGTCACCCCACCCCACCCACCTCCCCCCCCCCAAAAAAAATTTTCCCGCCAAAAAAAAATTTTTTTTGGGCAAAATTTTTTTTCCCCCCAAAATTTATTACTGCATCACAGTTATAAAAATACAATCATAATTGTGATACAGTAACTTATAATCTTAATGCACTAAAATCATGATTATGATGCAGTAACTTATAACCTTAATGCACTAATAAATTTTGGTGCATCTTTATTATATGTTTATGTATCATAGTTAATAATTAAGTGCATCAACTATGATGCACTAAAATCAATGTTATAACCTTAATGCACTAAAATCATGATTGTGATGCAGTAACTTTATAACTGTGATGCAGTAATTTATAACCTTAATGCACTAAAATCATAATTGTGACGCAGTAACTTATAACCTTAATGCACTAATAAATTTTGGTGCATCTTTATTATAAGTTACGGCATTATAGTTAATAGTTAAGTGTATCAACTATGATGCACTAAAATCAAGGTTATAACCTTAATGCACTAAAATCATGATTGTGATGCAGTAAATTTATAACTGTGATCCAGTAATTTATAACTTTAATGCACTAAAATCATGATTGTGATGCAGTAACTTTATAACTGTGATGCAGTAAAAAAATTTGGCGGGGAATTTTTTTTTTTTTGCCAAAAAAATAATTTTTTTTGGCGGGAAAAAAATTTTTCGACCGGGGGGGGGGGGGGGTGGGGTATGGTGATGTGGCATGATGATGTGGCAAAGGTGACACATGTCACCTCCACATGCTTTCTCATTCTTTTCATTCTAAGAAACTTTTCATAATAACCTAAACACACACACACACACACACACACACACACACACACACACACACACACACACACACACACATATATATATATATATATATATATATATATATATATATATATATATATATATATATATATATATATATATATATATATATATATATATGGGGTGTTTCTTGTGAGAAGGCCAATTTTGGTGAGAATGCGAGAAGAGATCCTAGCCCTCCATCTAATCCTTCCTTTTTTTAGATCTTATGGCTATGATTAATTTACAATTTACACTAAACAAGGGTATCTTTGTAATTAATATCCTCACACATAATATATATATAAAAAACACATAATTCTCTCACAGTCCAAGGTGAAAGAAAATACACTTCTCTCCCAATCTATCCACGCCATTACCAGCGCCATTACCACCGCCATAACCTCCGTTCAACCCACCGCCTTAGCCTCCGTTCACCCCACCGCAATAAGCATCGTTCCAACCATTGCCATGACAACCATTCAAGCCACTGCCATGACCACCGCCGTTCAACATCAATTAACAGCTTAAGAAACAAAATTGAAGCTGAGATAAGTGAAGAAGACAGTCTTTTCCAATTAGGTTACAAATAATTTCAAGTACCTGTTATTATTATTATTATTTTGATAAAATGTAATTGTTGAATTGTGAATTATTATGCATTTCAAGTTATTATCATTGTTTTAATTGTAAATATGTCACATGTGAATGTATAGATTACGAATTAGGTCTTGATTGTTATAGGTGACTTCATTAGTTTGCGCAAATTAGAATATAGCATTAATTAAGTTTATTAAGAGTATCTTCACGCGTAGAAAGTTTAGTAAGAGCATCTTCACGAGTGAAGATATAGGAGATATTTTTCTTCGCATGTGAAAACATAAGAGATAATTTTCTGCGCGCGTGAAAATATAGGATATATTTTTCTTCGCGTGTGAAAATTTAAGGAATATTTTTCTGCGCACGTGAAAATATAGGAGATATTTTTCTACACGCGTGAAAATATAGGAGATATTTTTCTTCACGTATGAAAATACTTTACCAGACTACTGCAAGAGAACCTGATTGGTTATAGTTTCTAAATTCTTAATTCTTTAATTCTATCATAACCAACCATAGATGATGCGATCCTGACTGGTTATAGTTTATGCAGTTGGATTAAATGGGAGGGGAGCTATAGAGCATAACTACACAACTGGATATCTTGTCTTTTTGACTAATGTGAAGTCGGCGAATAATGTTATTTCATCTGTAAAAGTACCTGCATTCGTAAGCACAAATATTTTATAGAGTAGTTGTTTGAACATACTAGTTTGGGTACTCATTTACATTTACTCAGCTACTTGTGAAACAGAAAAAGTTTCATGTACTTGCTTTTTTGTAATTCAAACACTTGTTGACTGCTATATTTGCATAATAAGTATATTGATTCTCGTCGAATATGATTATGCAGTTTTATTGTGATCTTACTTAGATTCTCATGTCTAATCTTTCAATACAGTGGTGCGTCATGAAATGGAAGTTAATCATCAGAGTGGAGTTACAAACGAAATACTTTACCAGACCACTGCAAGAGAACCAAAATACCAACCTATTGGAAAGTACAATACAAGTAAGAACTTTTGATGTATTTTCAGTATGTGAACTTTTAATATAGCTTTATAGAGATGTCAAATTTGACCCATTCTCATTTGAATTGGTTAATGCGGGTTATGATCTTCAAAGGTTTGACAACCATACTGAATTAAAAAGTAGCTAAACATGATATGGCTCAAAAGCTGCACAAACTGTATAATGCACAAGTACTCACTTATTTAACCAAAAGTAGGTTTTGCAATTGCGCAAATTAGAGATTATGAGTAAATAGTAGGTGCGGTTGAAGCTGTTCTGATAAGATTATAGACTAGCATTGAATTAGAGACGATTATTTAAGTTTAGTAAAAGTATCCTCGTGCGTGAAAATAGACGATTATTTAATTATTAGTCCAATTGGTAGCCTTATTGCACTATGACAAGAACATCAACAATCATAACCCCACTCTGTTCCTTTATGCAATGTTGTGTAGATGAAATGACGAGAACCATAGAACGATATGGCATGGTCAAAATGAAAAAGTAGGTATGAAGTTATGATTTATGAACATTAACTGTTTAGCAGCTAAACAAGTTCAAGTGGTTTGGGATGTTAGATACGAAGGCATTAAAGGGAAACTGAAATAGGATAGCGCTAAGAAACAAAAGTAGGTCAGGCATTCTAGGAAAAGAAACAGTTTACTATATGCAAAATGGGTCAAATTTTCCATCTGTAGCGCTAATAGACGAGTTTATTTTCCATTGATTTGTTAGTGGAAAACTTAGTGTGGAATATTTTTGTTTGTTGTTTATCAACACAGGAAATGTAGCAGGAGCAAGCTGTTTGGAGGCTCGATTACAATTGATAAATATGAGACATGTAAGGTGAGTAACTTCTCATTATTTTTAATATGAATTTCACCCTGTTGATTCCTTTGATTATTATGCTACACATTGTTTTGAAATGTTTTAATGCTGAACTTTTTGGGGCGTAATGTCAGGCTTTGCTAGAAACAATGGTGTGTTAGAGTTGGGCTAAAAGATGATTTATCTACATTTAATGGCTATATAAGATTTATCTTCCGCTTAACACAGGGCACTTGAGCTACTTGGGTTAAATCGTTGAACTGTTGTGTAATGGCTATATAAGATTTGTAATATGGGACTATATGGAAATTGAGTCCTTAAGTGAGCTCTTTGAATCCATAGAGATGATCTAGTATTTGATTGTTAGAAGTTCAAACAGTTAAAGCACATCCGAACACGTACTATTTTCTGCAGCCCACTGGGTTACATGTTTTTTTCTGATTAGCTATCACATAATGACTTACAAACCCCATATCCAAACACCCCCTTAGTGTCATATAAGTTCGCCGAAATCCATCTGTATGCTTTTTCTAATTAGCTATCACATAATGACTTTCAGCGGTTGACTCAAGCTCGTGTGACGCGTTTAAGACCGCATAGGGAAACTGTTGCACGAGAAGGTAAGCACTGATGACAACATTTACAATACATATGAATACATTTTGAAGTAAATGTTGGCTGATTTATATTTTCTCTTCTTTCAGGGACTGAACTAGCTAGAATGAGGCGAAGGGATCTGATACAGTGGTATGTGTGATTCCTAAGTAAGTTTGCAAATTGCAACCGCTTTTCGTTGGTTCCTATTTGTCGATTTATTTGCAGCACCATGGCCCATGGGCAATATTCTTGAGTCAACTAGTGAAGTCTTAGAGGTGATATCGTCGATTTTTATAATGATTGTTGGACTACTGCTCAGGCGCTATATCAGCTCAGGCGAGCAACTCAGGAGATGAGGTATAAGAAAAGAGTATGAACTACTCCTAATTGGGGCCAAAGAGCAGCTTACCTGCAAAGTGACTAGCTTGTCTTCATGAAGAACGATAAATTTTACTTTTAGTTATCAACTTCATGTTCAAAGGTAAAAAACATTATTATATTATTATGCCTAGTTATTCGATAAAAGTTTAACTAGTGAGTATTAGTTAGTTTCATGTGGCCATGTTACATATTTTTCTTATGAAGAAAGAACTACACCCTTTTTAGTTCTGACACTGGTATTTATGTTTTCAAATCCTTCACTAAGGACCAAAAGAAACTGTTGACAAAAGTCTGATTTATTTACTTTTTGATAGAATTTTTATTATGATTATCATTGTTAGCCATCTTTATATATTATTCGTGGTTCCTATATCAAAGAATTGAAGCTTATATCATGGTATTCAACAACTCTTACTGATCGTGGATTCATGGTATTCAACTCTTACCTTCAGGTAGCTAGCTGATGTTGAAAGACCTGTTAAACTACATCAAAGTATTCATCTAAGTGTATGATGTTGCAATTTTAACCCATTTTATATATAAATGGGTTGCTTTGAGTTGGAATTTATATATTTTTTTTACGCATGTGAATAAACTTTTTTCACTAGTATATACCGGACATTTCTTAGATATTGTTTCTCGTGTAGCAAGGCAAAGGTTATTTTGGGAAAAGGCAATGTCACAACAGGAGCATCAAACGACGTCATGTTATTTATTTCTATGTGAGTTTTAGTATGCCGATTGAATGATCTAGCATGTTGTTCTTTGTTGTTTAATGCGACTCTGAATAGCACTATAGGAAGATACTTTAAACAGGAATATGCAGAAAGGAAGTTGGAGCATGAGAGTTTGATGAACATGGTTCCTGATTTACTACCTCGTTTTATCATGGATGATGAACTAATGGATGCCGCTGCTGTGGAAAGGGGGGAGCTTGCTGATGGTGAAGAGCAAAGTTAACGATTTTAAAAGCATTTCTTGAATAAGTGTCATCTGTTTTGTTTTGAATGGTTGGTACTTGCTAGAAATAGTAGACATTGGCATAATCTGTATGCTAATTCAATTTTGTGTTCTTTGAAAGGTATTCTTAAGATGGCAGCTTGGCTATATGCATATACATATGATTTACTTTTCTTCTTTTAACTTCTCAAATGAGTGATTGTTGTTTGTTGGAATTCGATGAAGTCTAGAATTGACGATCTTGAGATCTTCATACGACTAATGGTTGGAAAACCGAATTTTGTTGATTTCTGTATTGTTTTGGTTTAAGCATTTATTATACAAAATTTACAAAACCATCTTCTGTAGTTCCATGTCGGCTATTTGAATGTTTGACAATGGTATCAAGGCTATAATTTTCTGTCACAACTTAGCATTGTTGAATTTGGTAGAGGTATTGGTTCACCTTGACTTGTTTGGTCCGGATATTCCTTTAAATCTATTTGTTCCATTAATATACCTCATATGGATACATGTAGTTCTTTAAATCCAGTTGAAGTGTTGATTTGTCTTGAGTCAGTGAAGTATGTTAAAAGGAGTATACTTCATGTTCATTAGTGTACATTACTTTAGGCCTTGTGTATCTAACATTTCTATCTGTTGTATGCTCTAGTGTGTCATTACTCACGAACACCTTCATAAACACAAAGCTACTCATAAATACAAAACCATTAGTGCAATTTTTCTCATGAATAAACTAAAGTCTCATTTAGTACTGGATAAATTAAAGTCTCATTCAGTCTCATGGATACATGTAGCTAGAAAGATAGAATCATGAGGAGGATGGCCATGCAATTGTCAAACTGTTTCTCAATGCGATCTACTTCCTTCTCACATGTGGCTTTGATTGCAGAAACTGTTCCACTACTGGATAATGTCTGCTGGACAGAATAGAAGTCTAATGCTAGTCCAAGTATATTGTTGATCCGGCTTGCAATTAATGCCCACAACTTATCTGGGACTACAAAGCATTGACGCTAAATTGACAGTAAGTAGGCCTCATGCACTTCAATCACTTCATCAAGAGATCCAGCTGCTGCCATGCCTTTACATAACTCATGCCATGCACTATGGTAGACTCCGTCCATAACATATTGATGAAAGAAATCAACGAAATGAAGTAGTTTTTGCTCCACCAACAATCTATGCTTCCGGTTAACTGTCATTGTGCTTCGTTCCTTCCACATCCATATTCGAGTTTTATCAAGGACAAATTTTACACGCTTGACCCTCAATATGAAATTCATCACCTTGTTGTACTTGTTCAACGCTTCAACATTTACAATAAGTTCAAGCGGCCAAGGGGACCTTGTATGTGAACTTAAGTGAGTCTAGGTCATTGATACCAGCACCACTTTTACGGGGTCTTGGTGCAAGAAGTGGTGCAGTCTGTTGAACATCCCTATTAGAAAGTTACCCAACATTAATGATATTGCATAAAACATCCAAAATCACTATGATATTATTCCTAGATTTCATCAAGAACCTCCAAAAGATGCTTACATTTTTCACAATCACCGCCCGAAGACACTTTTGCTAGTAAATCAACCAATTAG
Organism: Chrysanthemum seticuspe; assembly: GCA_019973895.1. Taxonomy (NCBI): domain Eukaryota; kingdom Viridiplantae; phylum Streptophyta; class Magnoliopsida; order Asterales; family Asteraceae; genus Chrysanthemum; species Chrysanthemum seticuspe. The sequence goes on along the minus strand of BPTQ01000005.1, from coordinate 265,010,170 downwards.
ATAGACTCCCAATCAGTGATAGTTGATCTAGGAGGAATGATCATTTTCTCCCACATCATATTTGTGAGAACAACTTGAGATGAAACGGGAGCGGTATACTCAACTCGAACTGTTTGCACAAAATCAGTTACTCCTACTTCCTTCAGAAAATTCCTCCAGCTTAGCATAGACACACCAGGTGGATACATCATATAAGTATTGTCGACCTCATACCATTTTACATCAATGCCACTGATCAACCTACTTATATCAATATGATTCCCGAAGTCATTACCGAAATGGATTTCAACCTCAGATGGTAGTACGAAACCATGATTGGTTAAAATATAAGCTTTATTATAAACCTCAGAGATTATGTCCCCCCGTTTAGTCCCACACTCAGACCAACTAGATTGTAAGGGAACCATTATAAACGATAAGTACTCTGTCATGAGATCAGTAGTCACTGTATTTTTATTGTCGCAAATAGCTGGTAAAACATGTGCTTTTACTATCTCATGTTCGGATAACCATTTGACACCGACTTTCAAAAGCATCTGGGTTAAGTTATTGGTAACAGGGCCATCAAAAATTGCGGGATCAACAATTCGAAGATTGGAAAATAATCTTGTAAAGGCTTCGAGATTGTCCCATGAACCATTTAAACTCATCCAAATCGTACCCACTTCAATTGAACTGTAACAACCGCCTAAAAGTGGAATGAAAGCCATTTCCATCAGGGTATTCATAACATCAGAGCCGACTTTGAAAGCATCAGTGTTCTGGATGGACTTTGAATGTAATTCATTAAGCCAAGATGATAACCACTTATGGCCTATTTTTTTTAAACCATCTTTTGTACGACATAAAGAAGATAGCATCTTACCAAAGATTTTAGGTCCATAACTCTCGATACCCAATGCTCTTGCAAGTGAATCTGATAGTACTATATCCTTATTCAAGTAGCCAAGACCAAGATGCTCCTGAATCAAGCTATCGGGCAAAAGAGTACGAACCTATTCATTCCAATTTCTTAGTACCCGACACGGTGGGATCCACTTCTCATTTTCGCCTTCTAGAAGTAAACAGTTAGACGTGCATAACTTTGATGTGATCATTCTAGGCAGAGAAGCAAAAAATCCATGCACTTCGCCGAGAAGAGGAACATAGCTCATAAAGACGGAAATGCCCTTTCCTAGACAATCCTTGAAACCAGGAAGGCTACAAAAAGATCTCTGTGAACTCACAAACAAGTTTGATAATTCTGATAGCAGAAACTGGTTCCATGGACTATCACCGTCAACTTCTTCTCTTGATGAAGGAAGAACAAAATCACCTTGAATTGTAAATTTTAAACCATATGTTCGAAGAGGAAGAAATGCAAAAACATACTGCTGATCTAGCTTTGGAATCTAATTAACATTCCCTGATACTTTAAGAGCAAATGCAACCGAAATTTCAGTAGTTTTGACATCGTTTCGGATACCGTTAGCCTGAAGTTCCCGAGAGTCAACAAACCAAGTCAATGTCTCATTCCCAATGGAAACATTGATTAATCCATTTCCACTTATTTGTTTCCTCATGATGACAAATGAATCGTTAAGCATATCTCTAAAATTGATACATTGAAGACGATGAAGAAAGAGTAACAAAGATGGATGAAGATCTGAAAACATAGATTTGATGTTCTCCTCGGCAGAAGTTTCTGTTGACTTTGACTTTAAAGGAAGGGCAATGCATGTGTTGTAGTCGTGGGTGCTCACTTGATCAGTAGTGTCAAATGAGACCAGGTTTGTGAAATAGTTGATATCACAAGGAGGTACGATTGTTGGCAAAACAAAACCGATTTGACCATCGGTTATGTCCAACTTGATATGGAATCCATTAGAATAGATTTTTGGAGCATCAGTAACCTGCATAATCATCAAAGGAATGTTTTGAATACATTGTAGAAAATAAAAGAATTTATTTGACTAATATTAGAAAAATTCCTATACCCGAAATACTGATTTGAACCCAATGCCTTTCTTGCCAACATACCCGGAACTAGCTGTCTTCTTGGTAGAATTTCCATCATCACAAAGCGGCCCTGATGTTCTCAGCAGAAAAACCCTGCTCGTTATTCAGAACAATAATACTCTTCTCTTAAAGAATGAAAGTTAGAGTCGACTCCACATGTTTTGGATAGACATTCTCATCAGCATTCTGAACCTATAGAAACATACAAAATTACACAAACATGTCATTATTGTAACAAAATAACTTAAAATTACGATGTCTAAGGATAAAGACAGAAACTTACAAGCTCCAGGAGAAATTGTGAGTCTTGGGAATATAACTCTGTAGAAAGATGATGAGTGTGTAAATACTCATCATTTTTGGTCAAATCTGAACTGCAAAACACTTAAAAATGCTCAGAAATGCATCAAAATACTGAAAATATCTCAAAATTGCATTTTATATGTTTCAGATGCAAAATGTTTAAAATCAGATGAAAATTGAGCTAAGTTTGCATAATTGGCAGTTTCAGTCCCCCAAGTTTCAAAAGTTGTCAGAAATAGTCCCTGAGCACTTAATTTCAAAAGAAAAATCACCAAAGGTCCTTTTAAAATCATAAGTTGTCAAAATTAGTCCTTTGGTGAAAAATATCAAAAGTTTTGAGAAATTACAAATTTGGTCCTTCAAGTTTAAAAATTGGCAAAAATGGTCCTTGGAAATTTGAAAATGTCAAGTTTGGTCCTTGTACTATTGGAGCTTGTCACTTTTGGTCCTTTGGAACAACTTTGATAAAATGGCAGCCATGGTCCTTGTATTTTCAGAAATTACACAAAAGGTCCTTGATTATTAAACCTTTAAACCATTGGACCCCCTGCCATTTTGACCCCTTCAATATAATACACCCCAGTCAAACATCCCAAGTCAAACACAATCCGCGCCTTTTTCTTCTTCCTCACCAACTGCTTCTGCAACACTCAACATCCATCCCCCCAGCTCATCCTCCACTCTCCTTGTTCCCCCCACCTCACCAAACTCCAAGAAGCATTAAATGCATTCCTCTCCAACTCACTCAACCCCCAACTGCTAAAAACACATTTTGGCGCCAAAAATCAATCAAACGGCCAAGATCTTATCAAGCCATCCAATGGTCCTAAGGGCAAGTGGGATTCACTCAGATTGGAGAGAGAAGCTTTCTGGTATAAAAAGAGGAAGAAGAAGCAAGAGAAAGTAGTAGAATTTAGTTCTAAAAATTCCTGTATGTCGTTTTTTATATAACTGTTTTAGTTTAAGTCAAAAACTTGTAATTTCAGTTTCTTTGTGTTAAACTTTAGTTGGAAAATCATTGTAATGCATTTTCAATCATCAATTCAAGTTCTATTATAATTCCAAGTTTTTATGTTCACTGTTTAAAATTTCAGTTTCCAACTCCTATATCCAAGCTTCAACTAGCTTATTTTTAAACTCAAATTAGCTTATATAAGCTCCTTATAGCTTTTGGTTAGCTTAAAATCAAGTTTCAAGCAACTTTGGATTTTGGTCAACGAAAGTCAAACTGGGCCAAAATGGAGAAGGAATTGGATATGGGTTGATGCAGTGCTGGTTTGGGGTTGGAAATGGATTAGAATAGTAGTTATGGGTTTGGTTTAAGCTGCAAAATAAGCTGGACATCTGTGAGTTTGTATTCCACTTTCCATTTTCAATCCAGTTTGCATATTGTGCTTGTATGTGTATCTGTGGTTACCAATAGTTTAGACTTGTTTAATTAGTGGTAATTAGGACAATTTAACTCAGTTTAATTAATTATACAAGCTGGTTCAGTGTTTAGCTCAGTTAAATTTGCAAATCAGTAGGAAAAGTGGTGTTTGGATTTCTTGGCAAATATGTGTTAGAGGGCTGTGCAGAAGTTAATATCAGTTGCTTTACATTTCTTTAGCCATTTGAAAACCATATTAGTCAGTTATTTGTGCATTAGAACAACCAAAGTCAACATCACATTAATGTGTCTTTAATTCTTAACTGTTGGAGTTTTTGAAAATCAAAAACTTGTTTTGTGTTAAAAATTCATAGATATAGCTTGCATTAAGTTTATTTCATCATATTACATCAATATCAGTCCAAAAATTGGTTTCAAAGTTCAATAAAGTCAACTTATTAAATCTGTCAAATAGTCAAAAGCTTAAAAAGTCATTTTGAGCCCAACTAAGTTGATTTTTAATTGCTTCATTTCTGGGTCAAATCAAGTGAAACTTGGGGTTTAAAAAGTTCAACTAGTCTATTTTCTTAATATCATTTTTGTAGATTTTTGTGAATTTTTTATAAGCTCCAAATGAGCTTGTCCATTTGGTTGAAAATGCCCTGTGACAGGGTATAAGTCACCTGTGCAGTTTCTCTGTTCTTGCAGAGCTTGGCACAAGCTCATAAGAGCTTGTCCAGGGCTCAACTTTGGTTCATAAGCACCTTGCCAGGTCTTCTTTAAGTTCCAATACCTGGTTTTCATTCTCAGCTTATTTGGTAGCTTATTCTTAGGCTGCAAGTGAACACCTTAAAACTGTTTTAAGCACAAAAGCTCAATTAGTCAAATCTGTTGAGCTTGCAATTCAGAGGTTAAAGCTAGTTGATACTTGTTGCATTTGGGTATTTTGAGCATATTGTAGCTTCTGTGTTACTTTGGTGGTCTTTGGTGTTCATTTGCTCATTTCAAGTGCTTATTTATAAGCACTTGTCATTGCAGTTGCATTTTCTTACACACAACCCTCTGTTTTTATATTTTTCCTAGATTCATAATATTATTTTAGACTTATCTTGAATTTTTCAGATTTTTCTAAGTCAGTTTGCTATTTTTCTTCATTTAAATCAATTTTTAGTACTTTTTAATTAGCATTTAATACAATTAATTCAGGAAAGTTTCAAAAAAATAAGTTTTCATTTTTCCTAGGTTAAGATAAATATAAAAAGTCAAAAAAATATTTTTCTAGATTTTTCTTAGTTAAATTTGTATTTTTAAGCAATTTAAGTAGTTTTAAATAGTTTTTAATTCATAGAAAATAGAAAAATAATCAGAAAAATATAAAAATAGTTTTGAAAATTCTCTTTAGTTATTTTAGATTTTTCTAAGTCATAATTTTATTTTTCTAGCTTTATTTCATATTTTCTTGTATTTTAGGCTCTAATTAAATAGTTAAAAATAGTTTTTAATTAATAATAATTAATTAAATAGTTATAAAAATAATTTTCTTTTTCTAAAAATTTTCTTTTATCATTAGGTTTGTAAAAATATCATTTTCATATTTTTAGGATTAATATTGTTTAAGTTTCACATTTTCTTTTGTACGTCACGTAGTTTTTAATTTAAGTTTTATAAAAGAAAAATCAAAAACATCATTTTGCAAATAGTGATAGCGTTTATTAATATAGTTTATCTTTTTAATTTTCCTTAATTTGCATTTAAGCCCCTGTAATTTATAAACTTTTCCTTTAGGTATAATTGTTCATAATAAATCAAAACTCTTTTCCGTTCAAATCTTCTCGATCACTATTCGTTTGGTGATTCATCGCACAGCTCGTTGGGACATAACGACCTAGGGAAACCCTATACTCTCCTGATCTTCATTGCATTTGTGTCTGAACTGTTTTAAGTTTCTTACGGTTAGCCATTCACAAGTGGCTAGCTTGTGTGAGAAAACTTGACGGTTTGGACCCGATCAAATTTTTGGCGCCGCTGCCGGGGAGCTGTGCTGATTATCTTCCGTTGAGCAGATTAGTAATTTGAATAATCACTCTTTGTTCATACCATCCATCTATCTATATCTATATATTTTCTTATAAAAAATCCAAAAACCCAAAAACATCCAAAAACGTATAAAACACAAAAATATTTTCCTTTTGTTTCTATATATATATCAAATATAAAAATACAAAAAGATTTGTCATTTTCTTTGTTTAATAATAACAACATAAAAGATTACCACCGCAAACCAAGGCAGTGTACTACCTAACTGGGGGTACGACCATAATAAGTTCCCGAACCAAAGATTAAAACTTGCCTTTGTGTCCTTGTGATTGGTGTACCTTTTTCAAAGAAGCCATTCATCTTGTGATTATTGGTTTAAGTTCACTGTTGTTTTGCCTCGATTTTGTTTTAATTGGATTTGTTGTTATATATACTTTTCAGAACCAGAAAACCCAAAAAGATTCCTCTTTTTCCATTCTCATCAAAAATATTTTCATAATTCCCATTCCTCTCCTTAACGCTGAGGTCTCTTAGAGTTAACTCTAGTGTATGCACACTCGCTCTTCTAGATCTGTGAGCCCATTTCGTGAGCTTGTCAAGATTCCAAGAAGGCGTGTCCGTAGACTTTCTGCTCCATCAGTCGGATCTGAGATCCGGACTGCTCACACTACTTCCGTTATCATGGCGGAAGAACGCCCTATGTGTGAGCTTCTCCAGGCACCCATCGACGGGTATGGAGATGCTATTGTTATCCCAGCCATTGTGGCTGAAAATTTTGAACTCAAAACCGGGTTACTGAATCTTGTAACCTCAAGTCAGTTCTATGGTTTTGAGCGGGATGATCCTCATGCTCATATTCGATGGTTTAACAAGATTGCATCTACCATCAAATACAAGAATGTCCCTACTGATGCTGTTAAGCTTCTTCTGTTCCCATTTTCTCTAGAGGGACAAGCCCGGATTTGGCTTGAAAAACAACCCCCTCAGTCAATCGAGAAATGGGAAGACCTAGTGAAGAAATTTGTGAATGAGTTTTATCCACCTTCCAAAACCACGAGTCTTAAAAATGAAATCATCAAGTTTACACAAAAGTTTGATGAATCCTTCAGTGAATCGTGGGATCGTTTTAAGGAATTGCTCCGCAAATGTCCTCACCACGGTTTCTCCGAGTTGATGCAACTCGATACTTTCTATAATGGAGTGAGTCAATCTGATCAAGATTCTCTCAATTCCTCAGCTGGAGGAAATTTCTTAAGCAAAACTGTCAAAGAAGCTTTAGCGATCATTGAAAACAAGTCTAAAGTCCGCACTGCACGAAGCAAACCGGTTGTTTCCCAAGTCAGTGTTGGTCCTTCTTCTTCATCGCCCGTGAGTCAATCTAGCACCGATGCTAAGATTGACAAACTCACGGAAGCAATTCAAGCTTTGGTTCTCTCCAACCAAAAGAAAGTCTCTTTTCCACAAACTTCACCTCCTGCTGAAGTTAAGAAAGTGGAAGTCTGTGTTACTTGTGGTGGCCCCCATGCTTATTACAACTGTATGGCCACCGATGGTAACCCTTTTGAAGCTAATGCTGTGGGCGGGATTTCTAATCCAGGAGGCAACCAATACCGTGCTCCTGTAGACCCGAACCACCGTCCTAACCACTACCCTGGACCTCCCGGTTTCAACCAAAACCGTAATCAAAATCAAAATAGACCAAACCAAGGTTTTCAAAACCAAGGTAATTTTAGTCAAAACAACGGTTTTCAAAATCAAAATCAAAATTTCCAACACCAAGGAAATTTCAATAGAAACCCAGGTCAGGGAAATTTCAACTCAGGGTATTTTCATGGCAATAATCAAGGAAATTTCCAAAATCAAGGCCCTAATCCTAACAATAGAGGCCAGAATTGTCCTGTGCAAACTCAAGCCATTGTTCCAACTGGACCATCATCTGATGAGTTGTTGAAACAATTCATGAAATCCCAAGAGGAAATGAATCGGTTGTTGGTTAGCCAGATTTCTGACATTAAGAAGTCTTTAAATGATCGACCCTCGGGCTCAGGTACTTTACCGAGCAACACGATCGCTAACCCGAGGGAAGATGCAAAGGCGATCACAACCAGAAGTGGTGCTTCATATCATGGACCCGCTATTCTTACTACCTCTTCTTCTTCTCTCCCGAAGGTAGTGGAAAGTGAACCTGAGGCGACAAAGGACAAGGAACTTCCTAATAATAACGGAAGTACCAGCAATGTCCATCCTCAGGTTGTCCCGAAAACCAAACCTGGAGTTGTTTTTGAACCTCCAGTTGGTAACCCCAAATCCAAAACTTCTATTCCTTACCCCTCACGTTTAAATGAGCAAAAACTCCGCGAGAAAGCTAGTCATCAAATGGAAAAATTCTTTCAAATTTTCCAAGAGCTTCATTTTGACATAAGCTTTGTGGATGCCATCATGCTGATGCCCAAGTTTGCATCGACTCTCAAACACATGTTGAGCAACAAGGAAAAGCTGTTTGAAATGGCCAAAACTCCTTTGAACGAGAACTGCTCAGCAGTTCTGTTAAAGAAGCTTCCCGAGAAGCTTGGAGATCCTGGAAAATTCCTTCTTCCTTGTGTTTTTCCAGGAATGATTGAATGCTTTGCCCTTGCCGATCTTGGTGCCAGCATCAATCTGATGCCTTATTCAGTTTGGAAGAAGCTTTCTCTTCCGGAACTTATTCCTACCTGCATGACTCTTGAGCTTGCAGATCGTTCTATATCGCGTCCTCTTGGCATCGCCGAGGATGTATTTGTGAAAGTAGGAAAGTTCCATTTTCCAGCTGATTTTGTGGTTGTTGATTTCGATGCCGATCATCGGGTTCCTCTCATTGTTGGACGAGGATTCCTGAGAACGGGCCGTGCTCTTATTGATGTATTTGAGCAAGAAATCACTTTACGTGTGGGTAATGAGGCTGTTACCTTTAACCTTGATCAAACTTCGAGGTACTCCTCAAATTATGATACTGAATCAGTTAATCGAGTCGATTTAATTGATATTGCTTCAGAGGAGTACTCTCAAGAGTTTCTTGGTTATCTTCATAATTCTGTGAGTGGGGATTCCACCACATCTTCTAAACCTATCATTGCCGACTCTTCCCCCTCTCTCACTCCGTTTGAGGGATGTGACTTCTTTCTTGAAGAGATCGATGAATTTCTTGCTAGTGATGAATCAATTCCGCCTGGAATTGATGGTGTTTATGATTCGGAGGGGGATATCCTTTATCTTGAGCAATTGCTAAATGAAGATCCATTACCTTCACTCCCTCCGAAAGAGATCACGATTGAGGAAATCAAATCAGTACAAACATCTACTGAAGAATTTCCCGAGGTTGAACTTAAGGACCTTCCTCCTCATCTCGAGTATGCATTCTTGGAGGGTGATGATAAATTACCCGTCATAATTGCTAAAGACTTAACTGAGGAGGAGAAAACTGCTCTTATAAAGGTCTTGAAGTCACACAAGCAAGCAATTGCTTGGAAACTCTCCGACATTAAGGGTATCAACCCTGAGTTTTGTACTCACAAAATCTTAATGGAGGATGACTTCAAACCAGCGGTCCAACATCAGAGAAGGGTGAATCCTAAGATTCATGAGGTTATCAAACAAGAGGTTCTTAAACTTCTTGATGCCGGTTTAATTTACCCGATCTCTGATAGTCCTTGGGTTAGCCCAATTCATTGCGTTCCTAAAAAGGGTGGCATAACTGTTGTCACAAATGAAGAAAACGAGTTAATTCCAACTCGATTGGTTACGGGATGGTGTGTGTGCATTGACTATCGCAAGTTAAACGAAGCCACCCGTAAAGACCATTTTCCTCTACCCTTCATGGACCAGATGCTTGAGAGATTAGCAGGGAACGAATACTATTGTTTCCTTGATGGTTTCTCGGGTTATTTTCAGATCCCCATTGATCCGTTGGATCAAGAAAAGACCACATTCACCTGCCCATACGGAACTTTTGCCTACAGACGTATGCCTTTTGGCCTATGTAACGCTCCTGGCACATTCCAACGATGTATGATGGCAATTTTCCACGACATGATCGGGGAAACAATGGAGGTGTTTATGGATGACTTCTCGGTCATTGGGGACTCGTTTCATACATGTCTCTCCCATTTAGAAAAAATGCTTCAACGGTGTGAAGACACCAATCTTTGTCTAAATTGGGAGAAGAGCCACTTTATGGTCAAAGAAGGCATAGTCCTTGGCCATGAGATTTCCAAAAATGGGATTGAGGTAGATAGAGCAAAAGTTGATATTATTGCTAAATTACCTCATCCTACTACCGTCAAAGGTATTAGGAGTTTTCTAGGTCATGCTGGGTTTTATCGCAGATTCATACAAGATTTTTCTAAAATCGCTCGGCCTATGACCCATCTTCTTGAAAAAGATGCTCATTTTATCTTCTCACCTGAGTGCGTCGAAGCTTTTGAGACATTAAAGAAAAACCTTACAGAAGCACCCATTCTAGTTGCCCCCGACTGGGATTTACCCTTTGAGCTCATGTGCGATGCAAGTGATTTTGCTATCGGTGCAGTCTTGGGGCAACAAAAAACCAAGCACTTTCAGCCTATCCACTAAGCAAGTAAAACTATGACTGAAGCTCAAACCCATTACACCACTACAGAAAAAGAATTATTAGCTGTGGTGTATGCGTTTGAGAAGTTTTGGCCATACCTTATCTTAACCAAATGCGTGGTGTATACGGATCACTCGGCTCTCAAATATCTCTTTGCAAAACAAGATGCAAAGCCGAGATTGCTCCGTTGGGTTCTCCTCCTACAAGAATTTGATATCATTATACGTGATAAAAAAGGAGCTGAGAACCTGGCTGCTGATCATCTTTCCCGTCTAGAAAACCCTCACCAAGATGTGTTCGAGAAAAAGGAAATTAACGAAACATTTCCTCTCAAAACAATCAATGTGGTTTCTTTTCGTGGAGACTCTTCTACCCCATGGTTTGCTGACTTTGCAAATTACCATGCGGGTAACTTTGTGGTGAAAGGGATGTCGTCCCAACAGAAAAACAAATTTTTAAAGATGTGAAACACTACTTCTGGGACGACCCCTACTTGTTCAAAATTTGCGTGGATCAAGTCATCCGGCGATGTGTGTATGGTCAGGAAGCCAATGACATTCTCAAGGCTTGCCATTCTGGACCTACTGGGGGACATCATCAACTACACCGCCAAGAAGGTGTTTGATTCCGGATTCTATTGGCCCACGATTTACAAGGATGCCCATGAATTTGTCAAAACCTGTGACGCTTGTCAACGTCACGGGAATATCTCACAAAGAAATGAAATGCCGCAAAACGCCATTCAAGTGTGTGAGATTTTTGACATCTGGGGCATTGACTTTATGGGGCCATTTCCTTCTTCTCGCGGAAATAAATACATACTCGTGGCCGTTGACTATCTGTCAAAATGGGTTGAAGCAAAAGCTTTACCCACCAACGATGCCCGAGTTGTTGTGAAATTCTTAAAATCTCTTTTTGCTAGGTTTGGAACTCCACGAGCCATAATCAGTGATCGTGGTACGCATTTCTGCAATGACCAGTTTGAAAGAGTCATGCAGAAGTATGGTGTAACTCACCGTCTCTCTACTGCGTACCACCCCCAAACAAGTGGGCAAGTGGAAGTCTCCAACCGAGGGATTAAAAGAATCTTGGAAAGGACAGTAGGCGAAAATCGTGCCTCTTGGTCGGATAAGCTTGATGACGCACTCTGGGCCTTCCGTACAGCTTATAAAACACCCATCGGGTGCACTCCATACAAGCTTGTATACGGGAAGGCATGTCATCTGCCGGTTGAGCTTGAGCACAAGGCATACTGGGCCTTGAAGCATGCCAACTTTGATATTCAGACAGCTGGTGATCACCGGAAAGTTCAAATGAATGAATTAAATGAACTCCGTGATCAAGCATATGAGAACTCTTTGATCTACAAAGAAAAGACAAAGAAGATTCATGACTCAAAAATCAAAAACCGCGTTTTCAACGTCGGTGATCGAGTCCTTCTTTTCAACTCAAGATTGAAGATTTTCTCGGAAAAATTAAAATCCCACTGGTCTGGACCATTTACCATCACTAAAGTCTTTCCATATGGAACCATTGAGTTATCTCAACCCGATGGTCCAAACTTTAAAGTGAATGGTCATCGGTTGAAGCATTATTTTGGAGAGGACATTCCCCCTGTGGTTGTCCCGGATTTACAAACTTTCCCCATGAACAAATGAATGCGGGGATCGAGTCAAGCTAGCGACTCGGGAATCAAAAACAGTAGCATGCCATATGGGTTTCCACCCATATTTCTGACTTCTTTCTATCTTTCTACCACCCTAGTGTGGGGGGGGGGGGGGTTGCCCCACATGTTGTATATAAGTTTTCTCAAAAAAAAAAAAAAAAAAAAAAAAAAAAAATCTTTCAAATAATGGCCGTAGTATTTCCCTTTTACGTTCTCAGTTTCGGCATAACCGCCGGTACTTTGAATATTGAGGTCAATATTCATTTCTAAGTGTGGGGGGGAATTCTCACGAATTTTAATTATACCGCCTAATTCCCCCGTTTTTGGCCAAATTTTTTTTTTGGAGTAAGTGTTTTACACTTACTCAACTTATGGTTATCAGTCCGCCATGTCTAATAAACAAAAGGATTGGCTAATCCAGTAGCAAACGGCTCTTGGTAAAGATATCTCAAATCCGTTGACGGCTTGCAATTTGCCCAAAATTGTATGGTATTCAGCTCACCATATCCTTAAAAGTGAAGAGTTGGCTAGCCCGCAAGTTTATGGCTTGTGGTAAAGGCAGTGGAAAAACCATAATTGGCAATCGACTCACCAAAGATAATATTGATAATTTATCTAAAGAGTTGGCTAGTCCAGAAGCAAACGGCTTCTGGTAAAGACAAATCAAATCCGTTGGAAGCTGGTGGTTTGCTCAAAATCACATGGTTATCGGTGTACCATAGTTCTTACTTGAACTAAAACATTTGGCTACTCCAGAAGTAATGGCTTTTGGTAAAGAGATTCAAATCTATTAAGTTTTTCTCAAAAGATTGCTAGGGACTAGCAATAGTTTAGTGTGGGGGATTGATGAGTGTGTAAATACTCATTATTTTTGGTCAAATCTGAACTGCAAAACACTTAAAAATGCTCAGAAATGCATCAAAATACTGAAAATATCTCAAAATTGCATTTTATATGTTTCAGATGCAAAATGTTTAAAATCGGATGAAAATTTAGCTAAGTTTGCATAATTGGCAGTTTCAGTCCCCCAAATTTCAAAAGTTGTCAGAAATAGTCCCTGAGCACTTAATTTCAAAAGAAAAATCACCAAAGGTCCTTTTAAAATCATAAGTTGTTAAAATTAGTCCTTTGGTGAAAAATATCAAAAGTTTTAAGAAATTACAAATTTGGTCCTTCAAGTTTAAAAATTGGCAAAAATGGTCCTTTGAAATTTGAAAATGTCAAGTTTCGTCCTTGTACTATTGGAGCTTGTCACTTTTGGTCCTTTGGAACAACTTTGATAAAATGGCAGCCATGGTCCTTGTATTTTCAGAAATTACACAAAAGGTCCTTGATTATTAAACCTTTAAACCATTGGACCCTTGTCATAACCCTTGTGACTCCTGCCATTCTTTGTGACCCCCCTGCCATTTTGACCCCTTCAATATAATACACCCCAGTCAAACATCCCAAGTCAAACACAACCCGCGCCTTTTTCTTCTTCCTCACCAACTGCTTCTGCAACACTCAACATCCATCCCCCCAGCTCATCCTCCACTCTCCTTGTTCCCCCCACCTCACCAAACTCCAAGAAGCATTAAATGCATTCCTCTCCAACTCACTCAACCCCCAACTGCTAAAAACACATTTTGGCGCCAAAAATCAATCAAACGGCCAAGATCTTATCAAGCCATCCAATGGTCCTAAGGGCAAGTGGGATTCACTCAGATTGGAGAGAGAAGCTTTCTGGTATAAAAAGAGGAAGAAGAAGCAAGAGAAAGTAGTAGAATTTAGTTTTAAAAATTCCTGTATGTCGTTTTTTATATAACTGTTTTAGTTTAAGTCAAAAACTTGTAATTTCAGTTTCTTTGTGTTAAACTTTAGTTGGAAAATCATTGTAATGCATTTTCAATCATCAATTCAAGTTCTATTATAATTCCAAGTTTTTATGTTCACTGTTTAAAATTTCAGTTTCCAACTCCTATATCCAAGCTTCAACTAGCTTATTTTTAAACTCAAATTAGCTTATATAAGCTCCTTATAGCTTTTGGTTAGCTTAAAATCAAGTTTCAAGCAACTTTGGATTTTGGTCAACGAAAGTCAAACTGGGCCAAAATGGAGAAGGAATTGGATATGGGTTGATGCAGTGCTGGTTTGGGGTTGGAAATGGATTAGAATAGTAGTTATGGGTTTGGTTTAAGCTGCAAAATAAGCTGGACATCTGTGAGTTTGTATTCCACTTTCCATTTTCAATCCAGTTTGCATATTGTGCTTGTATGTGTATCTGTGGTTACCAATAGTTTAGACTTGTTTAATTAGTGGTAATTAGGACAATTTAACTCAGTTTAATTAATTATACAAGCTGGTTCAGTGTTTAGCTCAGTTAAATTTGCAAATCAATAGGAAAAGTGGTGTTTGGATTTCTTGGCAAATATGTGTTAGAGGGCTGTGCAGAAGTTAATATCAGTTGCTTTACATTTCTTTAGCCATTTGAAAACCATATTAGTCAGTTATTTGTGCATTAGAACAACCAAAGTCAACATCACATTAATCTGTCTTTAATTCTTAACTGTTGGAGTTTTTGAAAATCAAAAACTTGTTTTGTGTTAAAAATTCATAGATATAGCTTGCATTAAGTTTATTTCATCATATTACATCAATATCAGTCCAAAAATTGGTTTCAAAGTTC
>BPTQ01000005.1:264948115-264995513 GCA_019973895.1 Chrysanthemum seticuspe | reverse complement strand
AAATATTGATAAATTAATTAATAATAATTAATTTTTGATAAAAATTGATAAATTATTATCGGATTTTATGTTCTTTTATACTTTATTTCGATCTTTTTATTTTAATACTGAATCTTTTTAGATTTTATTGATTTCTCTTAAAAGTTTTGATAAAAATATAAAAAGACTAATAAAAAGATAAAAGATACTTAATTTTTGATAAATTTTGATGAATTTAACGAATTTTTATGTTTAAATTGATTCTTTTTAGATCTTTTTATAAAAAAACTGAAAAATATAAATAGAATTGGATCCTTTTTACTTTTGAATAAAAAAACTTTGAAAGGACTTAATTAACATAATTTACGATTAATTTTTCATGATTTTTAACTAAATTTACTTCTTTTTATCGTTTGACTGAATCTTTTTAGACTTTTTAAGTTCTATTCAGATTTAATTATAATACTTAGATTTTAGACTTATCTTGAATTTTTCAGATTTTTCTAAGTCAGTTTGCTATTTTTCTTCATTTAAATCAATTTTTAGTACTTTTTAATTAGCATTTAATACAATTAATTCAGGAAAGTTTCAAAAAAATAAGTTTTCATTTTTCCTAGGTTAAGATAAATATAAAAAGTCAAAAAAATATTTTTCTAGATTTTTCTTAGTTAAATTTGTATTTTTAAGCAATTTAAGTAGTTTTAAATAGTTTTTAATTCATAGAAAATAGAAAAATAATCAGAAAAATATAAAAATAGTTTTGAAAATTCTCTTTAGTTATTTTAGATTTTTCTAAGTCATAATTTTATTTTTCTAGCTTTATTTCATATTTTCTTGTATTTTAGGCTATTATTAAATAGTTAAAAATAGTTTTTAATTAATAATAATTAATTAAATAGTTATAAAAATAATTTTCTTTTTCTAAAAATTTTCTTTTATCATTAGGTTTGTAAAAATATCATTTTCATATTTTTAGGATTAATATTGTTTAAGTTTCACATTTTCTTTTGTACGTCACGTAGTTTTTAATTTAAGTTTTATAAAAGAAAAATCAAAAACATCATTTTGCAAATAGTGATAGCGTTTATTTAATATAGTTTATCTTTTTAATTTTCCTTAATTTGCATTTAAGCCCCTGTAATTTATAAACTTTTCCTTTAGGTATAATTGTTCATAATAAATCAAAACTCTTTTCCGTTCAAATCTTCTCGATCACTATTCGTTTGGTGATTCATCGCACAGCTCGTTGGGACATAACGACCTGGGGAAACCCTATACTCTCCTGATCTTCATTGCATTTGTGTCTGAACTGTTTTAAGTTTCTTACGGTTAGCCATTCACAAGTGGCTAGCTTGTGTGAGAAAACTTGACGGTTTGGACCCGATCAAAAGACAATGAAGTGCTCTTCCTAAACGAGAATGCTGGTTTTCAATGCTTTCTGAGATTGAAATATTTGGATCCAAACCGAATTCTTCAATTCTAATAGACTTTATAATACTAGTTGCATTCTTCTCTCTCTCAGAATCTAACATGGGCTGAACACGACCATCATCAGCACTGTGCACTGTAAGAGTCATTACACCATCTCTTTTACCGTCTTCACTAGGGTGGTTGGTTTCACGAGGTGCCGTAAGTTTACTTTCTGAAGAAAGTCTTCTATTCTCAAGAGATTCTTTGGATTCTGATAGACATGAACAATTATCATTAAACCACTCCATTATGCCTAATGATAACCCAAGCTCATGAACCAACATATGATCCTCTTTACTTTTACATTCACTCAAAATCGCCAGTTGAGCATCTATGATAATCGAATGAAGTGCAGAAACCAATAACTCTGCTGCAAATCGCTGAAACTCCTTCGGTATATAACCCAAACAATCAAGAACAAATCTTGATGCAATCGGCACACCTTAAAAAGCATTATTTGCATGGAACTTTAATAGGGACAAAGGTACATTCCTTTCACCATCATATAAAGCAATCAAAGATATGAGCATTAAAGCTGTTTCAAAAGAAGACCCATGCAGAAAAGATTCTAGAAATGGATACAGTGTGGCTGAATGATCTAAACATAAACTTTTCCATCTTATGTTACTAAACAAAGCAGTTCCTTGGTGGTTACATTGCTCAACAGCCACCCCAGAAGAGGACCTAAAGAAGGTGCAAACTTATAGTCCCAACATGACCATAAACTTAAATCTACCTACATTGGAGCCTTAAGTAACAGCTCTAATGCATCATTCGTGCCAACAGGATTATCTGATGAGCCTTTCTCTGCTCTAAACTCAGATAAAGTAGAAGAAAATAACACAATACTTGAGCTCACATGATCACCATTCTTCCTGAGATTAGTCAAAAGATCAGTTGTAAACTCATCTTCCAGTAATGTAAGACCGGCAGAAGGAAATTGAGTCTTCAACAACTGAGAAACCATTAAGTTGCTTAATGCTTCATGTTCCCCTAAGCTATTAGCAGCTTCTGATAAGAATTCAAGCAAGTAACATTGGCTCATGCAAACTTTAACCGAAGGTTTTATAACTTTGTCTATAACTGTCAAGCAATCCTGCCATGTGGTAGGTAGTAGAGAAATATGTTCGCCTAATAAAGTGAAAATGTCTCCAAAACCGAGGGTAGCAAAGTCATCAGCAGAAATATGTTGAGTTAAAGAAGATTCTAGCTTGCGGATTTCCCTTAATAAGACTAATTGTTTTTTCGGATAAGAGCTTATGTTATCTAGAACTTGATTGGAGACCAAAAAATATTCTTTTGCATATGTCAGAACATCTTCAAGAGTAATGCCTGGGAAGTAAGCAAAAGAAAAGCAATTGTTGCAGTCAAAAGATAAGTCAAAGGTACATGAAGCATGGTTGAAGATGATCCAATTTTTTGTTAAACTTAAATAATCGCCTCTAAACTCAATCTTATATGATTTTCTTCACAAGTGAAGATATTTTTTCTTAAACTTAAATAATCGCCTCTAAACTCAATTTTATATGATTTTCTTCACAAGTGAAGATATTTTTTCTTAAACTTATATAATCGCCACTAAACTCAATCTTATATGATTTTCTTCACAAGTGAAGATATTTTTTCTTAAACTTAAATAATCGCCTCTAAACTCAATCTTATATGATTTTCTTCACAAGTGAAGATATTTTTTCTTAAACTTATATAATCGCCACTAAACTCAATCTTATATGATTTTCTTCACAAGTGAAGATATTTTTTCTTAAACTTAAATAATCGCCTCTAAACTCAATCTTATATGATTTTCTTCACAAGTGAAGATATTTTTTCTTAAACTTATATAATCGCCACTAAACTCAATCTTATATGATTTTCTTCACAAGTGAAGATATTTTTTCTTAAACTTAAATAATCGCCTCTAAACTCAATCTTATATGATTTTCTTCTCAAGTGAAGATATTTTTTCTTAAACTTAAATAATCGCCTTCTCAACTCAATCTTATATGATTTTCTTCACAAGTGAAGATATTTTTTCTTAAACTTATATAATCGCCACTAAACTCAATCTTATATGATTTTCTTCACAAGTGAAGATATTTTTTCTTAAACTTAAATAATCGAATCTTATATGATTTTCTTCACAAGTGAAGATATTTTTTCTTAAACTTAAATAATCGCCTCTAAACTCAATCTTATATGATTTTCTTCACAAGTGAAGATATTTTTTCTTAAACTTATATAATCGCCACTAAACTCAATCTTATATGATTTTCTTCACATGTGAATATATTTTTTCTTAAACTTAAATAATCGCCTCTAAACTCAATCTTATATGATTTTCTTCACAAGTGAAGATATTTTTTCTTAAACTTAAATAATCGCCTTCTCAACTCAATCTTATATGATTTTCTTCACAAGTGAAGATATTGTTTCTAAACTTAAATAATCGCCTCTAAATCAACACGAGAGTACACATTATTCTCGTAATCTATCTTTTACGCAAACTAACTCATTCCTAGATGAATTTCTTCACAAGTGAAGATATTGTATCTAAACTTAAATAATCGCCTCTAAATCAACACTAGAGTACTACACATTATTCTCTTATATATGTCCATGAAAATTTCAACCAAAAATACACATCACTAAGTAAGGCATTTCGTCGAACACTTGGTCTACACATATATCCATGAAAATTTTAGCCAAAAATACACATAATTAAGTAAGGCATTTCTTCGAACACTTGGTCTACACATGCAATCCACAACATAGTTATGCATTTTTGCAAACACTTAGTCTACGCATACAATCAATCAATCAATTACACAAAGCATCATATAACATCTTGACATGTGACGCAATAGATAAGATGTACAAACTCATATTTTATAGCTACAAAAAGTAAAAACATTCATTAGTTGAGAATTAATTACCAATATTAGAATTCAAATTCACATAACACTGTTTCAATTGATTAACAAAAGGAATCATCTTAAGAAAATTGTTGAAAAGTTGAAATTTATACCCAAATGAATCGGAAATCAATCAGTTAAAAAGTCAACCTGCAGTCAACACCGCAGTCATCGCCGGAGATTATTGGCGGCAAAGAGATGATGGAGATGATAGTTAATAACCGGCAAGATGAGATTAAAAACCAGGGAGATGAAGAAAGGTGTGGTGGGTGTGTGTGCGTTTGGTTTTTGTAGAGAATATTTTTTGGGTGGGAAGCAAATGAGAATAATACAGTTAGACCCCTCTAATTTTTTGCCAGGAATTACAAAAATGCCATTCCGCCCAAATTGATATTAAGATGAGATGCATTTGATCTAACGGTCTAGATCCCTTCTCACAAAAAAAGCTCTTCTCATTTGAACGCTTCCCTATATATATATATATATATATATATATATATATATATATATATATATATATATATATATATATATATATATATATATATATATATATAAGAATATAATTACATAAAACCGTTAATCGATATCAACGTACTTTGATAATAAATAAACTAAAACACTTGATAACATCGTTATGTTCATAAATTAACAACGGGGAACATTTCACTTATGCGTAAGTGTGAACTTTTGATAAATATCAAACTAAGTCGATGTAGCACGTATTTTGAACTTAAAACATTAAGCACTATCCACGCTCACTATCACGCTATATTGAATTGTATAATTCAATGATCTATTGAATAAGTATATTCAATGCTCTATCATTTTGGTTGCGAACCAAAGGTTTATCATATTCTGAGACTTGCCATCTCGTTCTTAGGTTTCGGATTGAAGCCTCCGCTACATCGTACTTGATCACATTGTGCTTGTTCATTTCTACTAAGGTGAGTTTATAGCATCTCTTTTACTTTTATTTACAAACCTCGCGAGGGAAATACATCTAAACTAGAACACAAGGTTTTACAAATTGTTCGCTACTTAATTATTGGAATTGCCTAAGTATTTAGTCGAAAGACCTCTGTATCATGAACCATTAATCATCGCGAGTGAACGCATATATCGTGAATAGTACTATGGGGAGTAACGACCCCGTCTTGGTTATCGGAAATAACCGGGGCGCACCATATTTGAATTGAATTTGGTAATTGGTTATTACCTCCTTTGGGGCAAACTTTACGTACACCAGTAATTCGGTGTATGCAGTTGAGTATTGGTTGCATGAGCTTAGCGCATAATAATCTGTGATTTTCTTTATGATATATTGTTAGTTTACAATAATCATGTTCATGTTCTTGTTTTCAACTTTATATTAAACCTATGGATTTCACTCAACATATTTGTTGACCTTTTTAAGCATGTTATCTCAGGTAATCATTGAAGATTGCATTCATGGCACGGAGCGGGCATAACAAGACCTTTACTTGTGGTGTAAAACATAATGTTATCATTTCTTACAAACTCATGCTTAGTATTTTGGTGAATCATCTGAAACAATTTGGAATATTTTGTAACACACAATGAGTTTTCAATGAATGATAACTACTTTTCTTAAAACGTCTCTTTTGAGTCATTTTCTATGATTATTGACTGTGATCCCCATCCAAGTAACACCCCGATTAGTCTTCTGCTGTCATGATGATCTTTAGGGGTGTTACAGATTGGCATCAGATCCAAGGTTATAGAGAACCAAAGAGTTTTTCTAAAAACATTTGGACTATAACTGCACTTTTGAAACGAGACTATTTTACACCACTACCCTATGCCCTCCATGACCGCTCTATGCATTAGGATTAATGCATCACTAAATCATAAGTAAATTGCATTCATTTTAGTTAGGCATGGAGATTTGCTTGGCAGATTGTGCACGACTAACTAAAATCTTGTTGATCATATTACTTTAGCATTTACTTACATTACTATTTTTATGGGTTGTTACGGTACCATGTCTGCCTCTCACCCTGTCATTCTGTCATCGGATTCTGAAATGGAAGACGCGATGTCCTCTGCGACTGTTTCTATGCTTGTGAACCCTAACCCGGCCCTGCCAGTTACTGCTTCGGATGAGACCGAACCCTTCGAAGAGGGAGAGGTCGCACCAACCCCTGTCATCCCAGTCATGCCTGCTCACTCTAGAGAGCACTCAGCTTTTGCCCCTATGACACTAGATCAGTAACTGCAGTCAAAGCAATGGCTACCCGCAACAGATGTTGCAACGGATGATGGAACATCCAGATCTTCAAAAAGCACTGCTTCTGTTTCATCGGTCACTCCTACATCATCACCTTTACCAATCTATCGTCGTCGACGAAGAGTCAGAGTTCTTAAGCCGTATGAGCCCGAGCCATTTGGAGTACCCTACAGATTGCTTCCCAAGGGTTCCATCTTCAAGTATACTGCTAGAAAGCATGGGCGAGCTCTTACCATGCCTCATGTATCACCAGCAGATATCCCTTCACCATCAGCCCAACCATCACCAGCTCCACTCACCACATCACCTATGGCTTCCCCACCATTGCCGCCACCTACTGTGTTCTTCCATCAGACCACCACAGTTCCTACATCATCACCACCTTTGGCCTCCCCACCTTTGGACACCTACAGTGAGCCTCCTATGCCACTTAGTGTGTATAACAACCGGTAAAATTTCAAACAAATTTTAACAGTAAACTATAGTAATTATACCCCTAAGTTTCACTCCTGGATTGTTCCGAGTTTATTTGAATCGAAAACGATAGTTTTTCTCATAAAACATAAAAACCGACACTCGACACATACCGACACCAACGGACTAACGAAAAAACAATTACAATTTAATCTCTACGTAATAAAGATACTTTATTATTACACTCACAAAAACGTTCCCGAAAAATATACTTTTGTATTATTCGCGTATCGGAAAGTTACAATTATTCGAGATCACAACGGGACACGGGGTACACCCAATACCTTAATTAATAATAAAATAAATAAAACCTTACCCTACACCTAGATCCAACCGCCCACCTTATATCACCCCTTTCTCACATCTCTCGATTCTCCCTCCTTCTCTCATCTCACTATCAAAAAGAAAAAGACAACAGACTTTCTCCTACTTCCATGAAACCTCGATTCTCCCATGGTCAAAAATCACGAGAAGAGTTAAGAAGCTACGAAAGGATAGTGATCGGGGCTCATTTTGGTCTTCCACAATGCTCGAGACCAAGAAAGAAATGGTCAAACCTTCTTCCTCTTCTTCTTTTTATATAACAGCGAGTCACAAGGAACCAACACAAGTTTAATTTCAATCTATCCTCAAAAGAAAAATCCCTTAAGTTTGATTTGGACTTGGTGATTTCGAGTTTCGACTGGCGGGTTCAGATTAGACCGATTGGTATTTGGAGCTTTCATTGTTCTTTTTGCTCTTCTTCACTGAACATCACGACACCACCTCACCACCCTCTGCACCACTCATCTGATTAAGGTTTCTTAATTTCTTTCTAGTTTGTATTTGTCAATATTGTTGGATAATAAATTTGGAATTTATTCTCTTTTTGTGATATTGTCTGTTTGTGTATACCGATCGTATATATAATTTTATACAAGATGATTCGAGTTTTTGTTGTTAATAATTCATTGTGTGGAAAATAATAATGGATTACAGAAATTAAAATCAGAACTATATTGGCTCTTGGCTTGGTAGTGATTATTTTGAATTACCTATTAGCTTGGTTGGTATATATAATGGTAGTGTTTGGAATTGTTTAAGGGTCAAAACCCACTATGGTCAAACCACAGTGGTATTTCTTTTCTCGTATTCGAACCTCAGATTGTGAGTGTGTCGTGTGGCTGTGATATCGAACCCAACCAACAGCCTAAACCCGGGTCCAACGTTAGAGTCATGATTGCAGGGTCGAGAGTGACTGCTCGAGCCCGAAATGTGAACGTTTGGTCTCACTTCTCTCGTGTCAAATATACACAACCTGTTATTAAATGTTTAGAAGCTGAAAGATTGTTGTTGGGTCAGTGCCCAAACTTAGGGTGTGTAAGTTTGTTTTACAAATCGAGCCTCAGGCCACTTGTTTTCAAAAGGCGTGTCACTTGGATCGAACCCCACTAGTACCTCGGATGAGCTTAGCATAAACGCGTTGATGCTATTCGACATATCCATCGAATTAATCCACGACTTGACACCCGACACATTTCTTCCCACCCGACATGAGTTTCACAACGTCAATTGTAGCAAGTCCTAAAACCTACGTCATACTCAAAATTTTATATGTTCGACACATACAACTATAAACTATACTATGCATTTAAAACCTATAAAAGCTAGTCTAAACTAAACTTATATGTTTTACACTTACTTGCAAGATTACTGATTTTTACCGTCGATTTTAACTTATATAAGCTTAATAGGGATTATTTCAACTTAAGTTTCATAAACTTATAAAAAGGCTATTGCTTAAACATATAATTGTAACTACTAACTACCACTGGAAACCAAAATGCATACACGAGTAATGACCGATTTTCATCAAAATATACACTTAACTTATTTTTCTATTAAACCTGACTAAAATGGCAAGAATGAATTGTTTTCCGTACATTTACCTATTATTCCATAAACTACTTTCTCGCTAGTTAACTATATATATAAACTATATGTATAACACTTAACAAATCTTATTCCATATACACACTATAAACTAATAACATTTCTACATTTTTCGATGACGTCTACAAAGTTATTTTGATAAGTACAACAAAGAGTTATTAAATTATAACGCTTGGTCAACACGTATAATTAAAACACATACATGGGTCGTGTCCAATCTTCTAAAATCTCTACACTTATAATCTATAAGTGTACTTTTAATATAACTCTTTTTAGTAAGACCATTACATGAAGTATAATTTTTACCTACTCTTATTTTTAACCAATAAATTGGTTATATAAATATATATACATTTGTTATATATAAATTTTTAACAACAATGTTCTCATTATCTGACGACGTCTAATATTTATTTGTGATTACTTTCCGTACATCGTCTTTCGGTTACTGTTGAACCATAGACTTATTCATCTTTGATACTTTTGTTATTATGTGCTTATATACTTATACACTTCCAAGAGTCAATACTTTCAAACACTTAGAAAACTATTTAAACTTTAATGCTGCCACACAAGCAACAACAACAACAACAAACACTTGAAAGTTTTCCTTAAACTTCATCAAGTCTTAAGCCTAGAACTTTAAACTAAGAATTGCTATACTAATCTAGGTCGCGTGTCGGTACTCCGCACTCATACTATTTGAATTTACGTTATTTCGGATTTCTTTAACTAAGGTGAGTTCATAGCCCACTTTTACTCTTTTAACTATTTTATAAACTCTTTGGGGGAGAATACATGCTACTACTGCTTTTATGATCACAATTGCTTGAAAACTGTTTGCTGTTCTCTTAATATTATTACTATTATGCCTAAGTTGTTTGCCAAAAGACCCCTTCATCATGAACCATTAGTCACTTGCGAGTGAACACAAATATCGTGGATATAACTATAGGGAGTAACGACCCCGACTTGGTTATCGGAAATAACCGGGGCGCACCATATTTGAATCTCTTAGGTAATTGGAAATTACCTCTTGGGAGGCATATTATTACGAACACCAGTAATTAGGTGTATGCAGTTGAGTCTTAGTGTCATGAGCTTAGGAAGATAATATCAACTTTCCATTTTGGGCGTATAACATCTTAGCCCAGGTTAACTAAGACTTTGTATGCGACATTGTCGACTTTATAAACTAAAATATCTTGTGATCAACTGCTTTATTACTAAACCTATGAATTCACTCAACCATTTTGTTGACCTTTTAGCATGTATTTTCAGGATAAAAAGGCGATAGCTAACTCTGGAGGCGCTTGGGCATTGGCATGGCATGGTCATAGATGACTCTGATTTACGTATGGGGACCACATTTTATTAATGGGCCATTTTTCCGCAACAATTCAACTTTGTAAACTTTGTTTTACTACAATAAATGAAATATTTTACGAAAAAGCTTTTATTTTTCACTTTGTGTTATGATCCAATGGAGTAGCATCCCAAAAACCTTTTCTTCCGCTGCAAACCATTTTTTGGGGGTGTTATAGTTGGTATAAGAGCCATGTTATAGAGAACTAGGTATTTTTCAAACCTAGACTATAACCACTTTTACAAAAACTTAACCCTATGACCGACACATGCCTGCCTGCCAAGCTGATTACCTCACTTATGACTTGTTGAAGTCATCCTTGATAAGATATGTGTTTATTTCTACTAACTTAACCTCGCTATTAGCTATGATTGCTTTACTTATATGTATGTTTACGTACCACAATGCTACGCCTTCTCCCCCACATAAATGAAATATTTTTTCAGTCTTTCATAACAAACTTTAAAGGCATTAGGACATGTTACTAGTATAACTAAGCTAAGCATTGCAAGATTCATTGAACCTCAGGTGAATATAGATTGATCACCTATATTCAACCAAGGACAGTAGGACATAGCTTGATCACCTATGTCCGACTCAGAGGTGAATGTTGCAATACTGAAAGTAGTTATAATAGTGTTATGTCCAGTTGACCTCCTGATTGACTTCTAAAAATGGTAAAATTTTCATGTGTGTTCATCATAAGAGTTATAAAGGTTTGCTCCTACACATCACACACTGACGTCACAATATTTTCTCACTACGATACTTTTTCTCCCAAGTGGAACGCCTTTCTCATTACTACACTCTCTAAACTGACCATTTTACACCACTACCTTACGCCTCTGCGTCTACATCTTACTAGCAACGTGCATGGAGATTTTCTTGGCAGATGATGCACACTACCACTTCGCGCAAGGACACCACAATGATCCATGTTAAAATGAACCGCTTTACGCCACCACTTCGCCCTCCGTACCTACGATATGTATGAGATTTGCTTAGCAGATAATACATATCTAGTAAAAACATTGCATGATGCGAGTTAAGGAGTATAATTACCATTTAGATTTGCTTAGCACATTACACGCGACTAACTAAATGTTATTTACCGCACGACATTACTCTATGTTTAGATTATATTTTTGGGTCGCTACTATACCATGTCTTCTGTTTCCCATCTCATCGACTTATCGTCTTCGTTACTGGATCATTAAACCCTTATTACTGGATCATTGCAACCCACGTCTTCATAACCCCATCCTATCATTATTCTCTCATACGTTGAGATCAAAGTTGTCTCGTCATCCAATGCTGTACAGTGTCACCTCTACCTTAAAACTCGTGTTAATACAAATAAGCCGTAAAAACGTTTATTTATATTTTATGATCTTCTAATGTTTTGTCGATAATAAATGTAAAATCATTTCAACGAAACAAATAAAATACCTAAATGGCTTGAGCCAATAGTTTTCTAACACACTTACGTTTTCACATAAAACACTAAAACAAGTATAAGTGATTTTATGATTTAGTATTACATATGTACAACAACTAGTGTTTACATATTTGGGTAAATATACACATATTTAGTATGTAGTATATTGGCCTATTGGGTAATATAAATGGGTAGAAATTTAAGTATCTTGACCCATTGACCAAATACATTGAATGTAGTTGAGTATAACCCAAAGTCCATGACCCATACTGTAACACCCCCAAATCTCGGTACAGCGGAAGACTTAATCAAGTTTTTGGGGCGTTACTATTGGATTGGTATCGCACACAAGTATAGCAAAAGATAGTCATTTAATATTCAAAACCAATCCCAAACTTAAGTATTCAAAACATTTAATCCAAAAATATAAATATTAGGTCCAAAACATGATTTAATAAAATAGGTCCCCAAAGTTTATCAGAGTCAGAAATGATCCTTGAACCCCGCCTTCTTGCCAAGCTCCCACCGATCACGTATTCCAAACATCTCTCAAATACCTGAGAAATCATTCTAAAAGGTCAGCTTACGCTGGTGAGTTCATAGGTTTAAGTTCAACAAAATGATAGTGGACCTGTGAGAGTTGATTTGCAATGCAAGACCTAAGATAGATAAATACCGTTTGCACACACTGATCCCACCCGGATCTCCAATCATATCCCGCATCCAGGGATTACTCGGGCCCCGCGACTCTAGTCCAGCACTGTCGTGGCAAAATCTAGAATAATTGCCAACCCTGGACTAGGTCGAGGTAGAAGTCTATTCTTAGCTAGGCACGATTAAACCTAGACTAAGGCAACAACTACCGCACATCTATCTAAACAGTCAAGCATATAAGAAAATCCAAATAGTTTTAACGGTCCAAAAACAGTAGTATGATTCTCACCCCAATATAGTTAAAAACGTAGTTAAAAGTGGGGCTATGAAACTCACCTCAAGCAATCAACGCACAATTAAACACTAGCAGAAGATAACGGTATCACGGCACAGCAACTATCGACTCGGCACAACCTATTAATGTATACCAACTTTAATATATATATTCCTCAAAATCAACGTTATCTACCCCAATATATTCCATTTCTTTATTTCCAAAAACGTCTCGTTTCACCATTTAATCCTAGTGTTTGGTATTCCTCATGTGGGTGTATCGACTCAATATGATGCTATGAATGCACTCAATCAACCAATATATAACTCAATGCAACACAATGAGACCTCTAAACGATAAACTCCATAGTCCAATAAGTTTCGGAATAAATAGTAGACCTTATCGAATTCGTCAACTCGATAAACTCTTTTATTTACTTGTGTCGCTTATTATCCCATAAATTAATCGTATCCTAAAGAGTCATAAGGATAATTCATTCATTAATAAGGTTACCCAACGTACCTAGCGGGATCTTATTAGATTCGTCAACCTAATAAGTCCACTACCCACGTGGATCAACACTATCAATGCTAGGTTATCCGTAACCCATGCACACAACGTAAATAAATACTTAAACTAATATTAAATTCCCATAATTGACATTTATCGATAAACGTGTACTCGAAACATTAATTACTTATTTATTACAAAACATTTCCAATTTAGTCGTTAGTTTCCATTTAAAAATAGTAAATAACAAAATAAGACTTGTTATTGATATTTTTGGTACAAAAGCCCATTTATTATTTATATTTCATAGTCTATTAGCATTTTCATGTATATATATATATATTTCGTCAAATTCCAATATTAATCTCATATCGTTATTCGTTTCGAGTCCACAAGCACGAGTCATAACTTCTCGGCTTTTAATCAATCAATAGTCCAAATTATACTAAAGTCCATGTTACGGCTTTGTCGGAGTCAACAATTGACTAAAAAGTCAAAGTAACGCCGACGTAGCTCAAAGTCAACAATATATATATATCAAGTCCAATGTAAAAGTCACAATATCGCAATTCAATCCCAAACCAACTCAAAACAAACTCGCCAACCAATCAATCAACCAAATATACCCGAAACCAATGTTATGACCCTAATGGTCATGACACAGTCACGGTTAAGACCATGTGAACCAAACAAGCTCTAGAAGCTTTTTGGCTCCACGCGTCTCATCCAAACCTCAACTACATCAACCAACAAGCTACCAAAATGACCCGACCCGGACCCGTGGCCCAAGTGGGTTACGTACGACATCTAAGCCATGACCATCGTGGTCATGGTGGCTCGTACACCATCTCACACCCAACCAAATACAACCAAATCAATTCCTCAACATCCAAATTCAATCATTCAAGCTCCAATCATTAACCAAACACAAAACCCATCATCTATTCTAACCAAAAATATGAAACTAGACCTAAAATGCATAAACCCATCAAATTGATACACCACACACTTACCAAACACTAATTACTTGTTTATTTGAACATTAATTAGACTTAATTCCATGTTTCACCCAAAAGCCCTAATTTATTTCATAGGGTCGAAACCCTAATAGCCCATACGTGGCTTATTATTGTTCAAACAAGCTCTAATCTTGTTCCATTTACCTTATTTAAGCACCAATTGCAAAACCCACTTGAAACCCTAAAAATCCGAATCTTAATCTCTAAATTTGAGGGTGTTAATGAAGGTTTTAGTATGAGTATTATATATGGATGGAAAGAGGATGAAAATATCTTTGATTTGGTGGTGGAGGTGAGGGGTGACACGCCGGATTTTGGCCGGAATCTTGCCGGAAAGTGGCGGCCGGTTATGGTGGTGGTGGCTAGGGTGTTTAGAGAGAGAAAGTGTGTTGTGTGTGTATTTTTAGTGAGAGAAAGTAATGGGTGAAATGAGGAGGTGAGGCCCTTTTATACTTGGACCAAAGACTTAAAAATAAAAAAAATGGGGGAGGGGGTGGCCGGCCATGGGGATAATTGGGGGGTCGGAGTTGTAATTTTTCGTAACTATCCCGTTTACCCATTCCCGAGCTCACATATTGTCCCCCGAGTGTCCCACAACATTTATTCAACCTTCAAACATCGTTATTTACGTTTTTTCACAAGTTTTGACTATTTATTTGTCAATTTTCGAGTTACGGTCTAAAAGTTACAATAATTCTCGTTTTAGGCTTTTCTAGTGCCGAATCGAATAGTGCCTACCAAATACAGTTAAAACTCATACAATAACTCATTTAATAGTGAAATAATCCTTAAAAACCAATAGACGATATAAAATCAAGTCATGGTTTATAAAAATAGTGATAAAGGCAAAAGCTCGGTTTAGTTTAACGTAATTCGGTTACCTAAAATAGACTCCCTAAATTTTCCAGTTGTCACACATACCCATGGAGCATGACCCATAACCCATTGCATGACATCATGCTTAAGTCATATATGGATATTATCGATGACCCATGGTTTTAACCCATAACCCATGGACTAGATGCATTGCATCTTGTAGATACATTGAATCTACTTGATATCCACGATCCATAACCCATGACCCATGACCCAAAACCCATGGGCAAAAGGGAGCGTCCCACGGATCCCAGTTAATACACTGGACGGATCCCTCAAGGGAGGGATCCGTGGGATCCGGGAAACAGTAGCCATTTTCTCTCTATAAATAGTGAGCCATTTCTTCATTGTTTCTTACCCCTTTCTCACATATTTTCTCTTTGAGTTATAAACTCTCTAACCTCAGATCCAAGTGATCTATGTATGTAGTTTTGTTTTTTGTGTGATTCTATAGGTTCCTCTTAAAGGCGAGATCACCATCTTTTGAAGACGAGCAAGATCAAGTCCATGAGTTTCCATGCTTTGTTATCATCAAGATTACTGAGGTTCTCTTGTTGATAGTTCTCTTCTTTCTCATAAGAAGTGTAGTGTTGAAGACATTAGTGAAAGATGTCTAAAGGGTCAAGACGAAGACATTAGTGAAAGGTATCGAACGTCCATATCAGAAGCACTAGTGAAGAGTGCTTAGAAGTAAAGGCTAAAGGCATTAAGGGTGTCTAGAAGTCAAGTTACAAGGCATTAGTGAAGGGTGCCTAGAAGTTAAGCCAAGGGCATTAGTGAAAGGTGCCTAAAGTGTACATTCGATATGGTGTGTTTCGATGTACAAGATAGATTAGTATTGGATCCAAGGATATTGATATCCTTGATGATGTTGTAATAAGGAGTTGGTCTCCTTTGGGGTTTAGGTGTTGTGTAGTGTTGGGTAGTAGTTCCTCCATTGTAATGGAACTCGGTATCTAGCCTAGTACCGGATAAAGGGTAGGCGACATTGTGATAGGTTTGGTTCTACCTCGTGGAAGAACCCGGTGGTTAGCTTAGTACCAGAAAAAGAGTAGGCAACGTTGTGAAGGTTTCTCCACCAAAAGAAGCTGGTGTTGTGTAGTGATTACGAACTCTCGAGTAGGTGACTCGGGGAGTGGAGTAGGGAAAGGAAGGTGTCCTTGTAGCCTAACTACTATAAATACTCGCGTTGTGGTTTTGTGCCTCTTACTCTTTATCTTCTCATTACTATTTTATATTTCTATATGTTTGTTTATCAACATCCAACACACATCTAAATAGATTGACATAAGTCGATCTAAATAGTTTAAAACAAAGTTTTAATTGGTAAAACTATTCAACCCCCCCTTATAGTTTTCCACAATTCGCATCAGAGCTTCGTTACCAAGTTTCTTAAAGTATGTTGTACTTTAAAATCTTGATACGATCCGTGTTTAATTGAAAACTACAAAGAAGGTCTTTTACAAAAACAAACACCATGTTTTTTTTAAAACACTTTGTTTGGATGTTGATTAGATAACAACATTTTTTTTTCTTTTACTTATTATTTAATTGCAGTAACCCTCTTTGTCATGTTGCTTAGTTAAAGCTCATACCTACCAAACCATAGGAATTGCTTGGTAACAAGAATACCTTCCCTAAGAAGGTATCTTAATTACGAAGAAACCGGAATTGTCTACTGACATTTGTTGTGTCATTTGTATAGACATTCCTAAGTGCATTAGAGGTATGACTTTTCCACTTATCTCTAAATAATATTAGCTTGATAAATAAGTATGCTTACATAGGTATTTATATGATTATCTTTTGTGCATATTTATACATAACATGTAGCTTCATTAGGAAGTTTTTCTCGCATATGTGTTACTTTTTCGTCTAAAGTCGAGGTTTATAAAATTTGTGTTTTAATTCATTTAATCCAAAAATCATATTTTTCTAATAATAAAATAAAACACAAATCTAAAAAATTCCTCCTTCCCCATAAAAACCCCTCCGTCGTCCACTCCACCAAATCCTCAAATTTTCAAATCTTCCACTTTCAAAAATTACCTCTCATTCAAAACTTCATGTTCCTCTTCATCTCATCTCATCTCAAACCAAAACCAAGAAGGTTCATCATCAACATGGTTTACATCGCCCTCGTACTCATCGCCTTAACACTCATCGCTCTCGTGTTTCCTATGATGAAGTTCTCAAACGGAGACATATACTTTGTGTTGTTAATCTACATTGGTGTTATATACCCAATCCTTTGTATCATTCTTAGCAATGAAATGAAATATTACTAATGTTCTAGTTTATCTAGTTTACTTGTCATAATGTGTTTTTCATTTCTTTTACACTTTCGTATTTTTTTTGTTGTCTTAAGATACGTTAGAAACTGATAATGCATGCTAAAAGTTAATGTTGGCTTACATACTGATAACGCTCAAATTGTGCATGTTTTTAGTAGCGTTATCCGTGCTTTTATGTGTGTTATTTGGTTATAATCATATGCTTTTGTTACTTAATCGTACAAAAGTGCGTTTGCCAGTTCATTTGTAGCCAAGTACAGGAAAGTGGAGAAAAAGATGGAAAAAGAAGTAAAAATCAAAGATTTCTCCTTATACGAAGAATTCCCGACCAAAGAAAGACTTGCGGAGCATATTAGAGAAGATAAAGTCATCAAGTTAGTGGTCCAAAGACTCAAAAATAAAGTTCAAGAAGGAAAACGAGAAAGAAATGAAGATAAGAAGCTAAAATGAAGACATATTGGAAGACTCGTTGTTCCCGACACACCTTCACCATTTTGGCCATAACGTTTGCATACGGACTCCTTTTGACCCCCCGGTTCATGGCCACGGAAAGCTAAGAGAAAGATCTACAACTTTGGTTTTTGTCATTTTCTGCCAACTTGCTCCAACCGTTCGGTCGAGCCCCGTAACCGGATCCGGTTGGAGAATGGTCAAGTAGACCAACCGATCCGGTTGGAGCCCAACCGATTCGGTTGGGAGGCCTGGTACAACCATTTCTTCATTACTAAGGTTCCAAACTTGTTCCAAACAATTCTAGGTCTTTCCCACTCAGTTTCTAGTCCCTTCCAAACTCCTTGGAGGCCAAGTTGAGCATTTAATACCCTAAGCCTTGGAAGTAGTATAAATAGAGGCCTTTGCAACCTCATTTCACGCACCACAACTTGAGAGATCTTCTCTCACACCTATCTTACCACCACTACTCTCTCTCAAAGCCTAAATTCCTCCATTAAGTTCCAGGAAACTTTGGAGGTCCAAGAAGTCATCATTTGGAGGTCAAACCATCAAGAAGTCATCACCAATACTTGAGGCATCATTACTACATCATTTGTAATCTCATTTCAATCATTGTAAGACCTTTAATCATGTTTTCTAATGTTCAAAGTTCTGAGTTTATGTTTATGTTTGCTATGAGTGGCTAGTTTCTTTATGCACTTGCTTAAATGATGTTGATTATCGTATGATTAGTTTATGATTGTGTTAACATGTTTTAATTCAATTTCAAGTTGATTCTAAGATCCAATTGTGCTAAAGTTTCATAGTGGCATTTGTTAATCAAGTTTGACTAGTTGATAGTAATCGTAGAGGTCGAAAGAACTTATTGTTATTCAACTAGTTATAATCATTTTGTCTATGGATGATTGTTTTTACCCATTATTCTTGGTTAAACAAAGAAACTAAAGTGTGGTTGTAATAAGAACGCTTTTTGATTATCAAGTTGGATTGATTGGAAACATCTAAAAGGTCATAAGATTAGTTGTTTACAATCAATTGTAACCTTTTGTCTATAATCGGTTACCTTTTGTATTGACCATTTCTTAAGCAATTTGATGAAACAAACGTATGTTTTTGTGTTTAAGTTTATAAAAGTAAACTTATGAAACTTGAATTGATCTTGAATTGATTGGTTAGACTTAATGCTTGTTTTTATAAACTAAACTCTTGATCATGGTTTAACTTGTAAGAACAATAGATTAGTACACCAACTAATTATCATAACCAACATGTTAAGAAGAGGTTAACACAATCACACTAATCATGGATAAGAAACTAGTTTAAGCAAGTGTAGTTTTAATCTTATTGAATTCGCTTAATCATTATTTTCGTGTTACTTGTTGCTTATATGGTATTTTGGGACATGACAACCATTTACCACGTTCGTGTTACTTGCTATTACATAGATTCGTCACAATTGAAAACACCCAAATCCTAGTGAACGACCTCGGCTTACCAACCAAAACTAACTACATACGAAAGGGTCATACTTGCCCGTGTGTTCTTAGCTTAATTCGGTAATCCTTGTTATAAATTTAAAACTAGTAGTCGCGAGACACATCAAGTTTTTGGCGCCGCTGCCGGGGATTTGTTTGTGTTTTTGTGTGCTTTGAATATGTGCTTTAATCATTCCCTAGTTGTGCCATCTTTGCTTGCGGAAAAAAGAAATCATTTTCTTATCAGTTCGTCCAGCCGATCGGTACGGTCCCGTAACCGATTCGGCTAGACCTCGAAACCAAATCCAATCGGATCGGCTGGAAGCCCAGCCGATCGGTTGAATCATTTTGTCCAAAAAAAAAAAAAATCAATTTTTGTTTAACTTTTAGTTAAATCTTTGTTTAGTCATGTCCCTATTTGTGTTTTTCCTTGTTTGGTTGTTTGGTAGATTATTTAATAAAAAAAAATATTCCCTCGAAAGTAAGGCTCGCCCATTGGAAACAAACTATGTGAGGGGTATAAGGCGGGTCTCCCTGATTCCCTAAAGAAGTTTGGTTTTTAATATGCTTCACGCTGACCTACTTCTCCGTTTCTTTGTGCGTTTCAATGGAGCCACCGAGAACCCGTGGGAAAAGAAAAAACTCATAACTAGTTTTTTTTTTAATTAAAAAAAATAAAAATAAAAAAGGTCTTAGAGTTATTTAGTTTATTTCTTTCAAGTCATTTTTCTGAAGAAAAAAAACAAAAAGATTTTTCTTCATGTTCGTTTTCATTATTTTTATCTTTTTATTTTTTCTTTTTAAAATATTTTGTGAATCAGTTCGGGTTTTTATAAACTCACACTCTTGGAGTGATCAACTCGTTAGCCCACTCTACGAGCTTAAATGTCAAATCAAAGAGAGGACTAAACCCAAACCTTATCCGAAACCACCGTTCATCGAGGAACCTTTTGTCAGTAATCGACATATTCGAAGAGAAAGTCAAACCTCCACCCGATTCCCCAACCATAATCGTCATTGATCCCGATGACCAACCCATGTGGTCAAGGGTAACCACATGCAAATGATTCGGGAGAATCAATTTGATGGGAGAATCCGGTCCGATCCTCACCGACACATAGCCGATTTTCTTGAGATTAGTAACCTATTCCAATATGGTGAAAATCAAGAGGAAGTGGTTAAATTGAGGACTTTTCCTTTCTCATTAACCGGAGAAGCCAAGATTTGGTTGAATGAATTAAATGAAGGAACTATTACTACCTGGGAAGATATGAGAGAAGCTTTTATTAGCCGATAGTTTTCTCCTGCTAAGTTTAAACGTCTCCTAAATGACATTCACAAATTTCACCAAATCAATCATGAAACTCTCATTGACGCTTGGCTCCGTATGAAAGATATGCTTCACACTTGTCATGGACACGGTCTAACCAAAGGAGCGATAATCCAAATATTCTATCACGGTTTAGACGAACCAACTCAAGGAAATCTCGACGCCGGAGGAATCTTCCTCTACAAAACTCCAAACGAAGCTTTCAAAATCCTCGAGGACAAGGTCCAACTCAAGCTTGATCTCTGAGAAAAATATATGATCAATTCCAATCCGAAAGCCGTTGTTTCTGCCGGTGGAAGCAACGTCAATACCGATCATGCCTCATTGGTCGAGAAATTGGAAGCTCTCTCCACAAACATCGATGCCCAATTCATAAGCATATGGAGGGAGTTGATGGAGCTGCGAAATAATCACCATGACGCAGAGGATAACACGCTGATGTGTAACCCCATGGAATTAAACTAGGCCCAACATGAAGGATATCACCAAGGATATCACAACCAAAATTCCAGAAATTCGTACTCCTTTCCATACCACAACCCAACCCAAAACTATTCTCGATATCAGCCACATCCATCACAACATTTCTATACACCTAAAACCTCGCCGGAGGAGATGATTAGAGAGTGGATGGCCAGTCAAACGAAAGATAATGAGAATATAACGAACCTGTTGGTTGAATTGGAACGTAAAGTCGATCAAGGAAGAAGGAACCAACAAGCGATAATCCAAGACTTGGATAGGAGGGTAGAAAGATTAAGTGAGGAGCATGAAGTCCATCATGCTGAATCTCTTCCTTACACCACCGATACCAACTCGAGACACGAATTTGTCTATAAACCACCCTCAATTCGAAACGAGAACGATAAGGGTGAGGTTGAATTTATCAAAGAGGACGAGACGGAGCATATTCCAACCACGCCAAATCTGAACCAAATCAAGTCTAACTCACCAACCGTGTCACCTTTTCTTGAGGATTGCACCATGCATATCCCAATGACTCAATTAAAAGGTTCTGAATGCAATTTATTTCCAAATCATGTTCATGATGAGAAGTTCAACAAAACTGGTGGCAACTGGAATGGAGAACTCGAGAGAAATATAGACGAATGTTCTGAGCCACAAAATCCAGTTTCTTTAAAACAAAATGGTAGGACTAACCCACCTCGTACATCTCACCTTGAGAATGTGGATGTCGTCTTCACTGGGAGTAGAAAGTCCAATGACCTTCTGCAAAATCAAAAAGATCCGCCAACTGTCCTCATTTCTAATGAAATCGACCGAACGTTCAAGATAACGAAGAGGGACATTCACTTGGTCAAACCAAAAGAATCAAATGTATTCCCATCACTTGTGGAGTACAAACCAACGATACTGATGAGTGTGTAAATACTCATCATTTTTGTACAAATTAAACTGCAAAAACATCTGAAAACACTCAGAAATGCATCAAAATGATAAAAATATCACAAATAAGTGTTTTATGTGTTTTAAATGCAAAAATATCAAAATCTGGTGAAAAACGTATCAAGTTTGCATAATTGGCAGTTTTAGTCCCCCAAGTTTCAAAAGTTGTCAAAAACAGTCCCTGGTAAATCTAAATAAAGAAAAATATCATTTTAAGTCCCTAGGGATTTCTAAGTTGTCAAAATTGGTCCTTGAGACTTAAAATTGCAAATTTACAACTTAAGTCCCTGAACTTTGTAATTTGGCAAAAATGGTCGTTTGAGAATTAGAAAATGTCAAAAATGGTACTTGTACTATTAAAGTTTGTCAAATTCAGTCCTTATGTTAACTTTGAGAAATTGGCAGTTTGGTCCCTCATCTTTCAGAAAGTGGCAGTTTTAGTCCTTGTATAATAAGCCTAAGCCAAGACTTGTCAAAACCAAATTGACCCTGCCACTTAACCAATTGTGACCCCCTGTCATTAGTATTTTGGACCCCCAGGTCAAACCTAAGTCAAACTCCACCTTTACCCGCCCCACTGTACACCTGTCTTCTTCACACCACTTGCCTTCAACACACAAGCCATCTCCCATCACCTTTTCACCTTTCTCCTCCCCTCATCATCACCACTACCCACTCAACCCTCCACATTAAATGCCACCCCCCTAGTTGATGATATGCAGAGCTACAAGTCAAACTGACTTTCCCGCCAAAATGTGCTAACACTCAAAACTCTCCCATTGGTCAAGAAAAGTGGTGGGATACTCTCAGAAGGACACGTGGAACATTATTGGGGCATAAAAGAGAGAGGAAGTGCAGAGAAGAAGGGAGTACTTTAGTTTTTTAAATTTTTGTATGTCGTTTTTTTTAAAGTATCTTAATTAGCTTTCAAATCTGTAATTTCAAGTTTCATGGTGTTAAAACTAAGTTGTTTAGTTAATGTAATTCATTTTGAACCTTAAATCACAGTTTCACTTAAGTCTCATATGTTCTTGTTCAGTGTTTGAAATTTCAAATATCAACTCTTATTTTCAAGCTTCAAACAGCCTCTATTCAAGTTCAAGCAAGTTTGTTTAAGCTTAATATAGCTTTTCATAAGATTGTTAATCAGTTTCAAACTTAATTAGTTGATGGTCAACAAAAGTCAACTCAAGAAGCAAAAATTGGAAAAAGCAGTTTGGAGATGGATATGGGGAGTTGCAGGGATGGATTTGGATTGGAAATGGATTAGAATAGTTGTAATGGGTTCTGTGTAAGCTGCAATATAGGCTGGACCTTTGTGAGCTTCCTGTTCTCATTTTCACTTTTAATGCAGTTTCATATTGTGCTCATGTTTGAACCTGTGGTCATTGATAGTTAATCCTGTTTAAATAGTATTAATTAGTGTAACTAAAGTTATATAAATCATTGGTTTATGCTAGTTCAGTGTTTGGTTAAATTAAAACTGCAAAACAGTTAGTAAAAGGGTGTTTGGTTAGTAGGGTAATATCTGCTAGAGGTTTAGTCAGTGAGTAAAACCTGTTGGTTCATACTTGTTAAGCTCATTTGAGCCCATCACAGTCATTATTTTGCATCTGCAAGCCTTAAAAGTCAAAATCTCTTGTTAACTGGCTTAAATCATTAACTGTTGGAATTTTCAATAATCAAAAGCTTGTTTCATGTTTGGAAATCAGTAGCATAGCCTAATATAGTTTCAATTAACCATATATCATCATAATCAGTCCAAAAATTAGCTTTAAATCTCATAAAAGTCAACCATCTCATAACTTGTCAAAAGTCAAAATATTGAAAAACCAGTTTTTTTCCAACCCAAGGAGATTTTTCACAGGTTCATTACTGGTTCAAATCAAGTGAGATTTGTGGTTTTTAAAAGTTCAGCTGGTCTAAATCCTTATTGTCATTTTTATAAATTTTTAGTAATTTTTCTTAAGCCTAAAAAAAGCTCATCAAGCAGGGCTTATTTGCCCTGCTCACCAAACTCAGTCACCACTGAGTTTTCTCAAGCTTTTGCAGAGCTTATCCAGAGCTCCACAGAGCTTCTCTAGGTCCAGTTTTTGGTTTACATGTTCTTAGCCAGGTCTAGTATAGTTTCCAACATTTGGTTTTCATTTACAGCTTATTAATAAGCAAGTGCTTAAGCTCAAAGTAGCACTCAGAATCTGTCTTAGCATAAGTGCTCAAATCAATCAAATCACAAGCAATTGCAATTCAGAGGTCAAGGTCATTTGTAATTTGTTGCTTTTTAGTTCTTATAGCATATTATAGCTTCTGTGTAACTGTTGTGGACTGTGGTTTTCATTTGGCTTATTTAAGTGCTTATTTCATAAGCACTTGTATTGCAGATTCAATTTCCTCCACACAACACCATGTTTTTCTATTTTTCCTAGATTCAGTAGATTAAATTAGACTTTTCCTGAAATTTTCATAATTTTCCATAACAGTTTGCTATTTTTCTTAATTAAAAACAGTTTTTAGGTAATTTTAAATAGCTTTTAATACAATTAAATCAGAAAAAGCTCAAAAAAATAATTTTTCATTTTTCTTAGGTTTAGATAAATATAAAAAGTAAAAAAAGTAATTTTCCAGATTTTTTATAGTTTATTTTGTAATTTTTAGTAATTTAGTTAGTTTTTAATAGTTTAAAATTCATAAAAAATAGAAAAATAATCAGAAAAATATAAAAATAGTTTTGAAAATTCTATTTTGTTATTTTAGATTTTTCCAAGTCATAATTTTATTTTTCTAGCTTTATTTCCTATTTTCTTGTAATTTAGGTTATTATTAAATTGTTAAAAATAGTTTTTAATTAATAATAATTAGATAAATAGTTATAAAAATAATTTTCTTTTTCTTAAAATTTTCTTATATCATTAGGTTTGTAAAAATATCATTTTCATATTTTTAGGATTAATATTGTGTAAGTTTCACGTTTTTATTTGTACGTTACGTAGTTTTTAATTCAGTTTTATAAAAACAAAAAATCAAAAACATCAGTTTAAAAATAGTGATAGCGTTTATTTAATATAGTTAATCTTTTTAATTTCCTTTAATTTGCATTTAAGCCCCTGTAGTTTATAAATAACTCAAAATCCTTACTGATCACTATCCTTAGTGGTTATTCGACAATCTGATTGTGTTAAAGACCAGTCATCCTCCGTGGAACTTAACGACCCGGAAATCCACTGTATTCTCCTGATCTAAATTGCATTTGGTGTGTGAGCTGTTTTAAGTTCCTTACGGTTAGCCATTCACAAGTGGCTAGCTCGCGTGAGAAAACTTGACGGTTTTGCACCAACCAGATACCATACCCTCAACATTTAAGAACTGAAATTCCCCATTTGAATCGTATTGTCAAAGTATCCTAACCCGGGGAAGAGTCTAGATAATGACTCATAAATAAATTAAGCGCTTCTCGGGAGGCAACCCGTGCTTTTAATTGTTTTTTTGTTTTAAATAAACATGTACACCCTTTTTGCAAAATTCTTTTCAAAACTTAAAAAAAATTAAGTGTGGGGGTGTTACATGCTAATAGTGTTTATTATTGTGTGCATTTTGTTTGTTTTGTTTGTTTTGTTTTGTTTGAATAATTGCAGCAGGTGATGGAGGAGGATGCTTGGATTTGAAATCGATTGTTCTCACAAGCTTATGCTAGCTTATGCGTAGCATTTTATCATATGGAGTTCGATCAAGATTTCTTCGGCCCGGGAAGTTTTGTTTCTCTCAAACTTTTATTTTCCCTATCTTACATGCTTTGATGTTTTATTTTTCATTGAGGATAATGCTTAACTTGAGTGTGGGGGAAGTTAAATGGGAAAAGCAAAACCAATTTTTAAATTTTGAATTTTTGGGCCAATTTTAAAATTTTGTGAACTTGTTTGCCCTTTTGATCTAGTTGTTTTCGCGCTTATAGGATAATATATTAGAATAACTGGATCAACCCACTGGTGAAATCGGTAATTTTTGAAAAATTCGAGATGTGTCCCGATTAATATTGCAATCCATTCTGGGATCGATAACATCTGCTAGCACATTTTATAGCCCTTTCCACTAAATTGTGAGGATTTGACCCTATTTCTTATTAGCATACATCTTTTACGCTTGAATTCTTTTGCTATGAGTGTGCCGGTGATTTTATTTATTCTAGAACTTGTACTTGTAAATCATTACCAGACC
Source organism: Chrysanthemum seticuspe (assembly GCA_019973895.1). Classification (NCBI taxonomy): domain Eukaryota; kingdom Viridiplantae; phylum Streptophyta; class Magnoliopsida; order Asterales; family Asteraceae; genus Chrysanthemum; species Chrysanthemum seticuspe. The sequence goes on along the minus strand of BPTQ01000005.1, from coordinate 264,969,187 downwards.
GTAGTAAGATCACCTTCGTGTGATATAAGTGTTTATGCGTGATAAAGAGGCACCCTTAGGAATAAAAACCAAATGGCCTTCCATCTTACATCTAATGATATATTAGCTAACCACATCGGTTAGTTAACCACCCATATGGACCCATTTGTTAGCGCTCATCTTTAGCGCTAGATACCCTTAGTAACACCCTCCGAGCCATCCTTTTCATTTTTGTTAAATCCAGAAAAATACAAAAATATTTTACACTTTAAACCTTAGCCTATCCCTTTGTCAAAGTCTAAATGGTTGGTTGCTAGTTGCTTGGTTGTTGGATTGTTTTTTATGATTATGAGTTAGCCGCACTTTTCCATTCGTGTGTGCCATTCCAACAAAGACGAAGAGTGCACCTTCTTATTTGTATTTTTGTGGTGTGTGCTTATACGAAGTGTGGGGGAGATGTGATGAAAAAAAAAGTATGAAAAAAAAATATGAAAAAAAAGTCATAGAAAAAATATATGTGATGACAATTATAGCCAATGTGCTATATTATTATGTAGATGAAGGAAGAGGAAGTATGTTTGAGATATTGATTAGCCAATGTGCTAAGACGTGATATATATATTTGGTGATCGCTATGTGAAGAGAAGCTTGTAACTATAATCATTTTCGGGTTTGCGGATTGTTTGGTAACTAGCAACATGGGTATATAACTTGACTTTATTTTTCTTTTAACACCAATTTCATCAATAATCCCATGCCTTACCCATACCCTTTATTCACCCTTAAGCCTATCGTTATAACCCGAATAAAAGCCCTCTTTAGATGTTTACACTTGGTGCTTACGCCACGTCGGTGGAGTTTTGTTTCTTGTACAAGCCTATGGTAATATTTAGATCATGACTGAGCAATATGAGTGTACTATTCCTTAATACTATCCATCACTAAATAAATTGAGTGTTGAGTGAATTATACATCCGTTCCTTTTTGTGAGGTGCTTAGCCATGTTATCAAGCAAGAGAATCCATAAGGTATTGTCAAACATCTCGATTTTTCACCTCTTAAAACTTAAAACGATGAATCTTATCTCGTACTTGTACTTGGTAGATTTGCATCACATTTTTCTAATCATATTTCATGCACCATGTGGGATTTTATTTTTCTTAATTTCTAGATTTGCTTGAGGGCAAGCAAAACCTTAAGTGTGGGGGAGTTTGCGCTCATTTTTCGCTTATTTTTATATTTGTTCTTGAAAAAAAAAAAAAAAAAAAAAAAACCAAAAATATTTTAAATTTTTATTTTTTCTTTTCGTTTTGTGATTTTGGTTTGTCTTTTAATTTTTCTTTCCTTAGATTTGCTTGAGGGCAAGCAAAGTTTAAGTGTGGGGGAATTTGATAACGCTCAAATTGTGCATGTTTTTAGTAGCATTATCCGTTCTTTTTTGTGTGTTATTTGGTTATAATCATATGCTTTTGTTACTTAATCGTACAAAAGTACGTTTGCCAGTTCATTTGTAGCCAAGTACAGGAAAGTGGAGAAAAAGATGGAAAAAGAAGTAAAAATCAAAGATTTCTCCTTATACGAAGAATTCCCGACCAAAGAAAGACTTGTGGAGTATATTCGAGAAGATAAAGTCATCAAGTTAGTGGTCCAAAGACTCCAAAATAAAGTTCAAGAAGGAAAACGAGAAAGAAATGAATATAAGAAGCTATAACGAAGACATATAGGAAGACTCGTTGTTCCCGACACAACTTCACCATTTTGGCCATAACGTTTGCATACGGACTCCGTTTGACCCCCGGTTCATGGCCACGGAAAGCTAAGAGAAAGATCTACAACTTTGGTTTTTGTCATTTTCTGCCAACTTGCTCCAACCGTTCGGTCGAGCCCCGCAACCGGATCCGGTTGGAGAATGGTCAAGTAGACCAACCGATCCGGTTGGAGCCCAACCGATTCAGTTGGGAGGCCTGGTACAGCCATTTCTTCATCACTAAGGTTCCAAACTTGTTCCAAACGATTCTAGGTCTTTCCCACTCAGTTTCTAGTCCCTTCCAAACTCCTTGGAGGCCAAGTTGAGCATTTAATACCCTAAGCCTTGCAAATAGTCTAAATAGAGGCCTTTGCAAACTCATTTCACGCACCACAACTTGAGAGATCTTCTCTCACACCTATCTTACCACCACTACTCTCTCTCAAAGCCTAAATTCCTCCATTAAGTTCCAGGAAACTTTGGAGGTCCAAGAAGTCATCATTTGGAGGTCAAACCATCAAGAAGTCATCACCAATACTTGAGGCATCATTACTACATCATTTGTAAATCATTGTAAGACCTTTAATCATGTTTTCTAATGTTCAAAGTTCTGAGTTTATGTTTATGTTTTTTTATGAGTGGCTAGTTTCTTTATGCACTTGCTTAAATGATGTTGATTATCGTATGATTAGTTTATGATTGTGTTAACATGTTTTAATTCAATTTCAAGTTGATTCTAAGATCCAATTGTGCTAAAGTTTCATAGTGGCATTTGTTAATCAAGTTTGACTAGTTGATAGTAATCGTAGAGGTCGAAAGAACTTATTGTTATTCAACTAGTTATAATCATTTTGTCTATGGATGATTGTTTTTACCCATTATTCTTGGTTAAACAAAGAAACTAAAGTGTGGTTGTAATAAGAACGCTTTTTGATTATCAAGTTGGATTGATTGGAAACATCTAAAAGGTCGTAAGATTAGTTGTTTACAATCAATTGTAACCTTTTGTCTATAATCGGTTACCTTTTATATTGACAATTTCTTAAGCAATTTGATGAAACAAACGGATGTTTTTGTGTTTAAGTTTATGAAAGTAAACTTATGAAACTTGAATTGATCTTGAATTGATTGGTTAGACTTAATGCTTGTTTTTATAAACTAAACTCTTGATCATGGTTTAACTTGTAAGAACAATAGATTAGTACACCAACTAATTATCATAACCAACATGTTAAGAAGAGGTTAACACAATCACACTAATCATGGATAAGAAACTAGTTTAAGCAAGTGTAGTTTTAATCTTATTGAATTCGCTTAATCATTATTTTCGTGTTACTTGTTGCTTATATGGTATTTTGGGACGTGACAACCACTTACCACTTTCGTGTTACTTGCTATTACATAGATTCTTCACAATTAAAAACACCCAAATCCTAGTGAACGACCTCGGCTTACCAACCAAAACTAACTACATACGAAAGGGTCATACTTACTCATGTGTTCTTAGCTTAATTCGGTAATCCTTGTTATAAATTTAAAACTAGTAGTCGCGAGACACATCAAGTTTTTGGCGCCGCTGCCGGGGATTTGTTTGTGTTTTTGTGTGCTTTGAATTTGTGCTTTAATCATTCCCTAGTTGTGCCATCTTTGCTTGCGGAAAAAAGAAATAATTTTCTTATCAGTTCGTCCAGCCGATCGGTACGGTCCCGTAACCGATTCTGCTAGACCTCGAAACCAAATCCAACGGGATCGGCTGGAAGCCCAGCCGATCGGCTGAACCATTCCGTCCAAAAAAAAAAAAGAAAAAAAAAATCTATTTTTGTTTAACTTTTAGTTAAAGCTTTGTTTAGTCTTGTTCCTATTTGTGTTTTTCCTTGTTTGTTTGTTTGGTAGATTATTTAATAATAAAAAATTATTCCCTCGAAAGTACGGCTCACCCATTGGAAACAAACTGTGTGAGGGGTATAAGGCGGGTCTCCCTGATTCCCTAAAGAAGTTTGGTTTTTAATATGCTTCGCGCTGACCTACTTCTCCGCTTCTTTGTGCGTTTCAATGGAGCTACCGAGAACCCGTGGGAAAAGAAAAAACTCATAACTAGTTTTTTTTTTTTTTTTTAAAATAAAAAAAATAAAAATAAAAAAGGTCTTAGAGTTATTTAGTTTATTTCTTTCAAGTCATTTTTCTGAAGAAAAAAAAACAAAAAGATTTTTCTTCATGTTCGTTTTCATTATTTTTATCTTTTTATTTTTTCTTTTTAAAATAATTTGTGAATCGGTTCGGGTTTTTATAAACTCACACTCTTGGAGTGATCAACTCGTTAGTCCACTCTACGAGCTTAAACGTCAAATCAAAGAGAGGACTAAGCCCAAACCATATCCGAAACCACCGTTCATCGAGGAACTTTTTGTCGTAATCGACATATTCGAAGAGAAAGTCAAACCTCCACCCGATTCCCCAACCATAATCGTCATTGATCCTGATGACCAACCCATGTGGTCAAGCACTTGGAACGTTGCACCAACACCTAGTTCCGCTGTTATTCAACGCCCTTTTCGCAATAATTTCCATATCAAGGGTACCCACATGCAAATGATTCGGGAGAATCAATTTGATGGGAGAATCCGGTCCGATCCTCACCGACACATTGCCAATTTTCTTGAGATTAGTAACCTATTCCAATATGGTGAAAATCAAGAGGAAGTGGTTAAATTGAGGACTTTTCCTTTCTCATTAACCGGAGAAGCCAAGATTTGGTCGAATGAATTAAATGAAGGAACGATTACTACGTGGGAAGAGATGAGAGAAGCTTTTATTAGCCGATATTTTTCTCCTGCTAAGTTTAAACGTCTCCTAAATGACATTCACAACTTTCACCAAATCAATCATGAAACTCTCGTTGACGCTTGGCTCCGTATGAAAGATATGCTTCGCACTTGTCATTGACACGGTCTAACCAAAGGAGCGATAATCCAAATATACTATCACGGTTTAGACGAACCAACTCAAGGAAATCTTGACGCCGGAGGAATCTTCCTCTACAAAACTCCAAACGAAGCTTTCAAAATCCTCGAGGACAAGGTCCAACTCAAGCTTGATCTCTCAGAAAAATCTATGATCAATTCCAATTCGAAAGCCGTTGTTTCCGCCGGTGGAAGCAACATCAATACCGATCATGCCTCATTGGTCGAGAAATTGGAAGCTCTCTCCACAAACATCGATGCCCAATTCATAAGCATATGGAGGGAGTTGATGGAGCTGCAAAATAATCACCACGATGCAGAGGATGACACCCTGATGTGTAACCCCATGGAATTAAACCACGCCCAACATGAATGATATCACCAAGGATATCACAACCAAAATTCCAGAAATTCGTACTCCTTTCCATACCACAACCCAACCCAAAACTATTCTCGATATCAGCCACATCCATCACCACATTTCTATACACCTAAAACCTCGCCGGAGGAGATGATGAGAGAGTGGATGACCAGTCAAACGAAAGATAATGAGAATATAATGAACCTGTTGGTTGAATTGGAACGTAAAGTCGATCAAGGAAGAAGGAACCAACAAGCGATAATCCAAGACTTGGAGAGGAGGGTAGAAAGATTAAGTGAGGAGCATGAAGTCCATCATGCTGAATCTCTTCCTTACACCACATATACCAACTCGAGACACGAATTTGTCTACAAACCACCCTCAATTTGAAACGAGAACGATAAGGGTGAGGTTGAATTTATCGAAGAGGACAAGACGGAGCATATTCCAACCACGCCAAATCTGAACCAAATCAAGTCTCACTCACCAACCGTGTCACCTTTTCTTGAGGATAGCACCATGCATATCCCAATGACTCAATTAAAAGGTTCTGAATGCAATTTATTTCCAAATCATGTTGGTGATGAGAAGTTCAACAAAACTGGTGGCAACTGGAATGGAGAACTTGAGAGAAATATAGACGAATGTTCTGAGCCACAAAATCCAATTTCTTTAAAACAAAACGGTAGGACTAACCCACCTCCTACATCTCACCTTGAGAATGTGGATGTCGTATTCACTGGGAGTAGAAAGTCCAATGACCTTCTTCAAAATCAAAAAGATCCGCCAACTGTCCTCATTTCTAATGAAATCGACCGAACGTTCAAGATAACGAAGAGGGACATTCACTTGGTCAAACCAAAAGAATCAAATGTATTCCCATCACTTGTGGAGTACAAACCAAAGATGCCATACCCTTAACGTTTAAGAACTGAAATTCCCCATTCGAATCGTATTGTCAAATATCCTAACCCGGGGAAGAGTCTAGCTAATGACTCATAAATAAATTAAGCGCTTCTCGGGAGGCAACCCGTGCTTTTAATTGTTTGTTTGTTTTAAATAAACATGTACACCCTTTTTGCAAAATTCTTTTCAAAACTTGAAAAATATTAAGTGTGGGGGTGTTACATGCTAATAGTGTTTATTATTGTGTGCATTTTGTTTGTTTTGTTTTGTTTGAATAATTGCAGCAGGTGATGGAGGAGGATGCTTGGATTTGAAATCGATTGTTCTCACAAGCTTATGTTAGCTTATGCGTAGCATTTTATCATATGGAGTTCGATCACGATTTCTTCGGCCCGAGAAGTTTTGTTTCTCTCAAACTTTTATTTTCCCTATCTTACATGCTTTGATGTTTTATTTTTCATTGAGGATAATGCTTAACTTGAGTGTGGGGGAAGTTAAATGGGAAAAGCAAAACCAATTTTTAAATTTCAAATTTTTGGGCCAATTTTAAAATTTTGTGAACTTGTTTGCCCTTTTGATCTAGTTGTTTTCGCGCTTATAGGATAATATATTAGAATAAATGGATCAACCCACTGGTGAAATCGGTAATTTTTGAAAAATTCGAGATGTGTCCCGATTAATATTGCAATCCATTCTGGGATCGATAACATCTGCTAGCACATTTTATAGCCCTTTCCACTAAATTGTGAGGATTTGACCCTATTTCTTATTAGCATACATCTTTTACGCTTGAATTCTTTTGCTATGAGTGTGCCGGTGATTTTATTTATTCTAGAACTTGTACTTGTAAATCATTACCAGACCGTAGTAAGATCACCTTCGTGTGATATAAGTGTTTATGCGTGATAAAGAGGCACCCTTAGGAATAAAAACCAAATGGCCTTCCATCTTACATCTAATGATATATTAGCTAACCACATCGGTTAGTTAACCACCCATATGGACCCATTTGTTAGCGCTCATCTTTAGCGCTAGATACCCTTAGTAACACCCTCCGAGCCATCCTTTTCATTTTTGTTAAATCCAGAAAAATACAAAAATATTTTACACTTTAAACCTTAGCCTAACCCTTTGTCAAAGTCTAAATGGTTGGTTGCTAGTTGCTTGGTTGTTGGATTGTTTTTTATGATTATGAGTTATCCGCACTTTTCCATTCGTGTGTGCCATAACGACAAAGACGAAGAGTGCACCTTCTTACTTGTATTTTTGTGGTGTGTGCTTATACGAAGTGTGGGGGAGATGTGATGAAAAAAAAAATGTATGAAAAAAAATGTGAAAAAAAAGTCATAGAAAAAATATATGTGATGACAATTATAGCCAATGTGCTATATTATTATGTAGATGAAGGAAGAGGAAGTATGTTTGAGATATTGATTAGCCAATGTGCTAAGACGTGATATATATATTTGGTGATCGCTATGTGAAGAGAAGCTTGTAACTATAATCATTTTCAGGTTTGCGGATTGTTTGGTAACTAGCAACATGGGTATATAACTTGACTTCATTTTTCTTTTAACACCAATTTCATCAATAATCCCATAACTTACCCATACCCTTTATTCACCCTTAAGCCTATCGTTATAACCCGAATAAAAGCCCTCTTTAGATGTTTACACTTGGTGCTTACGCCACGTCGGTGGAGTTTTGTTTCTTGTACAAGCCTATGGTAATATTTAGATCATGACTGAGCAATATGAGTGTACTATTCCTTAATACTATCCATCACTAAATAAATTAAGTGTTGAGTGAATTATACATCCGTTCCTTTTTGTGAGGTGCTTAGCCATGTTATCAAGCAAGAGAATCCATAAGGTATTGTCAAACATCTCGATTTTTCCCCTCTTAAAACTTAAAACGATGAATCTTATCTCGTACTTGTACTTGGTAGATTTGCATCACATTTTTCTAATCATATGTCATGCACCATGTGGGATTTTATTTTTCTTAATTTCTAGATTTACTTGGGGGCAAGCAAAACCTTAAGTGTGGGGGAGTTTGCGCTCATTTTTCGCTTATTTTTATATTTGTTCTTGAAAAAATATATATATATATATATATTTTAAATTTTTATTTTTTCTTTTCATTTTGTGATTTAGGTTTGTCTTTTAATTTTTCATAAATAGGTTTGTCATAATGTGTTTTTCATTTCTTTTACTCTTTCGTATTTTTTTGTTGTCTTAAGATACATTAGAAACTGATAATGCATGCTAAAAGTTAATGTTGGGTTACATACTGATAACGCTCAAATTGTGCATGTTTTTAGTAGCGTTATCCATGATTTTATGTGTGTTATTTGGTTATAATCATATGCTTTTGTTACTTAATCGTACAAAAGTGCGTTTGCCAGTTCATTTGTAGCCAAGTACAGGAAAGTGGAGAAAAAGATGGAAAAAGAAGTAAAAATCAAAGATTTCTCCTTATACGAAGAATTCCCGACCAAAGAAAGACTTGCGGAGTATATTCGAGAAGATAAAGTCATCAAGTTAGTGGTCCAAAGACTCAAGAATAAAGTTCAAGAAGGAAAACTAGAAAGAAATGAAGATAAGAAGCTAAAACGAAGACATATTGGAAGACTCGTTGTTCCCGACACACCTTCACCCCCGGTTCGCGGCCACGGAAAGCAAAGAGAAAGATCTACAACTTTGGTTTTTGTCATTTTCTGCCAACTTGCTGCAACCGTTCGGTCGAGCCCCGAAACCGGATCCGGTTGGAGAATGGTCAAGTAGACCAACCGATCCGGTTGGAGCCCAACCGATTCGGTTGGGAGGCCTGGTACAGCCAATTCTTCATCACTAAGGTTCCAAACTTGTTCCAAAAGATTCAAGGTCTTTCCCACTCAGTTTCTAGTCCCTTCCAAACTCCTTGGAGGCCAAGTTAAGCATTTAATACCCTAAGCCTTGGAAATAGTCTAAATAGAGGCCTTTGCAAACTCATTTCACGCACCACAACTTGAGAGATCTTCTCTCACACCTATCTTACCACCACTACTCTCTCTCAAAGCCTAAATTCCTCCATTAACTTCCAGGAAACTTTGTAGGTCCAAGAAGTCATCATTTGGAGGTCAAACCATCAAGAAGTCATCACCAGTACTTGAGGCATCATTACTACATCATTTGTAATCTCATTTCAATCATTGTAAGACCTTTAATCATGTTTTCTAATGTTCAAAGTTCTGAGTTTATGTTTATGTTTGCTATGAGTGGCTAGTTTCTTTATGCACTTGCTTAAATGATGTTGATTATCGTATGATTAGTTTATGATTGTGTTAACATGTTTTAATTCAATTTCAAGTTGATTCTAAGATCCAATTGTGCTAAAGTTTCATAGTGGCATTTGTTAATCAAGTTTGACTAGTTGATAGTAATCGTAGAGGTCGAAAGAACTTATTGTTATTCAACTAGTTATAATCATTTTGTCTATGGATGATTGTTTTTACCCATTATTCTTGGTTAAACAAAGAAACTAAAGTGTGGTTGTAATAAGAACGCTTTTTGATTATCAAGTTGGATTGATTGGAAACATCTAAAAGGTCGTAAGATTAGTTGTTTACAATCAATTGTAACCTTTTGTCTATAATCGGTTACCTTTTGTATTGACCATTTCTTAAGCAATTTGATGAAGCAAACGGATGTTTTTGTGTTTAAGTTTATGAAAGTAAACTTATGAAACTTGAATTGATCTTGAATTGATTGGTTAGACTTAATGCTTGTTTTTATAAACTAAACTCTTGATCATGGTTTAACTTGTAAGAACAATAGATTAGTACACCAACTAATTATCATAACCAACATGTTAAGTAGAGGTTAACACAATCACACTAATCATGGATAAGAAACTAGTTTAAGCAAGTGTAGTTTTAATCTTATTGAATTCGCTTAATCATTATTTTCGTGTTACTTGTTGCTTATATGGTATTTTGGGACGTGACAACCACTTACCACTTTCGTGTTACTTGCTATTACATAGATTCTTCACAATTGAAAACACCCAAATCCTAGTGAATGACCTCGGCTTACCAACCAAAACTAACTACATACGAAAGGGTCATACTTGCCCGTGAGTTCTTAGCTTAATTCGGTAATCCTTGTTATAAATTTAAAACTAGTAGTCGCGAGACACATCACATACATATCGTGGTATAAAACTATAAGATGCAAAAACCTATGTTTTTATCAAAACTCTTTTCTGTCACTAAACATCCATGGATCCCTGTAGATATACTAGCCGGATCCCTTATGGGAGGGAACCATGAGAACCGTCCTTCTGAATAACAGTTTTTCATGCAAAATAAAAACCGTTTTATCCCTAAAAGAAATGTTCCACTAGAATGTCAAACATTAAGTAAGTTATCATTATTAATAAACATCTTGTAAAAATGTTAGGTAATCACTGTTTTGCCCGTAATACGTCACATCCTATTAACTCTCCTTTTCTATAGGTTTCGCTAAGTCACATGTGTATGAGTTCGATTTTTCACTCAATAGCGTCTACACTCCTAACATCTCTCTTGAGCCCAACACACCTGGCAATCATTTCCGTGGGTTTAATAATCTCGAAACCCGTCACTTCCATGAAGGATGTATTATCGACACTCCTCTACAATACGAAGAAGTTATCAATACTTCCTTCCGAACCATAGGATTGGAATGTCTTCTCGAAACTAACGAGAAAATATGTCCAAGGTTTGTATTGGAATTCTTCCGTCAAGTTGAACTCGTTCGTAACGAGGATCACTCTCTATCTCTTTGGTTTCGGATCAAAAACAAAAAGTTTGTTTTAACCCTTGGGCAATTTGCTCACATTCTCCGAATTCCCAATCATGGACAATGTGCCTTCACTGCAGATTGGTCTCTTGATTCTCTCTTCAACTATCGTGAAGAAAATAGTCCATATTGTTCACACATACCTTCCCCGGAAGATTTGACTCGCATAATATGCAAACCCCATTACTCTGATCCAAACATTATTTTTACACGGGATATCCGAGAAGAGTATAAGGCTCTTGCGCTCATCCTACATGAAAATGTTTGGAGTCTTAGGGGAAATCGAGAAATCCTTTCCGCTTGTTGTGCTCACATAATGTATTGTTTACTAACACAACAACCATACAATCTCGCCTACTTCTTCGCAAGGCGAATTGTAAATCTTCAAGGCTCCAAGAATAAACTAATCCCTTATGGAATGTTCTTGACACGCCTTTATCATCACATCATGTACTTCCACCCTCAATTTCAAAGTCCGTTGTACGTACTTGTGAACAAGATGATGGAACCCCTAAACACATCTCTCATGAAGACTTTCATCATCCCTGAATCGGCGAACACTCATCAACCATTTGATGATCCATCTAGCGAAAACGGTCAAGGAACTTAGTTTTCTTTCAAAATAAGGTCAATCCTTAGTATTCATGCTTTATCAATGTAATGCAATTTCCTTCATGAAATTAAACATCTAACATTTGATATCTCTACTATTTTAGTGTTAGAACTTCTTAGAAAACACTAGCTTGGAGATATGATGCTTTGTGCAACCCTTGCATACCTTTTGTAAAGGTGCTGTTTAGCAGGGAGACGGATCCCTAAGTTTGTGCTCGACGGATCCCTACTCTTAGGGAATCGTGGGATCCGGCAAACAGAAATGCAGTTGCAATCATTATATTTCAAAACACGTCTTTAGATCACTTCACACTAAGCTAAACATAGTGTCTTAGGACAAATTGAGTCCTTACCAAGCTGAGTAAAAGTTTCATACTCACGCATAACTCACTTAGATCACACTCATGACGCTTGTAGATCTTTCGTTTCACCTAAACTCATTACTCTTCCGCTCTTAATCTCACTCGTCATTCCTCAAAATGATTATACATCTAGCTTTAGAAATCTTTCAATTTTAGCAAATTGATCGTTGTTATATCAACCTCAAAATGGATCAAATTCTAGGCTTTCCATTTTCTATAACCTTTAAGATACTTCTCAAAATGGTATCCTGAGTTACTATCTGGTCTCTAGGACCATTTAGCTCTATTTGACACTCTCAAGCTCTTAGTGTTATCTTTGTTCTTTCATTGGAACTCATAAAAGTTCCAAGTTCTTCCATAAAAGGCAATCATTAGCTACATTACTCATTGCCCTTGAACATTTAAGTAACCTTTCATTTAAAATACTTAGGAGGACTGAAACACTCAAGATGGTATAGGCTTTAGACCTTAGAAACATCATTTTTATCCTTTCCTAGCTGCTGAGAGCTGGATCCCTAGAATTAGCCTAGACGGATCCCTCATTGGAGGGAACCGTGGGATCCGGGTGACAGTTTCATGTCAACTCTAGCTAAAAAAATCATTTCAAGCTCATCTTGCTAACTTGAACACTCCATCTTATCTTATTTAAGATCCTAGATCAGTACAACTCTGAAGTTGACTCTTGTGCATGCTAATCATCACATTCCAAGAGATCTTAGTGGCTTAAGTCTTGAATGCACTTGCCAAATCTCTTTCTTTATAAACCACATTGTTAAGACTCCTAAAGTCATCATCTTCAACCCCATTCTCAGCACTTAGAAACCTTTACAAACCTCTTTAATCATCATGAGGAAAGCTCCTAGTGGTAATTTATCCACCAAAGGACCACCCAAGAAAATTGCTCGTGTTGTACACGGAATTTCTTCAACCGAATCATCTCTGGTTAAGTCCACGAATGGTAGGATTTCTCCACCTATCAAACCAATCCCTAAAAGGATTGTTCCCACAAAACTACCAATGCCAAACAACACCATACCTCCTAGACCAAACAATCCCATCTCCACTAAACCATCACCATTGGTGCCTAGAGCTCTATCATTTAGCACTCCACTTTCATCACCATACCTCTACAATCTAGAGGATTTGCCTCCTAGGCCATCTCATCCTCCACCACCGGCAACATTCTCCTCATTAGGAGGAATAGTGGAACAAAATCAAGGTGTTGAGTCAACACTAGCTCCGGCTTCCTTTTCTCCATCACCATCAAATAATCCCATTTGGATTATGAGAAATCATCAAAGTCAACCACCCGACCACATGGAAGTTGACACCTCTTTACCACCATTTTTAGTTGAGCCATCCGTAAATGCCTCTCCGTCAATCCCTCCTTCTTTTGAGGCTTCTCAACCCGCTTCACTTGATCCTTCACATCAAGCAATTTCCTTTCTTTCATCACCACTACCTAGTCATGAAAAATATTGTTATCATTGTCAACATGTTGAAACTTTGATACATGAAGTACGTGAAGATCAACGTTTCATGATTTATTACCTCCTCGAACGTTTTGACGAGATTAAACCTAAACAAACTTGAGCTAGTGGTGTCCTAGTATCAAGCGCGACTTAGAAAGTCTAGTAATTCAAAATAATGTATTGTTCATTTTCTTAGTTTTTAGAGTCATGTATATCATATCTCTAGTTTAATTAAATGAAATTACATGATATTTATCACATTATTCTGAGTATATGATTATTGGTCTAATACATATCTCATTTTTGATGCGAACATCTCTTGGTACATCACATTTGCTGTATTTTAGTTACAGACAGACGGATCCCTACGTTTTGCCTAGACGGATCCCTCCAAAGAGGGAACCGTGGGATCCGTGCAACAGAAGACTAGTTTCCTACTAACTTGTGTCTTATTTGTAGGAAATTATGCATTATATATGATAAGGTTTTAAAATGTACCTTTTTGAGGGGTCGTTTAAGCCCTTATTTGATCACTTTTGTATCCGTTATTACTTAATATCGTTCCTTTTCACTTTTTAGGTATCTTGAAGGCAAAATGCTGGAATGACACTTATTCGGACGAAAAGGCGCGAATATATGAAGAAAAAGGCCAAAGTAAAGAATCGAGACACTCAGGCTGCTGGAATTGAAGGGGACGGCGTCAGGCACAAAATAGTGACGCCGTCGGACAACTTTTGTGACGGCTCAGAAGCCAAATTGCCCATTTACAATAACGTGGCCAAGACGAAACCCTAATGACGGCGACCCGACGGCGTCACAAATCAAAGGGTGACGCCGTCGCATGTGTAATCTTATATATATAATCCGAATTTTTTAGTTTTGTGTGTGTAGTCTTTTGGAGTAAAAACTTAAAACGAACCAAGGCTGTCTTATAAAGTATTTTAGGGTTCCATACCCTATCTTACATCAAGGTAAGTGTTTTACTTCATTAATTCAAGTATGTCTTCAATTAATTGTGTGTATGCTTGCATGTTTCCCATGTCCGACTAATTTACTTGTGTGTTTGCTTAGGGAATATGAAACTTAATTATTGAATATTGATTGGTTGTCTCTTATCTTAATTGTTAATGATCTAGTATTGCGATAGGTCATCCGTTGTGTAATTAATGCTTGATTAATCTTTGTGAACCTTAGCTTATAGTACCTAGAGTCATTGTAGGCTAAACCATCCGAAGAGTACCTTAGCGTTAAGTTTATAAATCCTAGAGATTTTGTAGGCATTAACCTTTGGTAGTTTCAAAGAGTTAGGGATAAACGCATACCCTACGACCTTAGACACACAACGCGATTAAGAATAAGGACGTGACAATTCAACCATCAATAGGAGATAATTAAGGAGTAATAAAACCTAAGTAAACACATCTTTAAATCATCATACGAGCACACAATAATTAGACATCGACTACATACACCACTAGAATAGATAATTAGATAAGTAGAGTAATCGGTAGAAATACCAAAGCCCCAAATCCAAACCCCGAGATTCGTACCTTTCCATTTCCTAAAAAAAACATAAAAAGATAAAAAAATAATCTTCCTCAACCCCCCAACCTTAGCGTAGTAACTTCTCACTAGCATACCTATTCCCCTAGAGAATGATATCAATTCCCGTGGCTTACCCTAATACTATACTACAACGATTAGGTTCACTGCCTAGGGTGTTGAAAAACTTGCTCGACGAAAAGGAAGTACCTTTGACCCCGAACGACGCGTGTAGCGTTATCAAGTTTTTGGCGCTGCTGTCGGGGAATAGAATAGCTAGTTAGGAGTCCACCTCGTTTAGGTTTCCTTGCTTGATTCCTATCAAGTAAGCTTTTTTCCCAATTTTTAGCTTCCTCATAGTCTATCCCCCTTCTTCGTGACCTTGTTAGTAACCCCATCACTTTTCATCATGGAAGGTGATAACCAACCACCATTCATTAACCTACCACCAAATGACTCGCCAAGAGGCCGTACTCTTGGTGAATACTCGAGACCAAGTCACCTAGGCTATAGGAACACCATTGAGCTTCCCGACCAATCCCAAACTACGGCCCTACGATCCGATACCATCCGGTTGGTGCAAAACGGATGTGCATTCCATGGAATTCGTTCCGAAGATCCTAATCAGCATCTTAAGGACTTCTTTAAAATTTTCGATTCCATCGACCTCGATGCTACTACTCGGGAGACCACGCATCTGCGTCTCTTCCAATTCTCTCTACGAGACCAAGCTAGTAATTGGCTTGAGCGACTTCCCGCCGGCTCCATCTCAAGTTGGGATGATCTCACCTCTCGCTTCCTTGCTCAATTTTTCCCACCGGGGAGAACCACTAAGCTTAGGAATGATATCTTGATGTTCCAACAACGTCAAGGTGAATCTCTCTACGAAGCATGGAATCGATTCAAGGACTTACTCCATAAAGTCCCTCATCACGGCATTGATCTTTGGCTTTAAGTCCAACTCTTCTATGATCATGTCAACTTCCCCACCAAGCGATCCATTGACCAAGCGGCCGGTGGAAAAATTAGTGATCCCACCGCGGAAGAATCGTGGGGTATAATAGAGGACCTTGCTCTCTATGACAACGAAAGTTGGAATGACCCCCGTGAGTTGCCCAAAACAGTTAAGGCAATCTCCTTGCCTCCCATTGACTCACAATCTTCCGACCGTATGATGCTCGAGCTTAAAGATCAAGTTAAATTCCTAATGAGCTCCTACGAAAATCCTAAGTCTTCACGCCAAGTGAACAAAGTTTCTTCCTCGTGCGAGCCGTGTAGTGATTCTCATAAAACGCGCACTTGCACAAGATTCCCTGAACAAGGTTCCGTTGACTACGCATCCTCGTGTACTAATGGAACGGGAGGAAGATTCCCTACAACACCCGGACCTAGGACTTTTAATGACGCCCGAGAAGCATGGAAGGGCAAGCCCGACTTTTATTGGGGATAAACCAAAGAATTCTCATCCAATGATTTCTCATGACCCCCATCTCACGGACCTAACCAACAAAATATTGATGGGATGTTGCAACACCTAGTCGCATCCCAAGAAGCTCAAATAGCTAAGCTCTCGGACCGTTTTAACCAACAACAAGCCGAGATGGATAGGAAGATAGATAATCTCTTGAAAGCTATGACCAATATTTATAGGAAGGTTAATGCTATCTCAACTCCCGAAACCTCGGGTGTAGAGATTAAGGACCCAAGTAACCTAGCTAAGCACGTTCAATTCGTCAATACCATCACCTTAGTGAAACCTAATAGAACAAATGACGAAGCGAACCATGAAACGATACTTGAGGTTAGTGAAACACCAAGGAATGAAACAACCGAGGAAGTAGATGAAGTAGACAATGACTATTTCAATAAGTTTCCTATGGAAGAAGAACTATCTCGCCACCCTCACTGAGTGCGTGACCTCCGTCACATGTATGTTAGGAGAAGCCCTAGGATCAAGTTTGAGAACCCTTGGAATCTCAACATACCATGTTGCATAGGACACCTTTTCGTGGCAAAGGCCTACATTGACCGCAAGTCCCCAATAAACATAATGACTAGCACCTACTATAATTGGGTAATGAAGAAGCCTATCCCAACTAGGCAAGATCCCGATAATCCTAGGGTTAGTTGCAATTTTCTTGGTAGAGTTAAGGGATTGCCCGTTTATGTAGGTAGTTTCACGTTTCCTACGGATTTCATAATTGTAGATGATATTAGTACGGCCATAGATCCTAGTTTGTCCCACGTTATTCTAGGGAAACATTTCATAGAAAACAACGGGATGACTTATGATCCATCGTTAGGAATAGTGAGATTCTAGGATGAGACCGATGATGTAGCTTACCAAATGCCGTTTAAGATTGAGAAGTTTTCATCACTCTCCAATGATGAAAAGGAACTTAAACTATTGGTCTACTATAGGAATGAAAAGGATAAGGAGAAGGGAGTAGATTATGTTATGGCCAAGATTTTCTGTTTCTATAAGGATTGCTTAAACTTAGGACCGGAATTTAGAACAGAGTGGGGAGAGGATGACCTTTTAGAAAGGTGCATCATAGGGCACTTCTACAACATGGAATCCCCCAATAGAGACCGTTATGAGGAAGAAGGTGACGGTAACGAAGTCACGTAGGGGCACGACTTCGAGTCTAGCTACAAGAATCATAAATAAAGAAAAGCGCTTCGTGGGAGGCAACCCATGCTTAATTGTTTGCTTGTTTGTGTCGTGTATCTTTTATTGATTATTTATTCTCATGTTTAAATTTGTAAAAATGCTTTATTTTGTCTTTAACCTCGTCTTAATTACATATAAAGGTATTTTACATAAGGGATAAGTGTAGGGAGGATTACACACATTTTTAAAAGAAATGTAAACATGAGAATTTCAATTAATTAAAAGATATACATGTGTGTTTGTTCGAGTCAAATGCTTGTATCGAGTCATAATGGATGTTTTGCAGGAAATTTTTCCAGATTCTAAAGATGTAAATTTTCCAGAAAATCGCAGACCAGTTTTTGTCAGGATAACCTGACGGCGTCAGGATCGCAACCTGATGGCGTCAGGAAGGAGCAGAAACAATTGATTACTTTTTCTCGTTTTCTGAGCTACTTATAAATTTTTGGAATTTTCCAGGTCTTAATTTTCCAGAAATTCTGTAAACATCCATTCCACAAGCATTATATCCTAGTTTAGTAGAGTCCTATATATATTATTACCGCCGATTTTACGCGAAGGTTTCATTTGTTTTCTTCAAGTGTGCAGGTTTAATTTACCAAGAAGAAGATACATAAGATGAGAAGGAGCTTTTCATGCAAACGTTCTTCTTGAAGAAAGATGTAACCACCACTTTACACGGATTCTACCGAGCTAATCAGGGAAGTATTAGTTTCTTTCATCTTTTATTACCTTCCGTTATCATAACTTTGATACTTTCGAGGAACATTGGGGACAATGTTCAGTTTAAGTGTAGGGAGGGAAAATAAAACGGGAACTTTGAAACTATGCTTATCCTTGATTATTTTCTTTGTCCAATTGTATTTGTGTAATAAACCATGAGAAAATGTCGGTTAGGGTAATTTTGGCACCAAATTAAAAATTTTTCATGACTTATAGGATTGGCCCATTAGTCTTAATAAAGCGTCTCATGGATAGGAAATTATATGACTAGCACAAAAACCCTTTACCACTTAAATTCCACCCAAAATGTGAGGATCGCCCTTAGATTAGTAGGAATTAAAGCATTCATCTTTAATGCTTAGAGTGTGAACCGGTAGTATAATAGATTCTAGAACTTGTTTTGTGATGCATCCCGAGATTGCTAGTAAGACTACACTTGTGTAGTTAGGAATAACTAAATGATAAGAGGCATTAGGATAACCATTGTTTGATACCCATAATAAAATTACTTCTTCCACATCAGTTGAGTAATTCCCCCCACACCTTTGCGTTATACTCATCTTTAGTACACGATACCCCTAGTTAACCCCTCAGAGCCTATCCTTTTCGCGGTTCTCGTGATGTTTCGGTTTTCCGGAATATCAATGAAGAGCATTGTTTACAATCCACCCCTAAATGTACACCCAAATCGCCTTAGCCTACCTTGTGTGCACTCACTTTTAGTACATTATTCTGAGTATATGATTATTGGTCTAATACATATCTCATTTTTGATGCCAACATCTCTTGGTACATCACATTTGCTATATTTTAGTTACAGACAGACGGATCCCTACGTTTTGCCTAGACGGATCCCTCCAAAGAGGGAACCGTGGGATCCGTGCAACAGAAGACTAGTTTCCTACTAACTTGTGTCTTATTTGCAGGAAATTATGCATTATATATGATAAGGTTTTAAACTGTACCTTTTTGAGGGGTCGTTTAAGCCTTTATTTGATCACTTTTGTATCCGTTATTACTTAATATCGTTCCTTTTCACTTTTTAGGTATCTTGAAGGCAAAATGCTGGAATGACAATTATTCGGACGAAAAGGCGCGAATATACGAAGAAAATGGCCAAAGTCAAGAATCGAGACACTCAGGCTGCTGGAACTGAAGGGGACGGCGTCAGGCACAAAATAATGACGCCGTCGGACAACTTTTGTGACAGCTCAGAAGCCAAATTGCTCATTTACAAGTGACGACTTCCGGTTTTAAAAGAGTAGGGCGTCGCAACTCAGAAGGCCTAGATTTGATCCAGACGACGTCAGAGACTGAAGGGGACGACGTCACAAGCATAAGGTGACGCCGTCGCAAGACTAACGTGGCCAAGACGAAACCCTAATGACGGCGACCCGACGGTGTCACAAATCAAAGGGTGACGAAGTCGCATGTGTAATCTTATATATAGAATCCGAATTTTTTAGTTTTGTGTGTGTAGTCTTTTGGAGTAAAAACCTAAACCGAACTAAGGCTGTCTTGTACAGTATTTTAGGGTTCCATACCCTATCTTACATCAAGATAAGTGTTTTACTTCAATAATTCAAGTATGTCTTCAATTAATTGTGTGTATGCTTGCATGTTTCCCATGTCCGGCTAATTTACTTGTGTGTTTGCTTAGGGAATATGAAACTTAATTATTGAATATTGATTGGTTGTCTCTTATCTTAATTGTTAATGATCTAGTTGTAATACCTGATTTTCTAAAATTCACAAAAAGACCGAAATAACCCTACAATTAAAAGTATGAATAATTAATTCAAAAGAATACCAAGTAAGCTATGTAAATTCAGAGAATTTTAAGAAATATCCCACATGATCTAAATAAATATTAAACACTTTGTAAAGGTAGTTTTTATAGTTTATGATTTTATAAAAATTTGTTTTGTATTTTACATATTAGCCGAATATATTTAATTAACTTTATAAAAGAAATAAAACTAAATAAAAGCCCAATATAATTTATATTAGTAAGAGACCATTTAATTTAAGTCCAATGCATTATAAAGCCCACAAGAAAAATAATAGCTCAAGTATATATACAAATATTCGGTTCCTATAATCCCTAATAACCGATTATCACCAAACCGACTTCAAAACCCTTCATAAATCGAATTCCAGTTTCCAGAGCTTGAGACCATTTTTCCTAGACAAGTTTGAAGGTAAAGAAGGTGGGAAAAATAGTGTTCGAGTTCCTAGGCTGCTGTTTTAGTCGTGGGTAGTTTTGGATGAATTAGGGTTTCGACAAGTGAGGTTTTTGTGTTTTCTTGTTCCAACGACTCAAGCTCATCAAGGGTATGTTCCTAATGTTACTCTCAGTCCTATAAGTCACCTATAACACATAAAAATTGGCCATGCATGTTTTATAAGTCGTATGGAATTATTTGTAATTGAAACCCTAAAATCGTATATTAATAACGAATGAGCTTATAATATTTTTAGAGATCATGAATTGATTTTTCCAGAAGTTGTTACATGTTATAAGACCTGTATAAAATACATGTTTGTGAATTCGAAGCTTATGTGAATTGTCTTGGGTTTTTCTTGTTCGAAAACGCATAAAAAGGAAAGGTTTTTAAAAGGGGCGATTAGGGTTTATGAAAACTAGGGTTTTCTTGTTATCATTAAGGTTCATTAATGCAGTGGTAATGATGGATTAATGATGGGTTATACCTAGGTTTAGGGCTTGTACTTGAATAATGCATATTCGGTTTTTAAATAAAAGGTTTGGGTTGGTTTTGTAAATATTGAAACTTGAAGGTTATTTTTGTGAACAGTAAAACAAAGGTACAAAACGTATAAAAATAAGTATGGGGGTTAAACGTGTAATTTTGAATATTTAGAGGGCCATTTGAATTGTATTTAACTTAAA
>BPTQ01000005.1:264837315-264942017 GCA_019973895.1 Chrysanthemum seticuspe | reverse complement strand
TCACCGTATAGTATACAAGTATTTGTCTTTAAGTATTGGTCTCCAAGTATTAGTATTCAAGTATTGGTATTCAAGTATTGGGTTTTCATCGTCCCAAGTTGTTTACATTTATTGTTTCAGAAGGATTGTATTCAAGTGTAGTCTATAACGTATCAAGTGATCTTGTATCAAGTCTATTCATTGTCTAGTTTGTAAGTCTTTTCCAAGTATCGTTACCGTAGCCTTTAGGATTATTTGTATTCTCTGTACTACTTCTTCTTTTTGTACTCTCTGGAAATGACTTTTCCAGTCTTGAGTACATGCTATTGTATTCACAGAATTTCATTCTGTCTTATAGGCATGGAATTTCGTTTACTCTTCTTTTGTTTGCTTACTTGCTTATGCTTCTACATTGCAGCGCAGAGGAGGTTGTTTAGATGTGCCTAATACTAAATAAATTATGAAACTTTAAGACACTTATGTTATCGTACATGAGTTCTGACCTTTTCAGTAAAGGTCTCTCATGTTTTTCTTCTTCATCATGTCTCTTATGTTTATTAGGATTTCCGATGCCATTGCTATGAACCTTTTCTGAATGTTTGATCTGTTACTTATCTGAACTATGTTCTAGTGAACTATGCAATATCTGATGTGAACTTATGTTAGGAAAACTTTGTTATTTACATGTGTTGAACCCTGCTACTTTTGGGTTATGAACTTATGGTTATGAACTTATGATTATGAACCTCTGGTTATGAATTTCTGTTTATGAACATATGATATGCCACTACGATATGAACTTATGATTTCTGATTATCTGAATATGAACCTTAGGATATGAACTATCTGATATGATTCTGTGACCTTGTGTTGACTATGATCTGTGCTATATCTGAAAATCTGTTTGACGTAAGTTGGTTGACTATAACCAAATATTTAACTAGTCATGGGGGTTCCATGTCCGTATCAGTGATGCACCTCTGATATGACTCTAGGGCAGTAGAGTGATGTTCTGCCACGTCTCTGGATGGTGAAGCATATTTGTGAATATGTAGGAAGGGGCGTATGGATGCATCCTAGATCTGATCTGTTATCCGATATGTTATCTGGTGAATGATGTCGTGTGCAATACGCGTCTTCACAATAATCTGGGAGCTAGCTACTCCATATGTATATTTTCTGATGTTACCTTTTGAAGAAGATGTTTCTGATGTGATATGTTAGTGAATGTGTTTATGACGTATTTGTTTAAGTGATTATTAGTTGCCATGCTAGGACAGAATTAATATGTTTGAAACATGATTCGTATATCTGATATTATGATTTGTTATTGTTACGTGAATGCGTTGATTTACGAGATGAATGTGCTAATATATAATTGAGTGTTTTGAAGGTTAATTATCTGTCTGCATAAGTGACCTGCCATGTTTAAAATCTGCTAAGGTTAGGATTTGATATGAGAACTGGTTTAGTTATATTGTCTGCCATGACTTGTCTGCTAATTCCGCTGCTATACTTTTGAATTAGGTGCTATAAATGTTTCTTTATTGATTTGTATGAAGGCCATGTTTAATTTCTAGAACTGTTTCCGTTAGTCATTAGACTCTCGTTTAGTTGATGCGTAATCTGTTATTTTGATATGTTAAGTGTTTGGTTATTCTGATTTTGGTTGCGTTTATGTCTTTGATGTGCTATGTGATGTCTGAACTGTTATGTGGTTGTTTGGATTTCTGTATATGTGTGCTTCCGCAGAATTCTAAAAGATCCTTCGTCATTATTTCATTTTGATTTCGTATTTGTATATTTACTCTGTTTTAGCTTTTGTTTAGTTATATCCGTTCACTGGGCTTTGTAAGCTCAGCCGCACTTTTCTTTTCCTGCGGCAGGTATTAAGCATTCAAGATGAGCTTATGGGATAGCTGATCTGGATTTGAGAGTAGAGCTGAGAGCAAGACTTTACCATAGAGATCTTAGATTTATTTTGGAAGATTAGTTATTTATGTTTTCTTTTTGGATATTTTGTAAAGGCTTCCGCTATTGTATAGTTATTAAAGTTCTGATATGAAACCGTATTGTGATATCTTTACCCTTGTCGGGTCGGGGTGTTACACTAGTATTGCGATAGGTCATCCGTTGTGTAATTAATGCTTTATTAATCTTTGTGAACCTTAGCTTATAGTACCTAGAGTCATTGTAGGCTAAACCATCCAAAGAGTACCTTAGCGTTAAGTTTATAAATCCTAGATATTTTGTATTCATTAACCTTTGGTAGTTTCAAAGAGTTAGGGATAAACGCATACCCTACGACCTTAGACACACAACACGATTAAGAATAAGGACGTGACAATTCAACCATCAATAGGAGATAATTAAGGAGTAATAAAACCTAAGTAAACACATCTTTAAATCATCATACGAGCACACAATAATTAGACATCGACTACATACACCACTAGATTAGATAATTAGATAAGTAGAGTAATATGTAGAAATACCAACCCCCCAAATCCAAACCCCGAGATTCGTACCTTTCCATTTCCTAAAAAAAAACATAAAAAGATAAAAAATAATCTTCCTCAACCACAACCTTAGCGTAGTAACTTCTCACTAGCCTTCCTATTCCCCTAGAGAACGATATCAATTCCCGTGGCTTACCCTAATACTACACTACAACGATTAGGTTCACTGCCTAGGGTGTTGAAAAACTTGCTCGACGAAAAGGAAGTTCCTTTGACCCCGAACGACGCGTGTAGCGTTATCAATATACTTGTTTTCTAACCTTTGTTTTTTAGATTTTCAATTTACACATGAAGACTTTGACATACTAAGCTAGGGGGAGCTTTGTGTCAAAGCAATACATTGCAAATTCACTTGCAAAAATTAGGAATACAATTCTGGACGTCCCTTTGCAAATTTGCAATCATCAAGGGGGAGCATTATCATTGCTAAGACGAAACTATTTGCAAACTTCATTGCAAAGCATTAGCTTAGTATTTTTTATTTACTTGACGGCGTCACAAAGGGATGGACTCGTTAAGGGGAGTTAAGACGAGATTGTTTTTCATTGCAAAGCATTAGCTTAGTATCTTTTACATGTTTTTCTTAAAACATTGCGTTAGTTTCTTTTCGACGCACTTTTTGTTTCGACAAAAAGGGGGAGAAGAAAGTAAAAACTGTAATTCAAAATTTTACGAATTTCAGTTTTTCCTTAAAATAATTTTATGTTTTGTCATCAACAAAAAGGGAGAGATTGTTAATACAAATAAACCGTAAAAACATTTATTTATATTTTACGATTTTCTAATGTTTTGTCGATAACAAATGTAAAATCATTTTAACGAAACAAATAAAATACATAAATGGCTTGAGCCAATAGTTTTCTAACACACTTACGTTTTCATATAAAACACTAAAATAAGTATAAGTGATTTTATGATTTAGTATTACATATGTACAACAACTAGTGTTTACATATTTGGGTAAATATACACATAACTAGTATGTAGTATATTGGGTAATATAAATGGGTAGAAACTTAAGTATCTTGACCCATTGACCAAATACATTGAATGTAGTTGAGTATAACCCAAAGTCCATGACCCATACCCATGGAGCATGACCCATAACCCATTGCATGACATCATGCTTAAGTCATATATGGATATTATCCATGACCCATGGTTTTAACCCATAACCCATGGACTAGATGCATTGTATTTTGAAGATACATTGAATCTACTTGAGATCCATGATCCATATCCCATGACCTATGACCCAAAACCCATGGGCAAAATGGAGCGTCCCACGGATCCCAGTTAATACACTGGACGAATCCCTCAAGGGAGGGATCCGTGGGATCCAGAGAACAGTAGCCATTTTCTCTCTATAAATAGTGAGCCATTTCTTCATTGTTTCTTACCCCTTTCTCACATATTTTCTCTTTGAGTTATAAACTCTCTAACCTCAGATCCAAGTGATCTATGTATGTAGTTTTGTTTTTTGTGTGATTCTCTAGGTTCCTCTTAAAGGCAAGATCACCATCTTTTCAAGACGAGCAAGCTCAAGTCCATGAGTTGCCATGCTTCGTTATCATCAAGATTTCTGAGGTTCTCTTGTTGATAGTTCTCTTCTTTCTCATAAGAAGTGTAGTGTTGAAGACATTAGTGAAAGATGTCTGAAGGGTCAAGACGAAGACATTAGTGAAAGGTGTCGAACGTCCATATTAGAAGCACTAGTGAAGAGTGCTTAGAAGTCAAGGATAAAGGCATTGAGGGTGTCTAGAAGTCAAGTTACAAGGCATTAGTGAAGGGTGCATAGAAGTTAAGCCAAGGGCATTAGTGAAAGGTGCCTAAGGTGTACATTCGATATGGTTTGTTTCGATATACAAGATATATTAGTATTGGATCCAAGGATATTGACATCCTTGATGATGTTGTAATAAGGAGTTTGTCTCCTTTGGGGTTTAGGTGTTTTGTAGTGTTGGGTAGTAGTTCCTCCATTGTAATGGAACTCGGTATCTAGCCTAGTACCGGATAAAGGGTAGGCGACGTTGTGATAGGTTTGGTTCTACCTCGTGGAAGAAACCGGTGGTTAGCCTAGTACCGGAAAAAGAGTAGGCAACGTAGTGAAGGTTTATCCACCATAAGGAGCTGGTGTTATGTAGTGATTACGAACTCTCGAGTAGGTGACTCGGGGAGTGGAGTAGGGCAAGGAAGGTGTCCTTGTAGCCGAACCACTATAAATACTCGCGTTGTGGTTTTATGCCTTTTACTCTTTATCTTCTCATTACTATTTTATATTTCTATATGTTTGTTTATCAACATCCAACACACATCTAAATAGATTGACATAAGTCGATCTAAATAGTTTAAAACAAAGTTTTAATTGGTAAAACTATTCAACCCCCTTCTAATTTTCCACAACTCGTACCTAATTGATGAACCGAATTACATATCTAGCCGTTCTGGGAACGACACGGCTCGACATCTACAAAAGGGAACCCCTCGCTAAACATAAATAATAAACGAACGACTAAAAGATCTAAAAACATACCAAGAGTTAACTTGCAACTCAAGCCACTTCTTCTGGAAAGAATCCCTAACCTTTCACTCATCCCTTTGAAACACCAATTGTATGTCCTGCTAGCCTCTTATGAAATAATAAACTCTGTCGTTGTCTAACACAAACTGCTTTCAACTATTTTACCGATCATTTCACGGTCATTTTTCAAAAAGTCTTACTATTGTGCCATTAAACTAAAAATTTACGACTTTACTAATACTTTATAAACAATGACCTTACAAATACTTTGCATACTATTTTCTTATAGTGTGATAAACCGATTAATTACCTTACTACTATTTCATGAAACAACAAACAATTGCGATAGCAATTTGCAAACTATACTACAAATTTTTCTGCAAGTTATATTATAGCCTTATAAGCTATTTTGCCCTTTTGGTGAGCTACTTTAACCACTGTCTGATTTAAAACAATGAAACTTGGTACTCTTACCTCGCAAACTATTTCGCCTTTACATTGCTAAATATTTTATTGCCACCCTATAAACCACCTTGATATTAATTGAACTACGAAATCTTCTACTATTTGACAAACAATAAGTTGTTTTCTTATAAGCTATTTTACAAATGATTTCACGAGTTATTTTACAACCTAAATTATTGTCTTACCAAAATATCACAAAGTTAACTACGATTTCACTACTACTCTATAAATAATAAATAAATCGTTTTCTATTACCTTGTAAGCTGTTTTAACAATCACCTTAACAAGTGTTGCTTTAATACCAAACCGCAAACTACGTTTTATCATAATAGAAA
The DNA here is from genome assembly GCA_019973895.1 of Chrysanthemum seticuspe. Classification (NCBI taxonomy): domain Eukaryota; kingdom Viridiplantae; phylum Streptophyta; class Magnoliopsida; order Asterales; family Asteraceae; genus Chrysanthemum; species Chrysanthemum seticuspe. Next base: position 264,936,198 of record BPTQ01000005.1, on the reverse strand, counting down.
TATTTTCTTCTTACTCAGTAAAGTAGTTTTACAAACTTTTTTTTAGAACTTTACTGCAATTTCCTTACAAACTATTTACTCCTTTTGAAAAACTTTAAAGGATGATCGATATTTTCTTTTGTAAATAGAACGAATCCTCGGAGTAAAAAATAAGCGCTTTGTTTTGAAACCATAAATAATAAGCATATTAATGAGAAATGCTAAGAAACAAAACTGATTCATCATCTACAAAAAAAAAACTAAGGTATTTGAAATTATTTGAAATTGAGGAACAACTTTGGAATTCACATATAAACCTCCACCTTGAAACCGAATCCATGGTGTCGCTTAAAACCTTATTTAACAAGTTTTCATCACAAAAGCTGAAAATTAGCAATTTTCTTTACATATATCAAGTTCTCTCTTAAAAATTAGCAATTTTTCTTTACATATAGCAATTTTCTTTACCTTAACAACTGAATCCTGCCCATAAACGTTCAAAACTTATTGAAACATACATACCCAACCACATTTCTTCTATGATGCTTTCACCTTCGAGGACTTTTCTTTAAATAACAATTGTACCAACAATGAAACGCGTGGTGATATTTTTCTAGAAAGATTTATTCTAACGAGTCAAAATTTTCTGGTCAAACCTTATCAAAACCTCATATGCTAAGAAATATCAAACGTCGACCTTTGCGAATTTTTTTTATTTGCATCACGTGTAAAAATCAATTTTATAGGATCCTTTCGAGGATGCAAATCTCTTACCCAATTTTTCATCCCAAAGAAATTATGCCTCTTGAAATATTCTTCTTATTCGAATAAATTTATTCACATCACGTTTGCGAACAAAACTAGAAATTTTCAAAAATATCCCTTTGTCATATAAGTGACTAACACAAAGTTAACCTCGAGGACGAGGTTCCCATAAAGGGTAGGTACTATAACAACCCGTAAAATTTCAAACAAATTTTAACAATAAACTATAGTAATTATATCCCTAAGCTCACTCCTGGATTGTTTCGAGTTTATTTGAATTGAAAATGATAGTTTTTCTCATTAAACATAAAAACCGACACTCGACACATACCGAAACCAACGGACTAACGACAAAACAATTACAATATAATCTCTACGTAATAAAGATACCTTATTATTACACTTGCAAAAACGTTCCCGAAAAATATACTTTTTGTATTATTCGCGTATCGAAAAGTTACAATTATTCGAGATCACAACGGGACACGGGTACACCCAATACCTTAAATTAATAATAAAATAAACCAAACCTTACCTTACACCAAGATCCAACCGCCCACCTTATATCACCCCTTTCTCACATCTCTCGGTTCTCCCTCCTTCTCTCATCTCACTATCAAAAAGAAAAAGACAACAAACTTTCTCCTACTTCCATGAAACCTCGATTCTCCCATGATCAAAAATCACGAGAAGAGTTAAGAAGCTGCGAAAGGATAGTGATCGGGGCTCATTTTGGTCTTCCACAATGCTCGAGACCAAGAAAGAAATGGTCAAACCTTCTTCTTCTTCTTCTTTTTATATAACCGCGAGTCACAAAGAACCAACACAAGTTTAATTTCAATCTATCCTCAAAAGAAAAATCCCTCAAGTTTGATTTGGACTTGGTGATTTTGAGTTTCGACTAGTGGGTTCAGATTGGACCGATTGGTATTTGGAGCTTTCATTGTTCTTTTTGGTCTTCTTCACTCAACATCACGACACCACCTCACCACCCTCTGCACCACTCATCTGATTAAGGTTTCTTAATTTCTTTCTAGTTTGTATTTGTCAATATTGTTGGATAATAAATTTGGAATTTATTCTCTTTTTGTGATATTGTCTGCTTGTGTATACCGATCGTATATATAATTTTAGACAAGATGATTCGAGTTTTTGTTGTTAATAATTCATTGTGTGGAAAATAATAATGGATTACAGAAATTAAAATCAGAACTATATTGGCTCTAGGCTTGGTAGAGATTATTTTGAATTACCTATTAGCTTGGTTGGTATAGATAATGGTAGTGTTTGGAATTGTTTAAGGGTCAAAACCCACTGTGGTCAAACCACAGTGGTATTTCTTTTCTCGTATTCAAACCTCAGATTGCGAGTGTGTCGTGTGGCTGTGATATCGAACCCAACCAACAGCCTAAACCCGGGTCCAACGTTAGAGTCATGATTGCAGGGTCGAGAGTGACTGCTCGAGCCCGAAATGTGAACGTTTGGTCTCACTTCTCTCGTGTCAAATATACACAACCTGTTATTAAATGTTTAGAAGCTGAAAGATTGTTGTTGGGTCAGTGCCCAAACTTAGGGTGTGTGAGTTTGCTTTACAAACCGGGCCTCAGGCCACTTGTTTTCAAAATGCGTGTCACTTGGATCGAATCCCACTAGTACCTCGGATGAGCTTAGCATAAACGCGTTGATGCAGTTTCGACATATCCATCGAATTAATCCACGACTCGACACCCGACACATTTCTTTCCACCTGACATGAGTTTCACAACGTCAATTGTAGCATGTCCTAAAACCTACGTCATACTCAAAATTTTATATGTTCGACACATACAACTATAAACTATACTATGCATTTAAAACCTTTAAAAGCTAGTCTAAACTAGTCTTATAAGTTTTACACTTACTTGCAAGATTACTGATTTTTACCGTCAGTTTTAACTTATATAAGCTTAATAGGGTTTATTTCAACTTAAGTTTCATAAACTTATAAAAAGGCTATTGCTTAAACATATAATTGTAACTACTAACTACCACCGGAAACCAAAATGCATACACAGGTAATGACCGATTTTCATCAAAATATACACTTAACTTATTTTTCTATTAAACCTGACTAAAATGGCAAGAATGAATTGTTTTCCGTACATTTACCTATTATTCCAAAACTACTTTCTCGCTAGTTAACTATATATATAAACTATATGTATAACACTTAACAAATCTTATTCCTCCTACTCATATATACACACTATAAACTAATAACATTTTTACATTTTTCGACGACGTCTACAAAGTTATTTTGATAAGTACAACAAAGAGTTATTAAATTATAACGCTTGGTCAACACGTATAATTAAAACACATACATGGGTCGTGTCCAATCTTCTAAAATCTCTACACTTATAATCTATAAGTGTACTTTTAATATAACTCTTTTTAGTAAGACCATTACATGAAGTATAATTTTTACCTACTCTTATTTTTAACCAATAAATTGGTTATATAAATATATATACATTTCGTTATATATAAATTTTTAACAACAATGTTCTCATTATCCGACGACGTCTAATATTTATTTGTGATTACTTTCCATACATCGTCTTTCGGTTATTGTCGAACCATAGACTTATTCATCTTTGATACTTTTGTTCTTTTGTGCTTATATACTTATACACTTCCAAGAGTCAATACTTTCAAACACTTAAAAAACTATTTAAACTTTAATGCTGCCACACAAGCAACAACAACAACAACAAACACTTGAAAGTTTTTCTTAAACTTCATCAAGTCTTAAGCCTAGAACTATAAACTAAGACTTGCTATACTAATCTAGGTCGCGTGTCGGTACTCCGCACTCATACTATTTGAATTTACGCTATTTCGGATTTCTTCAACTAAGGTGAGTTCATAGCCCCACTTTTACTCTTTTAACTGTTTTATAAAATCTTTGGGGGAGAATACATGCTACAACTACTTTTATGATCACAATTGCTTGAAATCTGTTTGCTGTTCTCTTGATATTATTACTATTATGCCTAACTTGTTTGCCAAAAGACCCCTTCATCATGAACCATTAGTCACTTGCGAGTGAACGCAAATATCGTGAATAGTACTATAGGGAGTAACGACCCCGACTTGGTTATCGGAAATAACCGGGGTGCACCATATTTGAATCTCTTAGGTAATTGGCAATTACCTTTTGGGGGGCATATTATTACGAACACCAGTAATGAGGTGTATGCAGTTGAGTCTTGGTGTCATGAGCTTAGGAAGATAATATCAACTTTCCATTTTGGGCGTATAACATCTTAGCCCAGGTTAACTAAGACTTTTTATGCGTACATTGTCGGCTTTATAAACTAAAATATCTTGTGATCAACTACTTTATTACTAAACCTATGAATTCACTCAACCGTTGTGTTGACATTTTAGCATGTATTTTCAGGATAAAATGGCGATAGCTAACTCTGGAGGCGCTTGGGCATTGGCATGGCATGGTCATAGATGACTCTGATTTACGTATAGGGACCACATTTTATTAATGGGCCATTTTTCCGCAACAATTCAACTTTGTAAACTTTGTTTTACTACAATAAATGAAATATTTTACGAAAAAGCTATTATTTTTCGCTTTGTGTTATGATCCAATGGAGTAGCATCCCAAAAACCTTTTCTTCCGCTGCAAACCATTTTTGGGGGTGTTACAGTTGGTATCAGAGCCAGGTTATAGAGAACTTGGTATTTTTCAAACCTAGACTATAACCACTTTTACAAAAACTTAACCCTATGACCGACACATGCCTGCCTGCCAAGATGATTGCCTCACTTATGACTTGTTGAAGTCATCCTTGATAAGATATGTGTTTATTTCTACTAACTTAACCTTGCTATTAGCTATGATTGCTTTACTTATATGTATGTTTACGTACCACAACGCTACGCCTTCTCCCCCACATAAATGAAATATTTAGTCAGTCTTTCATAACAAACTTTAAAGGCATTAGGACATGTTACTAGTATAACTAAGCTAAGCATTGCAAGATTCATTGAACCTCAGGTGAATATAGATTGATCACCTATATTCAACAATCTATTTTCAACCAGAGACAGTAGGACATAGCTTGATCACCTATGTCCGACTCAGAGGTGAATGTTGCAATACTGAAAGTAGTTATAATAGTGTTATGTCCAGTTGACCTCCAGATTGACTTCTAAAAATGGTAAAATTTTCATGTGTGTTCATCATAAGAGTTATAAAGGTTTACTCCTACACATCACATACTGACGTCACAACATTTCTCACTACGATACTTTTTCTCCCAAGTGGAACGCCTTTCTCATTACTACACTCTCTAAACTGACCATTTTACACCACTACCTTATGCCTCCGCGTCTACATCTTACTAGCAACGTACATGGAGATTTTCTTGGCAGATGATGCACACTACCACTTTGCGCAAGGACACCACAATGATCCATGTTAAAATGAACCGCTCCCTCCGTGCCTAGGTTATGTATGAGATTTTCTTAGCAGATAATACATACACAGTAAAAACATTGCATGATGCGAGTTAATGATTATAATTACCATTTAGATTTGCTTAGCACATTACGCGCGACTAACAAAATTTTTTACCGCACGACATTACTCTATGTTTAGATTATATTTTTAGGTCGCTAATATACCATGTCTTCTGTTTCCCATCTCATCGACTTATCGTCTTCGTTACTGGATCATTAAACCCTTACTACTGGATCATTGCAACCCACATCTTCATAACCCCATCCTATCATTATTCTTTCATACGTTGAGAACGAAGTTGTCTCGTCATCCAATGCTATAACAGTGTCACCTCTACCTTAAAACTCGTGTTAATACAAATAAGCCGTAAAAACGTTTATTTATATTTTACGATCTTCTAATGTTTTGTCGATAACAAATGTAAAATCATTTTAGCGAAACAAATAAAATACGTAAATGGCTTGAGCCAATAGTTTTCTAACACACTTACATTTTCACATAAAACACTAAAACAAGTATAAGTGATTTTATGATTTAGTATTACATATGTACAACAACTAGTGTTTACATATTTGGGTAAATATACACATAACTAGTATGTAGTATATTGAGTAATATAAATGGGTAGAAACTTAAGTATCTTGACCCATTGACCAAATAATTTGAATGTAGTTGAGTATAACCCAAACTCCATGACCCATACCCATGGATCATGACCTATAACCCATTGCATGACATCATGCTTAAGTCATATATGGATATTATCGATGACCCATGGTTTTAACCCATAACCCATGGACTAGATGCATTGCATCTTGTAGATACATTGAATCTACTTGATATCCATGATCCATAACCCATGACCCATGACCCAAAACCCATGGGCAAAAGTGAGCGTCCCACGGATCCCAGTTAATACACTGGACGGATCCCTCAAGGGAGGGATCCGTGGGATCCGGGGAACAGTAGCCATTTTCTCTCTATAAATAGTGAGCCATTTCTTCATTGTTTCTTACCCCTTTCTCACATATTTTCTCTTTGAGTTATAAACTCTCTAACCTCAGATCTAAGTGATCTATGTATGTAGTTTTGTTTTATGTGTGATTCTCTAGGTTCCTCTTAAAGGCGAGATCACCATCTTTTGAAGACGAGCAAGCTCAAGTCCATGAGTTGCCATGCTTTTTTATCATAAAGATTACTGAGGTTCTCTTGTTGATAGTTCTCTTCTTTCTCATCAGAAGTGTAGTGTTGAAGACATTAGTGAAAGATGTCTAAAGGGTCAAGATGAAGACATTAGTGAAAGGTGTCGAACGTCCATATTAGAAGTACTAGTGAAGAGTGCTTAGAATTCAAGGCTAAAGGCATTGAGGGTGTCTAGAAGTCATGTTACAAGGCATTAATGAAGGGTGCCTAGAAGTCAAGCCAAGGGCATTAGTGAAAGGCGCCTAAGGTGTACATTCGATATGGTATGTTTTGATGTACAAGATGGATTAATATTGGATCCAAGGATATTGATATCCTTGATGATGTTGTAATAAGGAGTTGGTCTCCTTTGGGGTTTAGGTGTTGTGTAGTATTGGGTAGTAGTTCCTCCATTGTAATGGAACTCGGTATCTAGTCTAGTACCGGATAAAGGCTAGGCGACATTGTAATAGGTTTGGTTCTACCTCGTGGAAGAACCCGGTGGTTAGCCTAGTACCAGAAAAAGAGTAGGCAACGTTGTGAAGGTTTCTCCACCATAAGGAGCTGGTGTTGTGTAGTGATTACGAACTCTCGAGTAGGTGACTCGGGGAGTGGAGTAGGGCAAGGAAGGTGTCCTTGTAGCCTAACCACTATAAATACTCGCTTTGTGGTTTTGTGCCTCTTACTCTTTATCTTCTCATTACTATTTTATATTTCTATATGTTTGTTTATTAACATCCAACACACATCTAAATAGATTGACATAAGTCGATCTAAATAGTTTAAAACAAAGTTTTAATTGGTAAAACTATTCAACCCCCCTTTCTAGTTTTCCACAATTGGCATCAGAGCTTCGTTACCAAGTTTCTTAAAGTATGTTGTACTTTAAAGTCTTGATACGATCCGTGTTTAATTGAAAACTACAAAGAAGGTCTTTTACAAAAACAAACCCCATGTTTTTTTTAAAACATTTTGTTTGGATGTTGATTAGATAACAACATTTTTTTTCTTTTACTTATTATTTAATTGCACTAACCCTCTTTTTCATGTTGCTTAGTTAAAGCTCATACCTACCAAGCCATAGGAATTGCTTGGTAACAAGAATACCTTCCCTAAGAAGGTATCTTAATCACGAAGAAACCAGAATTGTCTACTGATATTTGTTGTGTCATTTGTATAGACATTCCTAAGTGCATTAGAGGTATGACTTTCCACTTATCTCTAAATAACATTAACTTGATAAAAAAGTATGCTTACATAGGTATTTATATGATCATCTTTTGTGCATATTTATACATAACATGTAGCTTCATTAGGAAGTTTTTCTCGCATACGTGTTACTTTTTCGTCTAAAGTCGAGGTTTATAAAATTTGTGTTTTAATTCATTTAATCCAAAAATCATATCTTTCTAATAATAAAACAAAACACAAATCTAAAAAATTCCTCCTTCCCCATAAAAACCCCTCCGTCGTCCACTCCAGCAAATCCTTTCTTTTTCAAATCTTCCACTTTCAAAAATGACCTCTCATTCAAAACTTCATCTTCCTCTTCATCTCATCTCATCTCAAACCAAAACCAAGAAGGTTCGTCATCAACATGGTTTACATCGCCCTCGTACTCATCGCCTTAACACTCATCGCTCTCGTGTTTCCTATGATGAAGTTCTCATACGGAGACATATACTTTGTGTTGTTAATCTACATTGGTGTTATATACCCAATCCTTTGTATCGTTCTTAGCATTGAAATGAAATATTACTAATGTTCTAGTTTATCTAGTTTATTTGTCATAATGTGTTTTTCATTTCTTTTACTCTTTCGTAGTTTTTTTTGTTGTCTTAAGATACGTTAGAAACTGATAATGCATGCTAAAAGTTAATGTTGGCTAACATACTGTTGGAATCACTCCTAAACCTAAATCAAGTGTTAGTAATTCATATGTAATAGTTAGCTTAATTATGGCCTTTATGTTTGTTATTAGCCTTAAGCTTATGTAGAAGGCCCATGAGCTTAGGCCCAAGCCCATAGGAGAAAGGAAGGGACTAGGAGTGTTGCCCTAGCTTCCCTCCTATAAATACTATGTAATAACCCTCACTTGAGGGTTTGTTGTTCAAATTATTTCTTTCACTCACTATCTACGCTTAACCATTATAGTATATCGTGTGTGTGTGTTTGGATACTTGTTCAACCGACCTCTATCTCTTCTCTATTTCTTTCATTGATGCTTGTGTTGTAAAACTAGTGACCTATCAGTGGTATCAATCGCCTACTAGTTGGGTGAACGTATTGTTTCTTGAAGTGGGTTTTGGTCCTACGCGTAGAACATACGTGCGTGGTTTGATACTTTGGTTCGCTTAAAAACACAATTTTTACACGTTTGAATCCAAGATTCTTGTACTTTCAATGTTTTAAGGTGTTAAAATAACTATTTTTGGCAAAAAGTTTCAAACTTTATGCGTGGATAAACGTTTTTGAGCTTGGTTTTTAACGAGGGTTTCTGTCTACGCATAACAGTTTTAGACGTTTTGGTTCATCAAGTTTCACACTTTTGTGTTATTTTGGTGATATTGAAGCTTTCTCATCACAAAAATCTGGTTTAGAAACATCTTTGGGCAAAAGTCACTTTACGAGTAGTCCTACGCGTAAGTGAAACCCTAAACTTACGCGTAACTCACTCCTTGGTTTGATCTTCAGTTTCGTGGTTTACTCCGTGTTTTCTTGCTTGGATAAGCCTGAAAATACGTCGACTTTGGATGTCTTTTGCACTGTGATAGTGTAAAAGATCACTTGGGATAAAACCCTAAAATTACGCATAAGCATCAAGCTTACGCGTAGAACATCCTACGCATAAGATTCATCTTGCGCCTAAGCCTAGTCTTACGCATAAGGTAATCCTACGCCTAACTTACTGTTTACGCATAACTTTAGTGCTTTTTCCCTGCTTACGCGTAAGCTAAACCTACGCGTAACTTCTGCTGTTACGCGTAACTTTGGTGTTTTTACGCACAAGTGTTACTTGGTTTATTGTGATTTCTACGCCTAAGGATTCTTCATCAACAAAGTTTCATTCGACTACAAAGATCCATTTTACCAACACAAGTTTTCAACATGTCACAACGACCATACTCTAACTATTTCCCTTACACTTATTCTCAACGACAACAACAACTAAGTCCACAACATCAACAATGGAATCAACAACAGGCAATTTATCAACAACATACTCCACAACTTGGAGCAATTCCTCCACCACAAATGGTTCAAACACCACCAAGTCTTCAAGTTCAACCCTACACTAACGATTTCAATCAACATCCATCAAGGAACACAATGAAGGAACCCACTTGGTTTGCAAAGATGTGTGAAGCTTTAAGCAGCCAACAATCAATTCATGAGGCTGGATCACTTGATAGACCTCCAATGCTCACTCCAGGAAACTACGATCAATGGGTAATTCGATTCTTTGGGTTTTGTTATCTAAAGAAGCCACATGGAAAGTTCTTAAAGAAGGTTATCTTGGAAGGTCCATTTCAGATGCCTACTGTCATTATACCCGGAGATCCAAATGCTAATCCACCAAGGGATGAACAATCAAACATTGCTACTGTTGCAGACCTGAATCCAGAAGAACTACTACACTATGAAGCTGATGAGCTTGCAATGCAATATATCCTTTTAGGATTACCAAACCCAATTCTTCGAAGTGTTGATGCTCAAAAGACTGCAAAGGCAATGTGGGAACACATTCATCTACTTATGGAAGGATCTGCACTCAATCAGGAGGATATGGAATCCAAAATTTACTTGGCTTATGAACACTTCTTGATTGAACCTGGAGAGACACTAGAGTCTTATCATCATCGATTCTCAGACATCATCAATGATTTGGATAAACACAACATCATCATGCCAAGAATTGCAGTTAATACTAAGTTCCTGAGTAGTCTTGGTCCTGAATGGGAGAAGTATGTCATTTTTCTCCGTCAAGCGAAGAACATGCATCATTCTACATATGGATTGTTGTACGACTATTTGAAGCCTCATGAAAAGGAAGTTGATAGGGAAAGGATTCTCCGTGCTCAAATTGCTTCACCTTCACATCCGGAAAATCAACAACTTCCCTTGTATGCTCAAAATAGTTATCCTCCTCAACCAGCAACTCAACCAAATGCCACTATCACACCAAATGATCAATCACAACAATCTCAACATAATCAATTGGTTCCATACAACAACAACAATGCTCAATCATTTGTCAGTGAAGCTAATGAGGAATCCGATCCGTTCGAAGCATTGCAACAAGGATTTGTTATGATTGCTAATGCTTTTAGCCGTTATACCAACAAATCCAACAATCGTATTCGTTCCTCATCTAACACACGAAATCAGGCTATTGTGAACAATGGACGAGTTGAAGTTCATAATCATGGTTATGGTCGTCAGATGGGCGGTGGCCAAGGGTTTAATTCTATGGTTAGGAATAAGAACAGAGCTTAAGTGGTGGAACAGGGAAATGCCCAGAATGGTTTGAATGGTCTTCGATGCTACAACTGCAATGAGAAGGGACACCTGGCTAATGCATGCCCAAAGCCGAGGACTAGGGGCAATGCTTATCACAAAGAGGCTCTTCTTTTGGCTCTTAAGGATGAAGCTGGTGGAACTCTCACAGACAAAGAACATAGCTTTATGGCAGATGCATGCTCAGCTGTTATGTTAATGGCTAATATGCATGAGTTACACATGAGTGACACAGGCCCAGTGTATGACACTGATGGCTTGTCTCAGGTACCCGAACAAACCATATTTATCTCTGATCTAATATTTCCGCCAACATCTGAATCCGGCAAGGCTCAGAATGTTCAAAATGAGTCATCCACATCTCATTCCGACGATTTTCAATTAGACCCCGTAGTTACATTTGACGATCAAGATGACCTTATGGTTTCCATTGATAATCAAATTCACTCCGTGGTTATACTTGAAGATCTAAGTAATGATCATGTTGTGACTCACGTTGAACATGCCGAACTTTTGCCTCATCCAGATTTTGCTCGTTTAATACAAGACCAACAAACCATAGTGGAAGAATGTCGTGCAATTAATTAGGACTTAAAAAGTAAAAATGCACTGTTAACCAAGGATTTTGAATGTTTACAAAAGCAACTCAACTTTTTCAAAACTCAAGAAAACCGTGAAAAAGGTTTTGAAGTCGCATTTGCTAAATCTCATCAAAACGAAAAATATTTAGAGAGACAGATGCGTGATCTAGCCGCTTCGAAGAATGCTTTAGTGTCTGAAATAGAACAACTGAAACATGAACATAAAAATCAAATTAACGCTCTCACCTTGGAAAATCAAAAAGCTAAGGCTGAGTTGTTAACTTGTCAAAAACAGTTCTCTACATACAAAAAGCATTCAACGAAACGAATAGATGATCATCTTGAAGAAATTATCGTCTTGCAAAACAAACTTAAAGAGTTTAAAACTGTTGTTTACAAACATGGTGAGTCAGTAACTGCTATTGAAAAGTTTACTTTAAAACCCAATCCAAATGGATATGGACTGAATCTTGCTGATTACAAACCTAAGCTTTCAACCAAAGCATTCAAACCAAATCCTGAAGTTTCCAGTGCAGAATATAAAATTGATAATTCTGTTATGAGTGTTGTTGAATATTATCGTCAAGAGGAACTCGATGCAGAAGACGAGAGTCGATCAAAATTAGAAACTGTTGTTTACAACAAACCTTTTAATTATTCAAAACCGGTCACTTTCGTCCCACCAACGGATTCTTCTAACACACCAAGGGTTATCATAAAAACGTCTGAGTCTTCTAATGTTAATCCCAAACCAGATTATGCACAAATTTATGGTCCTTTACCTTCCATCAGTGAAGTAAATTCAAAACCTGAAAATCGCAAAATTCTTAGATATTTTGACATTTTCATGGCTGACCTCAAAACTTTACAACATGAGATAGAATATCATTTTGAAATCAAAGTTCAACATTTTCAATCGCCTCTGGCGCGAGAACAAAGAGACATTTTTCAGAAAAATCTTTTACCAAATGTTAAAAATTTGAAAAATTGTGCATTGTCTTGGGAACGGGACTTTCATAAGGAACTTGGATTGATGAAGGTCGTTTTCAAGAAAACAGAAACATCTATTTCTAATACTAAACGTAAAAAAATAATGTTGCGAAAAGATGTTGATCGACTCTTGGAAGATGTCATCTGTGCTGATGTCCATAATGATGTGTTATTGAATTCTTTGTCATATGCATCTGATTATATCTCTGCTGATACTGTTGATAATGTTGTAACTGTTGAGAATACTGATAATGTGCTTCAGATCGAGTCTTTAAAAGTTGAAAAACAACGTCTCTTACACGAGCTTTCAAATGCAAAACGTCGTCTTCAATGGTGTCAAAAAGATTGTCAAAATCGTGAACTTGCTTTGCAAAACAAAATTCACCAATTGCAATTAAACAACTTTAATCCAAAATCTGAGCAACTGGATGATCAAAACGTGTCTTTGAAAAGTCAAATCTCAAAATATGAACAAGAACTTGTAAAAGTTAAACAGGAATATGGTGTCATATTTGATTTACTCAATAAGACTCGTCATGAAGCATCAAACGAACTTGATCACTATCTTACACACACTAGAGAAGTAATGCATTTTGCTGGTAACATTCGTTCTGAAAATCAAAATTTGATTCACACAATCTTTAAGTTTAGAGAAATGTTAGGAAAGTATGAACAACTTCCGCCTACCGTGATTAAGAGAATAGCACCAGTAACACTTAGTAATCGTGAACCTAGAATGCCTTCTGCCAAAACACAAGTTGCTAACGTGCTTCCTTCTACTTAAACAGGAACAGTTGCCTCTTTTCCAAACGTCCGCAGTTCACAGCCTAGGAGCACTACATCAAAGAATAGGAAGTTGCGACCTAAGAAAAGATCAATAAGGAATGCTAAAGTAGAAGAACACCCTAGGACTATGAATAAGACTCACGTTGCTTCCACTATAGATATTGCGTCTGGAAAATGTAATAGAAATAGTGATGTAACGAATGCTAAACCTTTAAGTACTTTTGATATTCAGTCTGATGCACCTTGTGTTATTTGTCGTAAAAGTATGAATTCTGATTGTCATGACAAATGTGTTGCTAAAGCTATCATCTCTCATTTACGGAATCCTAAGAATCGGAATACCTCTAGGCCCACTAATCTTTCTAAGTCTGTGCTTGGTAAACCACCCTCTTTAGATTCTAGGAAACGCCTTGTTGTCCCTGTAGCTCCAGTTTCACCTCCTAAGAATGTAGTACCACCTAGTGCATTCACTAAGACTAAAGCAAATACTAGTTGGAGATGGCAGAAATGGATATATAACACACTAGGATTTAAATGGATGCCTAAAGTTATTGATGTGTGTATGTCTACTATAACTGCTCCGGAACCCTCTAACATTTCGGGTTCCACATCTACTTCTATTCCATCTGTGTCGTCTGTGTGTAATGCAGGTGATAATGATCATTCTCTGGATTGTTGATAGCGGATGTTCCCGACACATGACAGGCAATCTTAAACTGTTATCAAACTTTATTTCAAAGTTCATTGGCACTTTCAGATTCGGGAATGATCACTTCGCAGGTATCATGGGCTACGGAGACTATATCAATGGGAACATCGAAATTAGCAGGGTTTATTATGTAGAAGGACTCGGTCACAATCTGTTTTCAGTAGGTCAGTTCTGTGATGGAGATTTGGAGGTTGCTTTCAGGGAGAAATCTTGTTTCATTCGTGATCTACAAGGACACGACCTTATGTCTGGCTCGCGTAACTCAAGTCTTTACACTATCTCTATGCAAGACATGGTTGCTTCATCTCCCATCTGCTTACTTTCAAAGGCAACATCAACAAAATCCTGGCTATGGCACCGTCGTCTCTCACATTTAAACTTTCAAACTATAACCAATCTTGCTCGACACAAACTAGTTGAAGGTCTCCCACGATTCCAATATTCTAAAGATCACCTTTGCTCAGCTTGTGAACAAGGGAAAAGCACTCGTGCTCATTTTCCTTCAAAGGTGGAACACAGCTCTCAGCATGTGCTTCATCTTCTTCACATGGATTTGTGTGGCCCGATGCGCGTGCAAACGATCAATGGCAAACGCTACATCTTAGTAATTGTTGATGACTATTCACGATGGACTTGGGTCTACTTTCTTCGAAGCAAAGACCAAGCTCCACAAATGATCATCACCTTTCTCACGAAAATTCAAGTTCAGCTCCGGAACACCGTCCGCCAAATCATAACAGACAAAGGAACTGAATTTGTTAACCAAACCCTTCGTGAATTTTATGAGAAAGTGGGAATTCAGCATCAGACATCTATTGCATACACCAGAACAAAACAAAGTTGTTGAAAGACGAAACCGAACGTTAGTGGAAGCTGCAAGAACAATGTTAATCAATGCTAAACTTCCAGATTAATTATGGGCAGAAGCTGTATCTACTGCATGCTATACTCAAAACCGTTCTATGATTACTAAACGCCACAACAAAACACCGTTTGAGCTTCTCCACAACCATAAACCGAATCTCAAACACTTTCATGTATTTGGATCCCTTTGCTATCCGAATAATGATCGTGATGATTTTGGAAAGCTCAAAGCCAAAGCTGACATTGGCGTCTTTATTGGATATTGTGAGAATTCTAAAGGTTACCGGATCTGGAATCGTCGTACAAAGCAGGTTATGGAAATGATTCATGCTCATTTTGATGAACTCGGAAATGGCTTCTGAGTATAATAGCTTGGAACCCGGTCACAACCGCTTAAACTTCCCTCAAACCCCATCATCAGCTGCACAAAGCCCCCAGCTCACTCGTCAACAAATGGAAAGGTTATTTGCTCCGCTGTTCAGTGACGATATTGATGAATGTGCTCCAGGTGTATCCGTTGTTTCCGCTGCTCAACCTGATACTACTCTTATACCTGATACACCCGCTACAACAACTACTGTTGAAGAAGCACCACCAGTTGACTCCACCACAACAGTTAAACAAACCGCTTCCAACAATGATGAACCAGCTGATGATGTTCTTAATGAAGTACCCCCACCTGCAGATTTTGATCCAAATGTGTTCTTTAACCCGTTTGCTAATGACACTGCTGCACCTGATGTCGCAGAATCATCAACAAACCATTTGAATCCTCAGAATCTGCACAATTTATACCAACATCAACCCTCTACACATCGATGGACAAAATACCATCCTCTGGCAAACATTATTGGCAACCCAAATCAACCAGTCGTTACGAGACAACGTCTTCACACAGATGGTGAACATTGCATTTATGCACTCACTGTCTGCCAATCTGAGCCTAAAAACATTAAAGACGCAATGAAAAAAGACAACTGGATTGAATCCATGCAAGAAGAACTCAACCAATTCAAACGTCTTGAAGTATGGGAACTGGTTGAAAGACCAACAGGGGTCTACGTCATTGGTCTCAAATGGATTTGGAAAAACAAATTGGATGCTGAAGGGAACGTAATCTGAAACAAGGCACGTCTAGTTACTAAGGGTTATCGTCAGGAAGAGGGAATAGACTTTGAAGAATCTTTTGCTCCGGTTGCTCGTCTTGAGGCTGTTCAGATATTTCTTGCGTTCGCAGCTCATATGAATATGACAGTCTTTCAGATGGATGTCAAAACTGCGTTTCTCAACGGACAACTGAAAGAAACGGTTTATGTCAGCCAACCAGAAGGATTCGTTGATCCCGAGTTCCCGAACCATGTCTACAAATTGAACAAAGCTCTTTATGGTCTCAAACAAGCTCCTCGGGCATGGTACGATAAGCTATCATCTTTCCTCATTGCTAATAATTTCACCAAAGGTTCGGTCGACCCTACTCTTTTTATACAATATCACGGGGCACATATCTTAATTGTTCAAATTTACGTGGATGACATCATTTTTGGGTCTACACATAAAAAGTACTCAATCGCTTTTGCAAAACTAATGAAGAAAAATTTTGAAATGTCCATGATGGGTGAACTTATGTTCTTTCTAGGACTGCAAGTTCATCAATCTCCCCGTGGTATTTTCTTGAGTCAGTCCAAATATGCCCTTGAATTGTTAAACAAATTTGGAATGCAAACCTGTGACACTTATGCCACACCAATGACTCATACCAATAAGCTAGACGCTGATTTACATGGGAAATTAGTAGACCCTACCAAATACCGAAGTATTATTGGGTCTCTCATGTATCTAACAGCTAGCAGACCTGATATTTTCTTCGCCGTTTATCTATGCTCCCGTTATCAGTCGCGACCAACTGAAACCCACCTCTCCGAGGCTAAAAGAATCCTCCGATACATCAAGGGAACCATTAACTTGGGGATATGGTATCTGAAGGATTCTGGTTTTGAACTAATCGCTTTTTCAGATGCTGATCACGCATGATGTTTAGATTCACGAAAAAGTACTTCAGGAGCACTACAATTTCTTGGTGATAAACTGGTGTCTTGGCAATCGAAGAAGCATGATTGTACATCGCTGTCATCAACCGAAGCAGAATATGTAGCCATGTCGGCGTGTTGTACTCAAGTCATCTGGATGAGAACATAACTCAAAGACTATGGTTACGTATTTGACAGAATCCCGATGTACTGCGACAATCGGAGTGCCATTGCGATCTCGTGCAACTCAGTTCAGCACTCGAAATCAAAGCACATCGATCTTCGCTATCATTTCATCAAGGACCACGTGGAACAGGGTACAGTTGAATTATACTTCGTGGGTACAGAATACCAATTGGCAGATCTACTCACCAAAGCCTTGCCTCCCGCTAGGTTTAATGAGTTGGTCCACCGGATTGGTATGCGGTGTTTGACTCAAGAGGAATTGGATGAACTCTTAAAACAGTCTTAAAAACCAGTCAAACACCAAAATCTCATTTGTAAATAATTTTTTCAAAAACAAAATACAAAAATATAAAACCTGATAAAACAACAAAAATACTCTTCTATCTATTTTTCTATCAACATGGCAAGTACATCTCTTCCTTCAACACTCAAATCTTTCAAAATTCATTATTTTTCCAATCAAGTGTTGAGGGGGAGAAAATTTATACTTAACAGTTTCATATAATCACTGTACTTGCATGTTACCTAATCCCAGTTGTTTTCTTTAATAATGGTGGTCACATTTCTGGTTTCTGACACTCCTCAGACTAAAATTTATAACCTTTCATTATTTCTTAAGTCGAGGGGGAGCGTCATCAAAGTTATTTCCAAATATTCTTCGTTTGGTAACCAAAATGGAAGTTAAATGGCTTTGGATGAAAATGGAAAAGGTGGAGGGACTAAAAATGCCAAAAGCTTAAAGTTATTTTTATAAAACTTCTCCACCTAACTTTCACTTCACATTTATTACACACAACTAACTCATCCTACGCCTAAGAATCATTCAACAAATCCGTGTTTTGGATCATAATTTTATAAGTGGTTTAATGCTTCTACATGTTTTCAAACAATGGTTTTGATTTTTACATCAATCCAATGGTCAAAATGTTGTATATGCTTGATTATGTGTTCTACGCATATGCGTATGAACACATGATTAAGATTGTGTGTTTGTGGTTAAAAGGATAGTGTCAAAACGTTTCTATTACATCATTGATATCATTTTTATCCTCAAAATGCACCCAGATACACGAATCGATGGATTTTGGAAATTAGGGTTTATGCGTGGGTTTGGGTGTTTTCATATGTGAACTTTTTTGGTAATAAAGATTGTTATAATAGGTTGTTTTAAAGTTCAATTGTTCATATTAAAGCCCAGAACATGCCCATAAACATAAAAAGTGAAGAAATTGAAATTTAGGGTTTATGTTCATACGGTTTGGGTATTTTTGATTCATGACTTGTTCGATGTTAAAACTTGGATAAAACAACTCTATAGGCTTCCTAGACTTACCAGAAAAACTTTGGAGCAAATCCTATGGCTAAATTTCATATGCGTAATTCATGAACGTTAGGGTTTTGGTCTACGCGTAAGATTTTTTACGCGTAAACTGTTTAATGAGTTTCATGCCATGATCTGTTTTATAATGAATGGTAATGTTAATATTGATGTTATGATGATGTTATTTCAGGCTTGCTACTCATAAAACTCAGAATCAAGGTTATTGAAAATCTACGCATAAGGATCACCTTACGCGTAGAAAGTTATGCGTAAGAGAAATCTTACGCGTAACTGTTACGCGTAAGGTTCTACAAAAGGACTACGCGTATCCTGTGAAGGATATGCGTAAACAGTGACCTCTACGCATAAGGTATACTCTTACGAGTAAGCCTTACGCGTAAGGTTTTATATATGCCTACACGTAAGCTTTACGCATAAGGTTCCCTTTTCCTACGCGTAACATTTCTTACGCGTAAGTAAGGATCCTACGCATAAGCTTGCGTCTACGCGTATACTTCTCCTGTTTACGCATAAGCTACCATTTCTACGCATAAGCCTTGTAAATAAATAAATCATAACGTCACGAAACCAAAAATGTCACTAATAAGCTTAAACGTTTAATATGTTGTGTTAAATAAGTGATAACATAAACTTTAAAACTTAAAGTTAACTAACTCACGAAACTTATCACGACGTCATTGGACTATTGAACAAACAAGTGACTTTGGACTCGTAACTATCATTGACATTGCACATTCAATAATTAGACAATAAAACCTTCTGTTGACTAACATTATGTCTTTCGATATGTTGGTTCTTTTGGCTAATGTTATTTCAGATCAAGACATGGCTGCTCAAATGAATGTGGATGCACCAAATGTTCTCACCATTGTTGATATCTTCCCGCATGGCTATCCAATGAAGATTGGAAAGAACAATCTCAGAGTTGACTTTGAAACTCTCACCTGCTCGGAATCTTCTTGTCTCATTGCAGTGGATATTCTGAAGAACCATCCCTATCATAACATGTTCACCAACTCTGCCACTGTTCCGGAGATCTACATACAGCAATTCTGGAATACAATGCAGAGGGTCAAAGGTCAAAGTGCGGTAACAGTGACACTCAATCACAAACAAGTTACCATCACACATGCAGACTTAAGGGCTATTCTCCTCATTCCTGACATCATACCAACTGAATTCTCTGATGCACCTACTGAAGAGATTGTTCTGCAATTTTTGATCGATATTGGGTATGAGGAAGCTTCAGGGGTTGTTAATAAGCATTCTCACGTGGATCTTAAAAACATTCCTCAGCCTTGGAGAACCCTCTATATCATCATCACAAAATCTATTTTTGGTCATGACAGTGGCTATGAGCATCCCAAGCTCGTGGAACTGCAAATATTTTGGGCTCTAATCAACATGAAACACATCAAAATTGAAGCTCTGATATGGGATGACATGATGACATTCCTCAAAAAGCTTGGCTCAAAGATTCCTTATATCAGATATACTAAACTGTTGATCCAAAGAGCACTTGGATATAACCATGATATCCCCAAGAGAATCAATGACCCCGACAATCTTGACGTGTTGTCCGAACCCACTCTAACAGTCATATTTAAGGAGTCAACTACCAAGAAACAAGGTGCTGTGTTGCCGGATCTCCTTCTCTCAGATGAACTCAAACAGCTCTACTCTTTTAAAAGATACATGGTAGCTGTGAAAGAGAACAAAGTTGGCTTTCTTGATGAAAAATCTTCTGGTACACCTGCAAGTAAAACTAGAAAAGGAAGTGCAGGAAGTGCTATAAGCACTGAGAGTCAGAGGAAGTTCCCCAAGAGGAATCCTCCTCGTAAAAGGACTGTTCCTTCTAAGGAAGCTGTTCCTATTCCCATTCCAAATCTTGAACCACAAAGAAAGCTAGTGGACGAAAGCTCTTAAGATACACAATTAGACGAAGAGGTCTTCTACTCTGAATCTGCAAAACCTCCTTCAGTTGCAAAACCTCCCAGTCCACCAGCTATCCAAGGAAAAGGGAAGACTCTAGTACTTGTGCCTTATGAGGAGGAAAGCTCAGATGAAGAGCCACTGGAAACTGATTACAGGAGAAAGTTCAAATTAGTTAGACTCCAACACGTTAATCTACCCGATAAGGAACTGATTACAGGGCCAAAGATCAAATGGGTGGCCCCGGAGATCAAATGGGTGGCCCCGGAGGGTCAAGTGGTGAAGTTCAACCTACACCAGATCCTGATGCGGTTAATCAACCCGATAAGGAACTGGTGCCACCACTCTTGAGCAACAACAAAAGCAACAGGAGGAGTCTATTAAGTTTGACATTGAGGAACCAGATACTGAGAAGTCTGAGAAAGATAAAGCTGATAAAGAAGCTGAGTCTGGAAATGATGAAGATGTTGATTATGAAAAGTTTCTTCTTGACAGTCCCGTACGGTCTCAGGAGAAAACGTCTGAACCTCCTAAGAACCCTGAATCTCCTCACATCTCATCTTCATCAGACCCATCTTCTCACTCCTCACCACCACCATCAAAAAGAACAACAAGATCCACATCCAGATCAGTGAAGAAGCCAACTACCTCTTGGATTTCTCAAGCTAAGACACGAATCGTTAAAGCTGTCAAACAGGTCAGAAAGAAAGACGTGCTCTACAAGAAGATGAATTTCTACGCTGATCAGATTCAGTATCTTCATGATGAGAACGACAAGATGCAAGTTGAAAGGGAGTATGTCCAGAAGCTCATGAAAGATGATCTTCAAGGGAAAATGGACGAAATGATCAAAGGTTACACTCACAACTACCTTATTGACTTTGTTCCTAGAGTTACAAAGGAGTTGTTCACCAAACAACTCTATCCGAATCTACTTCATCTGGCAAAGTAGACTATGAAATCAACACCAATGCACGTAAACATCAATCCAGTTGATCCCATAATCTTCTCAGATGCTGAGTTAGTTGACCGGCTGGTAGCTCAAATGTCCAAACGATCTGCAACACTTGCCTCTCACGAAGGTAAATTGCTTGAAGCGTTGCTGGAATATCAACTCAAATCAGCATGCAGAGAAGAAGCTGAAAGGCCGAAATGTCCAAGAGACAATGATGACAAGGATAAGGATAAGGACAACGAGCCCAAACGCCCGAAGAAGTCTGGTGAATCATCGTCTATCCAACCTCCACCCAAACGGACTCCAGCTCAACATAGATCTCCTCCTCGTTCTTCTACTGAAAAACCGCAAGATTCTTCTGAGTTACCACCCCAGACTCAGAAAACCGTTGATCACTTTGAGTATACGGGTGGTGACGAAGAGGAATTCCATGAGCCCCAACAATAACCCATCTCTCCTGACACAGCCAAGAAACCAGAATCCTCCTATAGGCCAAAGAAGATAAAGAAGAAGGCGCCTATGACTGACGTCTTATCATGGCTAGACGAGGATGATACTGAATTTGAATGGTTCTCGAAGCTTGTTGATTCCACTCCTTACCCAGCTGAAGGTCAAGAGGTTCCAGAATGTAGTACATTGGAGCATGCGAAACTACTGCAAGAAAAATTTCGTGTGAAGAAGATGACGAAATGCGAGTTGAAGCGAATCAAGAATGAAGCATTTCAACATCTCAAAGACAGCTCGGAAAGTGCTATTGAAGTTGAGTATCACCTCGATAATATAGCACGAGCCATGTCTAACAACATGGATTGGCTCAACCCAGAAGCAAACATCGACTTCACCAAACGGGACAACCCTCCATATTACACCGACTGGTCAAAACCTCTACCAACAATTGGCCAACCAGATCAGCCTAGGATTCCATTCTGATATTTCTTCAACAAAGACTTGGAATTTCTTCTACACGGTGGCGATGGTTCAAGGAAATACGCTACATCTCTGACACTTCCATTCCCGGCAGCCATATACTCTAACTGCATAGCCATCGAGAAAAGAGCTAACCACATGTTCTCCAACAATGTGGCAGAGTATGACCGTGATGCACTGTATGGGATTCACCATTGGCCAGAACGCCGAAGAATCTACTACAGAAGCTGCCAGGTTCAGAAGTCTCAACATGAAGTGTTCAGTACTAAAGCAATCGTGGCCATTCAACATGTTGATCTTTCGTCTAAATGGGACTACACTTTCCTCAAGAATATCGTGGTCAAAAGGCAAGACGAAAGGGATTATGCATTCTCTGAAGCGGACTTTGAGAATTTTTCTATCAACGACATTGAAGACATGTAGCTTGCCAAAGTACAGGGTCGCATGAGACAATTTTCAACTGAAGTACAAAGTGAATTCATCAAGTCCTTGCTTATCTTCATCAGAAGCATAGTCATCAAAGAACGTGTAGAAGATCTCCAGCTTGCAGTTGAATCATATCAGACCCGTGTCAACTTCACTCCACCTCAGCTAGATCTTCCCGACATTAACCAGCTTTCACAACACACACTCATCAGCCAACCATTCGGAGTGGTTTACATTAGTGAAACACATCGCAACTGCTTGATGGCGTGTAAAGATCTTCACAAGTTTGGGGATCACACATTGAAAAAGGTTAGGGACGGATTGGCTTATAGGTTGAAGGATATTCATGAAGGCATTGGGTCACAAAAGCGATGGAATTCCAAGGAAAGACGGGATGTGAGGAGGATCACCAGAAAGATTGATGAAAGGTTGTATCGACGGGACCAGTTCAGAACTCAGGAGAGCTTTGTAGGCGGTCGTCCCAGGATTGCTCTCGCCGGCTATCAATGCCCAGTTCGCATTCCTGGAAACATTGATGGACTTCCTGGTACCCCTTGAACTGCTTCTATTTCATAATATTTTGGATGTGTGATTTATTATGACTATGGCTTGTGCACACATTTCAGTGTACAACCCGTTCTTGTCAAGAAAGGACCCTGTGGTACGCTTCAGTGCCACAATCCTTATAAAAGGAGCGAAAGCTTCTTACTTTTGAGTAAAACCTATCAAACCTTTCATCTTTCAAGGTTTTTCTCAAAAGAACAAGTACTTCCCCGTATGATTTCTCAAAACCTCAACCGTTTATATCACTTGTTGAGGGGGAGTATTTGCATTAAAACTTTGTTCACAAATTGTTCACAGTGGTCATCTTCCCGCAACACTCGAAATGGTCATATTTATTCTCAATTTTTCAAAAATAACATTTTGTATGCCATTTTTGAGGGGGAGAAAATTATGTGATAAGAAATATGTTGTGTAAATGCAAATGAATCTCTGTGCTATAGACTTAACCAACGAATTGACGGTACTTAACTATTAGTAACTCGAAAAGACTTGTCCAGGATGGGTAATAATTTCAAGCTAGTTCGCTAGTAATGTAAACGTGTCTCGCAAAGGACTTGTCCGAGTAGAAAGTACCATTCGAGAAACTCTTGGTAGACATGAACTCTGACGGGTTTGACAACCTTTCGAGGCTTGTCTACACCTTCAAGGTAGTTATTAGAGCTAGTTGTCACCTAAAAGCTGACAATGTAACTTTTTAACTATGCAAAGTAACCGTGTCTCGCGGGGGATTGTCTATCTTGAGTTGATCAATTCATAAAGTGCGCGCTCTTTCCTCACTGTGCAGATTTCCGTAAAAACTCTTAAGCACATGTGGAGGGGGAGTATTTCTGCAAAAGATCAAACTCTTACAATGGTACAAAATGTTTTACAATCATAACCGTTGTGAGAGATTTTCTTGAAAATTGGTTTTATGGCAACATAGGTTAGTCATGGAGTTATAAGGTGACTAAGGTTAGGAATAACCGTCCTATGATCCGCCAGAGCCGGAGAGATCTACCCAAGGACATCACAAATAGTTAGCACTTAGAAGTCCTTAGGTATGATTATAAAAAGGAGAAAATGATAATCGGAGAAAGAAGGAGTTGAAGAATTAAAAAGAAATGCAAAGAAAAGGGTGAAATGAAATAGCCCTCCAAATTATTCAACTTAGGGCAGACACCGGGTTCAATTCATATGCTACTGGTTGTCACTTAGTGACGCCGGTATTGAAGATTAAAAGCCGTCATGGACCCAGTGACGCATGCACTAAACCTTCTTAGCCACTCAAGTTTCTCTCAAAAGGAGCTTGTTTCATTCTCACAGGGCACCCTACGTAAACTATTGGCTTTCTCTTAGAGATCGCTGGTATTGAAGAAGGAGACCCTCTCCCTAGTCTCCGCTCAGGAAAACCAAAACGCACTATTGAGTCTAGAGCCACGAGATTCATCAAAAGATCTCTTAGGTACACTTGACATTTCATCACTTGATGTTCAACAATAAGAACATCAGTGGTACGTTATCGAGTCCTTCACAGATCTTAGCAATCTGTCGAGAACATTTATGAGAGGTTCACATGTGTGATCCTCAGTGATTGAATGGAAACTCCTGCCAGGGTCAACATCAAACAGCCCTGACAGCAGGTCACTTCTGTAACTCCCCGTGGATTACGCTTAGTGTGTCTCAAACGGTCTACAGTCGTGAGGTGTCGCTTCGGTGTACCTCAGCGACTCATCTGAACTGTAGGTGTACTTCGGTACATCGCGTTATCTCACTTGTGGGACTCCAGTTCAGGAACGGCTTTTGTAAGAATTAGAGTTGTGTTTTCACACTATGATGTTAACACTCTCGAAGTTCAAACTTGTAAGTGCCGGAATCCGCTTATTACTAACCGTTTTCATGTTTTCTTCTTATGGAAGCTCTGGAGCGGAATGATCGTGCAGATTCTTCACATGTTCATGCCAACATCATCTCTAGTGGAAGTTCTATCCAAAAGCAACACAAAAGTCAGAATGATTCTTCGTCAATTCAAAGAATCTACAAAGTTAAAGACTTAAAGAACTTCGTTAACACTGTTATCAAACGTTAAAGAGCGTGTGAGCATGTTGAAGAATGACGTGGAGACACTGTAGCAGCAAAGCAGACCTGAGGCAGACTTGATGCAGACAACAACAACATACTATCACTACCATCACAAAGAACAATGATCAAAGAACAAAGTTAAAGATGACGTCAAAGCAAAACTGTTTAAAGAAAACAATTTCTCTACACTGGGGAGATTGTTCAAATCAAGGCAATTCTTCTCACAAGAAAGAAGAATGTCAGAAGATGTCAAAGCTACTATTACTTCAAAGCCTTCACCGTTCATATTCATTCATCACCAACACTTAGGGGGAGATTGTTGGAATCACTCCTAAACCTAAATCAAGTGTTAGTAATTCATATGTAATAGTTAGCTTAATTATGGCCTTTATGTTTGTTATTAGCCTTAAGCTTATGTAGAAGGCACATGAGCTTAGGCCCAAGCCCATAGGAGAAAGGAAGGGACTAGGAGTGTTGCCCTAGCTTCCCTCCTATAAATACTATGTAATAACCCTCACTTGAGGGTTGGTTGTTCAAATTATTTCTTTCACGCACTCTCTACGCTTAACCATTATAGTATATCGTGTGTGTGTGTTTGGATACTTGTTCAACCGACCTCTATCTCTTCTCTATTTCTTTCATTGATGCTTGTGTTGTAAAACTAGTGACCTATCACATACATATCGTGGTATAAAACTATAAGATGCAAAAACCTATGTTTTTATCAAAACTCTTTTCTGTCACTACAGATCCACGGATCCCTGTAGATATACTAGCCGGATCCCTTATGGGAGGGAACCGTGAGAACCGTCCTTCTGAATTACAGTTTTTCATGCAAAATAAAAACCGTTTTATCCCTAAAAGAAATGTTCCACTAGAATGTCAAACATTAAGTAAATTATCATTGTTAATAAACATCTTGTAAAAATGTTAGGTAATCACTGTTTTGTCCGTAATACGTCACATCCTATTAACTCTCCTTTTCTATAGGTTTCGCTATGTCGCATGTGTATGAGTTCGATTTTTCACTCAATAGCATCTACACTCCTAACATCTCTCTTGAGCCCAACACACCTGGCAATCATGTCCGTGGGTTCAATAATATCGAAACCCGTCACTTCCATGAAGGACGTATTGTCAACACTCCTCTACAATACGAAGAAGTTATCAATACCTCCTTCCGAACCACAAGATTGGAATGTCTTCTCGAAATTAACGAGAAAATATGTCCAAGGTTTGTATTGGAATTCTTCCGTCAAGTTGAACTCGTTCATAACGAGGATCGCTCTCTATCTCTTTGGTTTTGGATCAAAAACCAAAAGTTTGTTTTAACCCTTGGGCAATTTGCTCACATTCTCTGAATTCCCAATCATGGACAATGTGCCTTCACTGAAGATTGGTCTCTTGATTCTCTCTTCAACTATCGTGAAGAAAATAGTCCATATTGTTCACACATACCCTCCCCGGAAGATTTGACTCGCATAATATGCAAACCCCATTACTCCGATCCAAATATTATCTTTACACGGGATATCCGAGAAGAGTACAAGGCTCTTGCACTCATCCTACATGAAAATGTTTGGAGTCTTAGGGGAAATCGAGAAATCCTTCCCGCTTGTTGTGCTCACATAATGTATGGTTTACTAACACAACAGCCATACAATCTCGCCTACTTCTTCGCAAGGCGAATTGTAAATCTTCAAGGCTCCAAGAATAAACTAATCCCTTATGGAATGTTCTTAACACGCCTTTATCATTACATCATGTACTTCCACCCTCAATTTCAAAGTCCGTTGTACGTACTTGTGAATAATATGATGGAACCCTTAAACACATCTCTCATGAAGACTTTCTTCATCCCTGAATCGGCGAACACTCATCAACCATTTGATGATCCATCTAGCGAAAACGGTCAAGGAACTTAGTTTTCTTTCAAAATAGGGTCAATCCTTAGTATTCATGCTTTATCAATGCAATGCAATTTCCTTCATGAAATAAAACATTTAACATTTGATATCTCTGCTATTTTAGTGTTAGAACTTCTTAGAAAACACTAGCTTGGAAATATGATGCTTTGTGTAACCCTTGCATACTTTTTGTAAAGGTGCTGTTTAGCCGGGAGACGGATCCCTAAGTTTGTGCTAGACGGATCCTTACTCTTAGGGAACCGTGGGATCCGACAAACAGAAATGCAGCTGCAATCATTATATTTCAAAACACGTCTTTAGATCACTTCACACTAAGCTAAACATAGTGTCTTAGGACAAATTGAGTCCTTACCAAGCTGAGTAAAAGTTTCATACTCACGCATAACTCACTTATATCACACTCAAGACGCTTGTAGATCTTTCGTTTCACCTAAACTCATTACTCTTCCGCTCTTAAGCTCACTCGTTATTCCTCAAAATGATTATACATCTAGCTTTAGAAATCTTTCAATTTTAGCAAATTGATCGTTGTTATATCAACGTCAAAATGGATCAAATTCTAGGCTTTCCATTTTCTATAACCTTTAAGATACTTCTCAAAATGGTATCCAGAATTACTATCTGGTCTTTAGGACCATTTAGCTCTATTTGACACTCTCAAGCTCTTAGTGTCATCTTTGTTCTTTCATTGGAACTCATAAAAGTTCCAAGTTCTTCCATAAAAGGCAATCATTAGCTACATCACTCATTGCCCTTGAACATTTAAGTACCCTTTCATTTAAAATACTTAGGAGGACTGAAACACTCAAGATGGTATAGGCTTTAGACCTTAGAAACATCATTTTTATCCTTTCCTAGCTGTTGAGAGCTGGATCCTTAGAATTAGCCTAGACGGATCCCTCATTGGAGGGAACCGTGGGATCCGGGTGACAGTTTCATGTCAACTCTAGCTAAAACAATCATTTCAAGCTCATCTTGCTAACTTGAACACTCCATCTTATCTTATTTAAGATCCTAGATCAGTACAACTGTGAAGTTGACTCTTGTGCATGCTAATCATCATCTTCATCCCCATTCTCAGCACTTAGAAACCTTTACAAACCTCTTTAATCATCATGAGGAAAGCTCCTAGTGGTAATTCATCTACTAAAGGACCACCCAAGAAAATTCCTTGTGTTGTACGCGAAATTTCTTCAACCGAATCATCTCCGGTTAAATCCACGAATGGTAGGATTTCTTCACCTATCAAACCAATCCCTAAAAGGATTGTTCCCACAAAACTACCAATGTCAAACAACACCATACCTCCTAGACCAAACAATCCCATCTCCACTAAACCATCACCATTGGTGCCTAGAGCTCTATCATTTACCACTCCACTTTCATCACCATACCTCTACAATCTAGACGATTTTGCCTCCTAGGCCATCTCATCCTCCACCACCGGCAACATTCTCCTCATTAGGAGGAATAGTGGAACAAAATCAAGGTGTTGAGTCAACACTAGCTCCGGCTTCCTTTTCTCCATCACCATCAAATAATCCCTTTTGGATTATGAGAAATCATCAAAGTCAACCACCCGACCACATGGAAGTTGACACCTCTTTACCACCATTTTTAGTTGAGCCATCCGCAAATGCGCCTCCGTCAATCCCTCCTTCTTTTGAGGCTTCTCAACCCGCTTCACTTGATCCTTCACATCAAGCAATTTCCTTTCTTTCATCACCACTACCTAGTCATGACAAAGATTGTTATCATTGTCAACATGTTGAAAGTTTGATACATGAAGTACGTAAAGATCAACGTTTCATGTTTTATTACCTCCTCAAACGTTTTGACGAGATTAAACCTAAACAAACTTGAGCTAGTGGTGTCCTAGTATCAAGAGCGACTGAGAAAGTCTAGTAATTCAAAGTAATGTATTGTTCATTTTCTTAGTTTTTAGAGGCATGTATATCATATATCTAGTTTTATTAAATGAAATTACATGATATTTATCACATTATTCTGAGTATATGATTATTGGTCTAATGCATATCTCATTTTTGATGCCAAAATCTCTTGGTACATCACATTTGTTGTATTTTAGTTACAGACAGACGGATCCCTACGTTTTTCTAGACGGATCCCTCCAAAGAGGGAACCGTGGGATCCGTGCAACAGAAGACTAGTTTTCTACTAACTTGTGTCTTATTTGCAGGAAATTATGCATTATATACTTGTTTTCTAACCTTTGTTTTGTAGATTTTCAATTTACACATGAAGACTTTGACATACTAAGCTAGGGGGAGCTTTGTGTCAAAGCAATACATTGCAAATTCACTTGCAAAAATTAGGAATACAATTCATGACGTCCCTTTGCAAATTTGCAATCATCAAGGGGGAGCATTATCATCGCTAAGACGAAACTATTTGCAAACTTCATTGCAAAGCATTATCTTAGTAATTTTTATTTACTTGACGCCCTCACAAAGGGATGGACTCGTCAAGGGGGAGTTATGACGAGAACTCTTCCCGTCACTTACTCTCTATATTTTTTTTCTTTTTCATGTTTTTCTTAAAACATTGTGTTAGTTTCTTTTCGACGCACTTTTTGTTTCGACAAAAAGGGGGAGAAGAAAGTAAAAACTACAATTCAAACTTTTACGAATTTTAGTTTTTCCTTAAAATAATTTTATGTTTTGTCATTAACAAAAAGGGGGAGATTGTTAATACAAATAAGCCGTAAAAATTTTTATTTATATTTTACGATCTTCTAATGTTTTGTCGATAACAAATGTAAAATCATTTTAACGAAACAAATAAAATACGTAAATGGCTTGAGCCGATAGTTTTATAACACACTTACGTTTTCACATAAAACACTAAAATAAGTATAAGTGATTTTATGATTTAGTATTACATATGTACAACAACTAGTGTTTACATATTTGGGTAAATATACACATAACTAGTATGTAGTATACTGGGTAATATAAATGGGTAGAAACTTAAGTATCTTGACCCATTGACCAAATACATTGAATGTAGTTGAGTATAACCCAAAGTCCATGACCCATACCCATGGAGCATGACCCATAACCCATTGCATGACATCATGCTTAAGTCATATATGGATATTATCCATGACCCATGGTTTTAACCCATAACCCATGGACTAGATGCATTGCATCTTGAAGATACATTGAATCTACTTGAGATCCATGATCTATAACCCATGACCCATGACCCAAAACCCATGGGCAAAAGGGAGCGTACCACGAATCCCAGTTAATACACTGGACGGATCCCTCAAGGGAGGGATCCGTGGGATCCGGGGAACAGTAGCCATTTTCTCTCTATAAATAGTGAGCCATTTCTTCATTGTTTCTAACACCTTTCTCACATATTTTCTCTTTGAGTTATAAACTCTCTAACCTCAGATCTAAGTGATCTATGTATGTAATTTTGTTTTTTGTGTGATTCTTTAGGTTCCTCTTAAAGGCGAGATCACCATCTTTTGAAGACGAGCAAGCTCAAGTCCATGAGTTGCCATGCTTTTTTATCATCAAGATTACTGAGGTTCTCTTGTTGATAGTTCTCTTCTTTCTCATAAGAAGTGTAGTGTTGAAGACATTAGTGAAAGATGTCTAAAGGTTCAAGACGAAGACATTAGTGAAAGGTGTCGAACGTCCATATTAGTAGCACTAGTGAAGAGTGCTTAGAAGTCAAGGCTAAAGGCATTGAGGGTGTCTAGAAGTCAAGTTACAAGGCATTAGTGAAGGGTGCCTAGAAGTCAAGCCAAGGGCATTAGTGAAAAGTGCCTAAGGTGTACATTCGATATGGTGTGTTTCGATGTACAACATACTTATAAGTTTTAAAACCTATAAAAGCTAGTCTAAACTAAACTTATAAGTTTTACACTTATTTGAAAGATTACTGATTTTTACCGTCGGTTTTAACTTATATAAGCTTAATAGGGTTTACTTCAACTTAAGTTTCATAAACTTAGAAAAAGGCTATTGCTTAAACATATAATTGTAACAACTAACTACCACCGGAAACCAAAATGCATACACGGGTAATGAGAATGAATTGTTTTCCGTACATTTACCTATTATTCCATAAACTACTTTCTCGCTAGTTAACTATATATATAAACTATATGTATAACACTTAACAAATCTTATTCCTCCTACTCATATATATACACACTATAAACTAATAACATTTCTACATTTTTCGACGATGTCTACAAAGTTATTTTGATAAGTACAACAAAGAGTTATTAAATTATAACGCTTGGTCAACACGTATAGTTAAAACACATACATGGGTCGTGTCCAATCTTCTAAAATCTCTACACTTATAATCTATAAGTGTACTTTTAATATAACTCTTTTTAGTAAGACCATTACATGAAGTATAATTTTTACCTACTCTTATTGTTAACAAATAAATTGGTTATATAAATATATATACATTTCGTTATATATAAATTTTTAACAACAATGTTCTCATTATCCGATGACGTTTAATATTTATTTTGTGATTACTTTCCGTACATCGTCTTTCTATTACTGTCGAACCATAGACTTATTCATCTTTGATACTTTTGCTATTATGTGCTTATATACTTATACACTTCCAAGAGCCAATACTTTCAAACACTTAGAAAACTATTTAAACTTAAATGTTGTCACACAAGCAACAACAACAACAACAAACATTTGAAAGTTTTTCTTAAACTTCATCAAGTCTTAAGCCTAGAACTATAAACTAAGACTTGCTATACTAATCTAGGTCGCATGTCGGTACTGCGCACTCATATGTGACAACTCGTAATTTCAGGTCATTTTACAAACTTTGAAAATTTCACTATTCATCTCGGGAATTTACTATTCACTGGTTACTATTCATCATTTTACTATTCATCATTTTTAAAGTCGATTTGATATTTTGAAAGGGTATTTCAAAATTTTACTATTCACGAAACACTATTCATTCCCGGAGAAAATCACTATTCATGAGTCACTCTTCATCATTTTTCGTAAACTAAGTTTACGAGTATCAAATACGCGTAACCCGGATGGTTAAGCTGTGTATTCATGGAAAATTACTGAGGACATTTCATATAGACTAGGATTAGTCTACATATCATTAGTAACATCGTCATCATATTAGTTCATGCATGGATTTGCATATTACATTAAACGTTTATTTTCCTATTAAATAAACGCTATCGCGTAATCATTTATTTTGAACATTTGAGCCTAAACTTCCAAAAATTGTCCAGATATATTTTTATACTCATATTAATATTATAAAAATTATAATATTAGTTTACCCGATGTTTTCAATTTATTTTGTATATAAGTTGTTATATATATATGATTGTACAATAATTCGTACGACCAGGCCTTCGATGGTGATCGAAGGGTATGAGGGGTGATATGCTTGCGCCAAACTTGTAGCCAATCTGCAATAAGAAATAGTAGACACTTCGTTAAGTGATTGCGCAGGGGTTAGGCCCTGCGAACCACCTCCGGCGTGTGAGTAAGTATGTGATATGAGTTGTAAATAATATGATGTGTGTGAAATACTGTGTTGAGTGAACCTACCATTGAAATGACTCGTCCAACCTATTTATAGGTGATGATAATAGCTTGGAGAGTGTTAGCACACGTTTAGGAGATCATGGGGGGCGTCCCCTGATTTGTAGTAACCTCTAGGGCTTCATCCCTACTATCTCGGACTTGGCGGGGAAGCTAAGGACATAGTGGGAACGTGGGGGAAGACCAAGTCAAGGTTCTTATTTGTCTTGGCATCTTCAAGGGAAGACACCGAAGGGCATAGGCCTTCGGCTGGCGGATTCCCAACTGGTAACCATGTCAATAATGAATGGTTTTACGCCACCAATGACTTATGAAGAAATACTTGGGTCTTCGTAATGCAATTTCGACTGAGGCCGAAGGGGGGTCCTTCGACCTAATCGGAGGGTACGTCATCAAGCCCCCCAGTCGAAAGTGATATGTACGAACAAGAAATATTGCTTACGACTCAGAAATAAGAACGAAACCTCCCTTTCGTCACAACAACGAACGAAGATGAAAAGTCTTGCTCATATTGACCGTAATTAATGCAACTAATTATCTTAACCACCCCTTTCCTCGGTAAAAGAGAACATCCTTTCAAAATTTAAAAGAGTTTTGAAATCCGGTGGTTATGGGATAAGTAATTACACGTGTAGGGCCGAGATTTCTCACCTTACAGGGTATATAATCAGTAAAACCCTAACAAAGTTTATTTCTCGCCCAAGTTTTTCGCCTACCAAAACCTCTTCCGATCAAGCCTTCGATCAAACAAGGTAAAGTGCTCCTTCTTCTCTGTATTTCAAATACATTGTTGTGTTCTTTAGAAGGCTTCATGTCTAGCAATAAAAAAATTGTGATAAAACAACAATGTTGCACACTAACCAGGGAGGAGCTTAAAGCGTTCCTCACTGATTACCCCATTCCAAAGGAACATAAAATCATGCTACCCGAGTAAAAATCAAGGGATATTTGATGCCCCTGAGAATTATGTAGGCCTGTATACCCATGCGTTTACCACTTCCAACCTTAGGATACCTTTGCATCCTTTGATCTTAGAATTCCTCCGGTATTATGAGGTACACATTTCTAGGTTCAGCCCTTTTGGCCTAGCCAAGCTTACGACATACATTGTTATGTGCAAAGCTTATGGGTTTGAACCATCCTTGACTGTGCTTAGGAGTTTTCTGAATCTATACCCGGGAGGAGATTGGTTGACCTTAGCCAAAAGGGGTGAAAGGGATGTGCCCATTCTGATAGATAGACCTTTTACGAACATAAGGAACTGGAAAGGCAAATTCTTTTATATCCAAAATACCATTATCCCTCCAGTATACTCTGCATTGTTAAACCCAAACTTTCAATATGATGAGAAAAGATTCAACGGTCCATTACCCTATACTGTGAGAAGAAACCCTTTGTATCAGCGTTTGGCTCGTCATCCAGCTGACTGCCAAACATTCCCTGAGCCAATCCTCTTCATGGCTGGCATTGCTGAAAGATGGGAGGGGTCTCCTTTGGTACCTGAAATTATTTGTGATGGAGAAAGTATGTACTTTTTTGATAAAAAATAAAAACTTATCTTTCTGATATTTATCTTATTTGCTTCTTTGTGCAGAGATGTCGTTCAGGAACTTTGTTGTAGCTGGTGGTGCAAAGGAGGTAAGCTTCCTTCCAAAGAATCCCCAAGAGACAAGCTATGGCGTGGGCTCCCCATCAGTGTCTATAAACAACAATGATGTGGACGCAAAACCCATCGAGCCTGTATCATCTGCTCCTCCGTCAAAGGAACCCATAGATGTAGAAGATCAACTTATGGAGAACGTTGCTGATTCTGACGAACCAGTCTCCGAAGGACAGCTGGCCATCGTAGGACCCTCCGGCATAGGTGAAAGGATCCGAAGCAGGAAATGTGGCAGTGCTAAAGCTGTGAAGTCTGATTCGAAGAGGAAGCTTATCCTACCTACTCCTCCCTCTCGAACTACCCGGCAAAAGAGTGCCCAGGGTAAGGCTGTGGTATTTCCAGCCATCGAAGGGCCTAGCGGTGATGATATTCATGGTAATGTTTCATACTTGTAACAAAAAATTAAATACCAGTAATAATATGTTAACACATTTATATATGTTGCAGGACTTCCTGATACGAAAGAACTTCCTTCTCCCCTATCTTGTCACCAACTCGTGAGTAATGTAATCTCACCCAAGTGGAAAGGGGTGATGGATAACATGTCCATAGAAAGGCTCTGCGACCTTCATGACAAAAGCTATATCCGCCAGTGCATGCTAGACAATCAGCTCAATGCTAGGACAAGGGAACTGCTCCATGCTGTCTGAAAAGCTCGAGAAGAAATAGATGTTATGCTGAGAAGGGAGAAGGCTAGGGATCAAAAGTATGCAGACCTGGAGAAGAAGTGTGAAGATGCCTTGGAGGATTTTGACAAGAATCCCTTGGTGCAAGATCTCAGAGCTGAGAATGAAAAGCTCAAAAGTCAGCTGGCAACGAGCGAGGCCGAATTGCAGCAGGCTAACTGTCGAAGGCTCAATGGTCGTTGGCTATAAGGAGCAGATATCTGTTCTTTCATCCAAGTGTGGAGGCCTTGAACAAGAAAGGGCGAAGTTGCTGGACCAAGAGATCAAGCTCCGAGAAAAGGTGGATGGGTTAAACCTTCATCTGAAAATGCTGAAGAAGGACAGGGTGGACCTGGTAACCAAGGTGATCCCCTATGTTGCTATGGAACTTTACCATAGCGATGATGTGGGGATTGCCATTGGGAATGTGGTGAACGCTGCCATTTTCCATGGTAAGTGTACCACTTTGGAGGAGATAGCCAAGACTGGGGAACCGTTGATGCTGGAAAAAGTTCTTTACTACAGGGCAACTCATGAAAAAGAGTATGATAATGCAGGTAATCAATTAACTGCCTTAGAGTTCCCTTTCCTTGCAGATGTGACGAAGGACCCAGCGGCCTCAATTGAGGACCTGCTGGCCAAGAAGCCAAGGACAGTCCAGCCTCCATCTTCCTCCAAGAAGACTCCATCACCCAAGGTTCCCTTTCCAGGTTCAGCTGATCCCACTCATTCCAAGGTTTGATGAAGGCAACTATGTGGTTGTAATTTGATCCCCAGGGTAGTGTGTACCCTGTTTTAAAACAATTGTCTGTGTTCCTTTCCAGGCTTCGTTCCTGATGAAACAATTAACATGTGGTATGTGTGATGTAGGCTACGGCCTAAGACAATATTTTATTTTGTTGGATCGTTAAGGCTACGACCTGTTTTAGACTAGTTAGACTAGTCAGTAATCTACATTGAAGCCACTAGGGCTTCGAATTTTGCCATGTGTGATTCTTCTCTTTTTATTTTTGCTTGCGTAAAAAATATTTTTTACAACCTAAGGCGTATGGTAGATGTATAGCCTCATTGTGTGTAGTTACTTCACCAAGAATATTAGCAATCGTATAATTTAACTGCTGACAGAGGGTCGCGACCCACTCCGTCTTGATCCTTTGGGCAGCGAAAGGCTTAAAATACCTTAAGGCCATATAGGAAAGTTAATGTGAAGTTGAGATGGATGTTATGCATATGAGCAAGACATGTTATGTAGTCTTTGTACATCCCTTCGACATTGAAAATTATAAAGCGACTTGGTGGGCAAATATTTGTTGTTTTGAACGAAACAAGAGATTTGAGGGAAATGTGTTATTATCATTAAGTGGGTAGGGAGGATTACATCATTTTAAGAAATGAATACTAGACGCCTACCATTAATGCTTCTTTCCCTAAGTGAGAAGAATGCAAATACATTAATTGAAAGCAAAATAGAGAATGTCCTTAGACATTGTAAGTTTCATACGTAGAACTTACGAAGGTTAGTGCCATTCCAGGTTCTATCAATAACGTCTCCATCCAGGGTTTCCAGCTTGTAGGCTCCGTTGCCATATGCTTCCTTAACAACGTAGGGCCCTTCCCATGTAGGTCCTAGTTTACCCTGGTACTCAGCTTTACTTGCGCTGTTGAGTCGAAGGACGTATTCCCCCGGTTTGAAGATCGAAGTCCAAACCCGACTGTTGTTGTATCTTTCAATTTTTTGCTTATGGATAGCCTCCCGAATTGAGGCTATTTCCCTTCGTTCTTCGAGTAGGTCTAGGTTGCTGCGGAGCCTTTCTTCGTTGTCTGCAGCCTCGAAGTTCATGACTCTTTCTGTTTCGACACTTACTTCCGAAGGGATGACAACTTCCGTGCCATATGTCAAGCTAAAAGGTGTCTCCCCATGACTTGATTTTGTATGCGTTATGTGAGCCCAAAGTACTTGAGGTAGTTCATCTACCCAACCGTGATGACTATAACCCAGCCTTCGTGCTATTCCTTCTATGATGTCTCTGTTGGTAACTTCCACTTATCTGTTACCTTGAGGATGGTAGACGGAAGTGAAGGATTGTTTGATATTCAGGCCTCTACAAAACACTGGGAATACCCCTTTCGCGAACTGCTTTCCATTATATGAAATGATGATGTGAGGTATTCCGAACCGACAGATAATATGCTCCCATACGAACTTTTCCATGTGCCTTCCTGTGGTAGATGCCAAAGGTTTTGCTTCCACCCATTTAGTAACATAGTCGATGGCTACGACCAAGAACTTTACTCCTCCTGGAGCAACTGGCAGAGGACCTACAATACCTATCCCCCATTGGCTGAAGGGCCATGCAGAGGTTACAGAGGTCATATCTTGTTTTGGTAGCCTTGGAACCCTTGAGTGAACTTGACAGCCTTCACATTTCTGAATGATGTCAACGGCGTCCCTATGCATCGAAGGCCAATAATACCCAACCCTCATGATTTTAGAAACAATGGAGCGGGGTCCTGCGTAAAGCCCGCAGGATCCTTCATGTACTTCTTGAATGATGTTGGCGGCTTGCCTAGGCCCTACACAGCGTAGCCATGGGGAAAGAAAAGACCTTCGGTATAAGTAGTTCCCCATGATCCTATACTGTGGTGCTTTGATGCGAACCTTTCGAGCTAATTTCGGATCCTCCGGCAATATACCACTTATTAGATACTCTCTAATTGGAGTCATCTAATTTGAGTCTTCCTCTTGTATCACGTCGGACACTTCCTTTCGGACAATGGACCTATCTGCCAACACTTCGACCAGAACTTCTTTAGTTAAATGAGCAAATGCCATTGATGCCAGTTTGCTAAGGGCGTCCGCCTTCTTGTTTTGGTTTCTCCGAACATGCTCTATGTTGTAGGATACGAACCCTTCGAGCATTTCCTTGGATTTATCCAGGTATCGCTTGATCACAGGTTGCCTTGCCTCATAGGAGCCTTTTATCTGATTGGCTATGAGTTGTGAATCAACGAAGATAGCCAAGTCTTCTACCTCCATGTATTTGGCCAGTCGGAGGCCTGCTAGCAAGGCTTCATACTCCGCTTCGTTGTTTGTAGCGTCGAATTCAAAACGGAGTGCGTAAGTATACTCCTTCCCTTTAGGATCAACAAGCATGAGACCTGCGCCAGAACCATCGGAGTTGGAGGCTCCGTCAGTATAAAGTTTCCACCCTTTGATTGCCTTATCAGGCTTCTTTTCAACAACCTTTGTGTCATGTTTTGGTTCGGAGGGTGTTTCTGCTAAAAAGTCTGCCAATATTTGACCTTTGACCGAGTTTCTGCCCTTGTATTCAATATCATGCTTAATTGGCTTGTCAGTAAGTACGGTTATAGTGTAAGCTTGGAAGTACCTTCGAAGGCGTCTCGCAGCATGGACCAAGGCCAAAATTAGCTTCTCCAATGCTGGATAATTTAGCTCAGCTCCCTATAGAACCCTACTAACGAAGTAGATAGGGATTTGCTTCTTCTCCCTTTCTGCCAATAACACAGCGCTGATGCTTTCGAAGGAGGCTGCGATATACATGAATAACACTTCGCCTTTGATTGGGGCTGTAAGTGTAGGTAGAATAGCCATGAAATCCTTGAGCTTTTGGAAGGCTGCTTCTGCATCTATACTCCATTGGAACGTCTTTTTGTCCGTGCATCCTTTGAGCATTTTGAAGAACGACAAGGATCTGTCTGCACCCTTCGATAAGAACCTACTGAGGGCTGCTAGTTTTCCGTTAAGACTTTGCACTTCCTTTAGGGATTTAGGAGGCTGCAAATCCGTGATAGCCTTGACCTTCGAAGGATTAGCCTTAATGCCCTGCTTGGTGATCAGATGCCCCAAAAATTGTCCTTCTTCCACACCGAAGGAACACTTTTTGGGATTTAATTTCATGTTGATGGCGCGAAGCTGGTCGAAGGTTTCCTTAATGTCGGAGAGCATATCCTCCTCCGATATACTCTTGATGACCATATCATCTATGTATGCCTCCAGATTCCTACCTATCTGCTTGTGGAAGGCTTTGTCCACTAATCGTTGGTAGGTAGCACCTGCATTTTTCAAACCAAAAGGCATCTTTTTGTAATAATAAACGCCTTTTCCTGTAAAAAAGGTTGTCTTCTCTTCGTCTTCTTCCGCCATTTGTATCTGATGGTAACCCTTATAAGCGTCTAGGAAACACTTTAGCCAAAATCCTAACAAGGATTCCACCTTCCAATCAATCTCTGGCAGAGGGTAGCAGTCCTTCGGGCAAGCTTTGTTAATATCTGTGAAGTCTACGCACATTCTTCATCCTCCATCATGCTTCTTGACCATCACTGGGTTGGCTACCCAAGTTTGATACTTCACCTCTCTGAGTATGCCTGCTGCTACGAGCTCGTCCACCTCTTTGCATGCGGCGGCATTTCTTTCAGGAGCCAAGCTTCGACGCTTTTGTTTGATGGGTTCAATATGTTTGAACTCATTGAGCTTGTGTTCAGTGCCGAAGGGCTTTCCGTCTATGGTGAGAGTTCTGGGGACCCCCGTCATGTCAGAGTAGGTCCATACGAAGACATCTGCATTAGCACGAAGTACCTTTTCCAATTCTGCCTTATAGGAGGTTGGGAGCTGCTTTCCGATTGTTAGGAATCAGAAATTCCATAGGTAAAAGAGTCGGTCACCCCAAGTATTATCTAGCCAAAGTTAGCTCGCAGACTTGTCTTTATTTATGTTAGTTATTAAATAAGTAGTAGCGTAGATTAGTATAGTGCAACACCGTGGAGGAAGGATGGGTCTTTACCCATTGTATCCCCAATCCATAGGCCGTCAGGAGGTCGTTTAGTCTGTAACCTATAAATACCCTTTACCTTGGAAGGTAGAGGGTTGGATGTTCTTTTGGTAATCTAATATTCCACAAGTTTCTCTTACTAGAATATCCCACTTTCTCTCTCTCTAAAATCATCTATGTGCTTAGTGTGTTAACGTTATGTTATGTAAGTGAAATCCAATATCCTACAATTGGTATCAAGAGCCATGGTTAGATCATATCTTGCACATCTTTGGATTTCTAGTGGTTTTTAGGTGGTTTTTGAGTTTGAAAAAGTTTAGTGGTTTGTGCATCATTTGGTTGATTTCTT
Source organism: Chrysanthemum seticuspe (assembly GCA_019973895.1). NCBI lineage: Eukaryota > Viridiplantae > Streptophyta > Magnoliopsida > Asterales > Asteraceae > Chrysanthemum > Chrysanthemum seticuspe. The sequence goes on along the minus strand of BPTQ01000005.1, from coordinate 264,895,899 downwards.
GTGTTAAAGTTTGGATTTTGTTAGTACTTTTATGTTTAGAATCATCACAAGTGTTTAGGTTTTCATTTGGTAAGCTTGAATCATCTTGGTTGGGTTGTTTTTGGATTGAAAAGTGATGTTTGTGATGTTTTTCTTGCTAGTGACTTGACCTACGGATTTCTTTCTTGCTAGCGACTTGCTTTACATTTTTGTAGCGAGTTGAAGTTTTTGGAGCTAGCGACTTAGGCTTAGCGACTTACAGTACAAGTAGTGGACTCTCCACTACGGGTAGCGACTTGGTGTTAGCGACTTGGTAAGTAGCGAGTTGCTATTTAGCGACTTGATTCCTTAGCGACTTGTATCTTAGTGAATTGCTGCCAAAATTTGGCTAGCGACTAGAGGCTTAGCGAGTTGCTATCTAGCGACTTGTCTTTTGTTTAGCGAATTGGGACTTTAGCGACTTGGTGGTATAGCGACTTAGTAGTTAGCGAGTTGGTTCTAAATCCCTAGCGACTTGGGTGTTAGCGACTTGGTACTAATATCTTAGATACTTGGTATTTAGCGACTTGGATGTTTAATACATTGGTGTAGTGAAGCAAGATACTAATACACAATGTCTTACATCACTGATCCTTTGATCACCAAAGTACTTGCTCTCTATGATACCACACAGAATATTGAAACGGGATGCCTCCCTGAATGCTCTACATCTAATGATTCAACATCATTTAATCAAAACAACTCAGATAAGACACTCTTAATGTTGACAAATGATGCAAACAAACTGGAATGCACCAGTGAGCCCTTTCTACATCTCCATCAGCTTCTCAAACTACTATTATCTACATCTATGGATCGAACAAGCAGCGCTATCCTTTGTCAGGATTTTCCCACTTTGACAAGAACTGTGTTACTTAACTTAGAACGACTAAGGATTCAAATTACCAAAGAAAAGTTCTCAACTGATGATTCTCATGCAGCTCTTCAAACTATCCTCAATCAATTTCAGCCACTTATCCGGGAAAAATATTCCTCAGATTTTGATGATGACATGACTGGAATCTCATTCAAGAAACACACTGGAATGGAAATTCATGAGTTCAGAAACTCATTTATTCAAATTATGAGTAATATGGAAATATACATCAAGGAAGCTGCAAAAGAGAATAATAAGCTGAATGAATTGAATGAGTGTCAAGAGACACTATGGAACGATTGTGACAGGTCATGCAATAGACCAGTTGAACCAGTAAATGATACCGAATGCAGAATGTCAGTCGCAATGAAAGAGGATGAAGACAACAGCACTGATCTCAAATACTCAGAGTCAGAAAAGGTATCAATCGATAAGGTACACTTAACTGATCACATAAATTCTCATGTAAAGGTACCTGACTCTTACTGTGAACATAACATCATGAAATCGATCTTGGTTGTGCCTGAATCTAATACTAATAACATAATTGAAAAAAGGGTATATGATGAGCTTTCAAACAAATTTTCAATTCTTGAAAAACATTGTATTTCATTGCAAATTGAAATACAACAAAAGGATGAAATCTTTTATGCAAAAAAACCTTGTACTAATCAGGAACTTCCAGAATTTCGAGAATTTTTTGAAATTAATCAGTTAAAATCCCAGATTCAGGACAAAGATTCGAGCATAGGCAATCTGAAATTACTTCTTTCAAAAGTACAGAAACATGACTGTCATGAGATGAGTGATACACTAGAATCTAGAAATTCTGAACTAGCTCTATGTGTGTCCAACCTACTAAGAGAAAATGAGCATTTAAGGAAGAACCTTGAGGAAACTAATTCTAAGTTAGTCAATCAATCTAACCTCTTGATGAAAGACATTGATGACCTCAAAGCCCAAATTCAGGATAAGAGCTTCAATATTGTTGCCCTAAAGAATGAGCTTAGGAAATCTATTGGAATTAGGAAGAACACTAAGTTTGCAAAACCTTCAACGTTGGGGAAGTCAACTGCTCAGAACCACTCTAAACGTACAGTAGTTAAGCAGCCTAATGCCTTTAGGACAGAAAGAGTTAAGCCATCGAAATCTAGGATTGCCTCCCAAGTTGATAATAATGCTACTTTGACAAAACCAGTCACTTCATCGCCTAGTTCCGATATGATGAACCTCAAAATTCAGGATAATGTTCAATACTCCAAGATCAGTAATACTAGAAGAACAAATAGCTCTCATACTAAACATCAGTTGCCTGATCAATCTCCTAAGAAATATTCTAATCACACAAGGACCAATAGTCAAAACAAGGTTGTGCACACATACAAATCAACATGCAACTATTTCAAATGGATTCCCACTGGCAGATTATTTAAGTTTACAGGAGTCAAACGGACTTACATATCCAGATCTTGCCTCAAGTGGATCCCCACAGGAAAAATCTTCAAAAATACTGAATCGAATGAGATCCCTAATAATGATACGTCTGTATTATACTGTGATGCATCCAAGTGTGAGATTAATCATGTCACTACCCCACCCATTTACAACTCTACATGTGCTTCAAGTACAATGTGATCTCAGTCTTTTTCAGGTACAATGCTCAACTCAATCAGGAACCTCATGACTTGGTTTCCATCAGAAATGAATATGGCTCATTCAGGAGCTATAGCTTGCCAGAATTGATGTACATCTTACTTTGACTCCTATTCATCTTGAATCAGGACTCGCTCTTTTATATCTGTATATAAATCAAGTTTTATTTTAAAAAAAAAATAAATAAATAAAATAAAATTATACCTTATATATATTTTATTCTCTTAAATTCAAATTTTTGTCACTTTCCTCATACTAATAAAGAATACATTCTTTGTTATCGATAACATCTACGGTCCTAGAAATGTCATTCAATAATGGCACGGGATCATAGATGAAGTTCGAACAAATGATATATTCTTGTTTTATAACAGGTGTGGTTAATTCAATCAATGGTCTTTGGTGACATTGATTGAGGGGGAGATTTTTTCAAGTTATCTTGATTTGTGCCAGTGTTAGTTATGTTTTGTGTTCAAAGGCGGGTTGTTATTGTTTATCCATTATGTTAGTGTGCTTATCTTTGTAATGATTCTCGTTATGCTACGTGCTTATCTTATTATGATTCTCGTTATGCTATCCGTACCAGTTTGCAATCTGATAAGTTCATATAACTAATGAGTTTGTAACACATAATGTGACAAGAGTGCAACTTTCTTTGTAATGTCTTAGCAACTTGGTTTGGTAAATGTGAGGTTATAAACATGCTTTGAAAAGTCTTAGCGACTTATTATAACTCTAGGATAGCGAGTTGCTAATTCCTCACAAAACTACAGGGACTAAATGTGTCCTCCTGGTGTTTCTTTCTTAAACCCTCCCTATTAGTTAGCGACTTGTTTTTATTTTATTTTTATTTCAAAATCTCAAAAATTATCTTCTCTCTCTCTCTCGATTCCTCACAGCGAATTACGTGTGGTAAGACATCATTGATTTGTCTTTTGTCTCCTGATATGAACAACATACGTGTTTCCTAACTCTTATTCCTTAACAGATTCCACGGATCTTGATAATCATCCCTCGCTTCCCTCGTAGAGGTTTTTTGTTGGATCTGTTGAATGGAACAATTGGGATATAAGTTAATGGTTTAAGGGTAGTTTGGTTGCACTAGGGTTGTTGAATTTCTACATGTATTTGTGAGCGTATTTGCTGTGATTCGAGTTAGATTGTGTTTCTTAAATAGTTTGTGTATGTGGATTATATGAATGGGTTGGATTGTGTGTTATATTAATTAAATGATCTGGATATGTTGAATGGTTTGCATAATTTAATTTAGTGATATGATTGAGTTCTTGGTGGCGAGTTGCCTTCTGTAATAATATTGTTCATGGTAGCAAGTTAGGTTAAATGTTCTTCATGGCGAGTTATTGATGATAATACTGCTCAACTTAGCGACTAAGCTATTGTGGCGGCTTAGGGTTTTATTTACTAGCGACTTGGGTAGCGACTTAGTTGTATCATTATTATCAGCGACTTGTCTTTACAAGTTAGCGAATTAATAACGGTAGCGACTTAGTAAACAGATATGTAGCGACTTGGCTATGGTACTGTTCATGGCGACTTGTCTTACAAGTTAGCGAATTAGCAAGTGTAGCGACTTAGTGAACTGAACGTGTAGCGACTTGACTATGTCACTGGTAATAGCGACTTGTCTTTACAAGTTAGCGACATAGCTTGCTTTCATGTAGCGAATTAGTCTTGGTTAGCGACTTGTCCAATTATGACTAGAGACCTGTTTGGTTTGTTTTTCACTCGGTGTCTAGGGTTATTAAATTGTTTAAAGGCAATTTGCTAGGATAATCTCATGCATACAATCTTGTTTCAGGATTTCCTGTAACATCTTGTATTGACAACTTACTCTTTGTAACATGCTATAACATTTTGTTTAAGCAAGATGTTCTTGAACTCCCTTGTGGCTATTCAATGTTACATCTTGTTTCATACAATCTTCTATATCACTTCTACATTTGTATCTTGGTTCATGACATTATTTCTTTACAAATGTGCGTTTTAACCTTTTAATTCCTAAACAACTCGTCTCGTGAAAACTGTATCATATGGTGTCTTTATCCTTTATGTCTCACTATTGTCTCTCATTCTATTACTATATGCCTGTGGGAACCCTGTCTGTGCTTCTTTGTTGTGTTTGCTTATAACATAAGGGTGTATTCAATGTTGTCTAACTATACATTTACAATCTAACATGTTCCCAATCATTATTGTTAATTGTATGTATACTCAGATCATCAATGGCAAGTTCAATCCCTGATAAGATCGTTACCCCTTCGGCATCATCCAAAGTTCTCTCTGACGAAGAAATCCTTCCTAGGAGTCAATGGGCTGATATTGGAAAAAGTAACTATTATGTGGACCTACAAAAGCTACAACAAAATCCTATACTCAAAGTGTCTATTGATATCCTCAAGAACACAAACTTCTTCGGTGCCATTACCAAGCAATGCTCAATTCCCACCATTTACATTCAACAATTCTGGAACACCATTCAATGGGACAAAATCACAGCTTAATACTCTTGCAAACTAGATGATAGGGTGTTTACGATTGATTCCGCCATTCTTAGCAAGGCTCTTGGAATCACCCCATGTAACCCCAACCTTCGTTCCGAATCTCCACCTGGTGCTGACGATCTAATTGTCTTTCTAATTGGTTTGGGTTATCAGAACAACATCTTAAGGGCTTCAGACATCATCACTGGACACATGTATCAACCCTTGAGAGCTATTACAACTATTCAACTTGTGCTTATCTGGCAAAACATCAGGGTTCGATAAAGTGAGAATTCCCATCTTGCAAATCCTATGGGGTATTGTCAATAGGGTTGATGTGAATGTCTCAGATCGTATTTGGGAAGAATTTTCTTTATCAATGCACACATTCATATCTGATAGAACAAATTTTCAGAATAAAGCTCAAGGCCGAAAGATGCAGAACAAGCTTGTGATTCCCAGCATCAGATTTTCAAAGCTTGTTATCCAGTACTTGCAACAAACTCACAACTTCAATCCGAGGATTGAATCAACTCTACACAAAGCAGAAGATGAATTTGTTTTAGGTAACCTGAAATATGTTCCTAGAGGTATGGATAAAGAAATATTTGGATTGCAAATTCCTGATATTCTAATCACGGACGACATCAAGAAAAGAGACTACTTCAAACAGTTCATGAAAATTGCTGCCAGTTCATCGGTTAATGTCACACCCACTCCCTCTCAACCCAATTCTCCCAAGCCCATATCTGGAACAAAAGCATCTTATGCCTCTCTTCCCAAAAAGAGACGCGAAAGATCACAACAGTCAGACACCTCATCCAAAAAGCATAAAGAAAAGAAAAAGAAGGTGGAAAAGGAAATCGATGAAAATAATGAGGGGGTAAGGGATAGCACCAAGGTAGGTATTGATGATGATGCTGCTCTGCAACTTGGAATTCAGCAGAGCCTAGAGAGTCTAAATATGAAAGTCCCAGTTGGTGGAGTTGTGTTAAGGGAACCTGATCAATTGCCTCGGCAATCCACATCAAACACGAAAGACAAAGGAAAAGGGGTTTGCTAGTGTTGAAACTGAACAAGCTGCTCACATGCTTTTAACGATCTCATCATCTCCATCAAGCACCACCAATCAATATGAGCTAAAGAGAAGAACTGAATCATCTCCTGCTAAAGAACACTCTGGAGTAGACAAAGTGCCTGACACATTTAAGGAATCTCTTACACTAAGTGAGACTCAGTCTGGTCAGAATGTTGACGCTCTGTTGCTAAAAGGCTCGCAGGAGAACCTTGAGTCAAGATTTGATGAGACCTTGCAGATGGATGAACCAAATCTGTCTACCAACTCTCTATCTTCACTTAAGGATCTTGATACTGATTTTACTTTCGGAGATCAATACATAAATGACAAACCCTTAGATACTGCACAATCTATGTTTACGGTCAACATTCAGCAAGATACATCAACCATTCCTCCGATGTCAGCATCTTCACTCACAACTGAACTTCCACCTCCCAAACCTGCTCAATCAACTGTACTAACACCACCTACATCTTCATTTACCCCTGAACCGGTCATTACAGTTGTTGATACAGATGCTCCACCTGAGTCACCACCTCAAATTCTCACTTTAGATCAACTGCTTGACAGAGCAGTAAAAAGGATAGAAGCTCTTGAAAGGCAACTTCCGAAATCTGTTGATTCTCTTGAGGATCGTGTCTATGGATTGGAGCATCTCAACTTCGATGAAGGGGTTGCAGCCGCCATTGAAGGGGAAGTTAAGGATGCTGTGGAATGGGCAATGGATGCTCCTCTTCTTAGACGGTTCAAGGACCTTCCTATTGCCGATATGAGAGCTGCTCTGTTAGAAAAGATGTATGACTTTGAAGAGGACAAGCATGAGGTCCACAAGAAGCTATATGAGGCACTTGAAGATTCAATTAAGTACGACAATCATGAACAGTACTTAATTGACATCAGGGAAATGGAAGCTAAGAAGAAAAGGATGGCCATTGTGTTGGAAACACTACGGAAAGACCGTAAAGATCCACCTCCACCTCCAACGGGGGGTGCTGGAATCTCTAGAGCTGGTAAATCTTCTACGACAACCAACACACCTCCATTACAACCACCATCATCACCGCCAAAACCTTCCAATCAATCAAGTCCTACAAAAGAACAGAGTACTGAGAAGAAATCTACTGCTTGGACGACGATTGATTCAAGGTTCACATCCACATCCACCTCTATTCCTGATGATCAAATGGTTCACGAAGAGTCGCATGTCATGGCAGATTCAGAACCAGATGAAGATGATGCATCAACAAAGCATATTCCTAGGCCATCAGAAGATTGGTTTGATGCTTACATGGCTGGGAATCGCACTAGCACATCCAGAGTGGCACGTTCAAGGGACACAATTCAAGGTTGCATTGTTAAAGATAGGCCTCCTTCTCCAGAACCTACATGGACCATCCCAGAGTCTGACTCGATTATTCCTGACAACAATTGGGCATCAATTATCACCAATAATTATGAAGTTCTAGCTGAAGACTCTCTTCTGCACTACACTGGTGATATGGGAAGCTTTATTAGATGGTTTTGTGAACGGAAGAGTATCTCATCCATAACTCCAAGAGATCTCGAAGGACAAGCTTATGAAATTGTCAAATTCTTCCACTCAGATGCAAATCATCTTCAATATCAGATGGAAGAATGCCATAAGATGCTGAATGACCAAGTCAGTGAGCAAATTAGTCACTTCAATGTCAACAAATCTCTTCCTCTTGGTGGTGAACCTGGTCAGATGACCATTCAGGCTGAATTCTTCTTCAATCATGACTTAGACTATCTGTGTGCTCGCTCTGCTGAAAGAAGACCAGCTCTATCAATTTCAAAGATGAAAGCTGCAACCTACTATGATCAAGGGCTTGAACAAATGGTTCCTGATCAATTCTGGGCTGATGAAGAATGAAAGTATGATATTGCCGCTTCATATGGTATTTCTCACTGGTGGTTCAAAAAGAAGAAGTTCTACATCGAAAGACATGGTGCTGATAAAAGACGCAATGATGTTCGATCAAAGCTGCAAATCTTAAGTGTTGTTCGTGTAGAGATCTTCCCTATCTATGGATATGAGTATTTGAAGAAGATAGTCCTTAAAAGAGCAGACTTCAAAGAGTATACTATTGAGGAAAACGACTTCAAACATCTTCTGCCAAATGATTTCGAAGATATCTATCTCTTGAATCTTTAAGGACACCTTAAGCATTTACCTGTCCATGAGAAAAAGGCCCTCTCTGCAGCTGTCACTCTTTGGATCAGGGGCTTAGTCATTCGAAAACAAGTTGAGGACTTTCAGCTTGGCATAGAAAGCTACCAAACCAGGATCAACCTAACAAGTCCATAATGGAATGCAACTGGGCATGAATTTCATTGCGAATACAAAGTTCTTGACACCCCTAGAGCCGTCATCTTCACCGACAGATATGGATCTCGCATGCTTATGTGACTATGTAAGCTCTACAAGTTTAGTGATGGTACTCTCAAATTGGTTGAAGAAGAACTTGACACCAGAGTGAAAGAAATCAAAATTGACATGAAATCTTGGGAAAAGACTACCTTTTGGACTGATGATGACAAAAAGCTGTGTGAAGATTTCATTGCTGCAATTAGGCGAAGACTCAAGACTCGAAGGATCTTCCGCAGCCTTGAAAGTTTTGTTGGTGGTAGGCTTCGGGGTGGTCATTACAAACTTCTTCAGAGAACTGAATGAAGACATCTTCGGGAAGCAGCGGATGTTGTGTTTTAAATATGTGTAATATGTGGTGTACTAACTGTGAACAACTATAATGCATGTAATAGTGCTAGGTTATGTATTGTGGTTTCCCCTTTTAAAAAGGGGAACATCTGTGTTGTCCACTTCTGATCATATAAAATCGGACACATTTTTCTCCAACAAATATTTTGTCTCATACATATTTAAATCACATGAGATCCAAAATCTCAAAGGATTTGAAATTTTTGATCGAGGGAGAAAATGTGATATAAATATGAAAGATGCTAAAAGATGACCAATTTTGTTGTGCATACTACTCTCTAATATGTGCTAAACAATTTTCGAATCTCGAAGCATATATTAAGGGGGAGCATTGTTTTTTTTTGCAAATTCAAGACATCAATGTACACAACTTTCAATTTTTCTAAGGTACCTTGATTGTATGTTATATGGCTTCTAATCTTTTGGTGATCATGTCTGCACTTCAAAAAAGGGTTCCCTCCAGTATGTGCAAAACCCTCTTTCAAACTTAGAAGCACATATTGAGGGGGAGCAAAATCATGAAAATCGCATCCTCCCCAAAATGCTTTATCTACTTGATTCGATTTGGGAAGTGATGTTGATATCTTTTAGAAAATGGTATTCAAAGAAGTTAATTGTTCCTCTTCCCTCCATGTGCAAAACGATTTCAAACATTTGATGCACATGTTGAGGGGGAGCACTTGTTCTAAAAATATCAAAAACAATTCAGGTACAAAATGTCTTGTTAATATATCACAAGTATCTGGATTGATTTTCAAATGATTTTCAATTGGTTCCAATGGCAGATGAACAATACCATACAGACCGACCAAAGTTAATTTATGTACGGTGATATAAGGATGATAAGGTTAGGTATGTGTTCCCATGATCCTCCAGAACCGGAAGGATCTACCCAGGGACTATCCACTAGTTAGTGTAGAATTCTTAGTTATGATGATAAAAGGAGAAAAATGAGATATGGGAAGAGTGCGGACTGAGACTGAGCTAGTACTGGAATAAACCCAACAAGATTCTAGCTATGAAGTCTCGGTAAGCACTGAAGGGGTTGAAGAATTAAAAAGAATTGAATGAGAAAAGGGTGAAAACAAATAGCCCTCCATTTATTCAACCTTAGGGTAGAAACCGGGTTCAATTCATATGCTACTGATGGTAACATCGGTATTGAAGACAAGACGTCATGGACCCAGTGACGCACTGCACTTCAACTTTCCAAACCACTCAAGTTCCTCTTAAAAGGACTTGTTTCATTCTCACGGGGAACTGACATTATCTATCGACTTTCTCTTAGAGATTGTTGATATTGAAGAAGGAGACCATCTCCCTAGTCTCCGGCACGGGATCCAAATATGCACAAATTAAGTCTAGAGCCACGAGATCATCAATAAATCTCATTAGGACACTTTCAATGAAGACTCTCTGTTTCACACAATGTGGAAAGAGAGATTATATCTTGAGTCCTACGCATTATCCTTGTGGTATTGCCAGAACATCTGAGTGATGTGTTATCATATTCACAATGAAAATGGAAAGCCTTCTGGAGCCATCATCAAACAAGCTCCTGGTAGGTGGCATGTGAGATCTATCAAATAGATCAACCATGTGACAACTGAACAGAAACAATGGGGAGATTCAATCTTTTGAATCAATCCTGGTTCAGGTTATGGATTGACGGATACCTTTGAAAAACCGGTCTTTGTGCTTAAAAACTCTTTTCTTTAGCACATTGACCGTGTACGGATATTTCAAATCAAAAGGTGTTTTATGATTGATAATTGATATTCTTTAAAAACCTTCGTTGTATTGCAAAAACAATTTCTATTGAGCAATACACGATTGTTTTTCAAATCTCTTTTCATCAATCAGTGGACTTAAATTCGCTGGTTCACTCACTCCGTGTTGTCCTCTTTGAGATGTTCCGGTTTGAGAACAGCTAGAGCAGCTGCGAAACCCTGTCAAGGAAATTCTTCGGAATTATACCTGATCACAGGCAGTACTTGTACTGATCAACGGGGAACCGTGGGCCGTGTATCTCAATTCAACGAAAGTGATCAAAGACACTTTCGTGTGCTTTATTGCTAACTGTTTTATACAGGAACATCCTACGTTTGCAGCTGATCAGAATGAAGCGGTCAATCCATAGCCGCATGCTCACACTACACATTCATCTCAAAAGAAATCATGATAAGTGCATCAATGACTCTGATATTTTCACTCCATGCTTCTGCTACGCTGCTGCCAATATCATGATTTGTCGAAAGCTTCCGCTACTCTGATGAGAAGATATCATGATCCAGAATGTGAGCATGTCGGTCCGAATGTCACAACATCACAAAATTCCAACACCACAATGGATATCTCAGAGATTCTTAAGTAGCTGATGATCTCAAAAGCTGGCTCAAATTTACAATCACAGTGGATCAGACACTCTACCTCCACGAATTATTCATTTCTGTTGTTCAAATATTGCACTCTCCACGAATGCACTTGGTTTGATTACTTTGTTGAAAAAAAGTCTACGAGCTCATGAATGAAGACTTACTTGAAAGCTAGGACACACAATGTAATTTATGGGGTGACCTCCCTTAGGGGGAGATTGTTAGGAATCAGAAATTCCATAGGTAAAAGAGTCGGTCACCCCAAGTATTATCTAGCCAAAGTTAGCTTGCAGACTTGTCTTTATTTATGTTAGTTATTAAATAAGTAGTAGCATAGATTAGTATAGTGCAACACCGTGGAAGAAGGACGGGTCTTTACCCATTGTATCCCCGATCCACAGGCCGTCAGGAGGTCTTTTAGTCTGTAACCTATAAATACCCTCTACCTTGCAAGGTAGAGGGTTGGATGTTCTTTTGGTAATCTAATATTCCACAAGTTTCTCTTACTAGAATATCCCACTTTCTCTCTCTCTAAAATCATCTATGTGCTTAGTGTGTTAACGTTATGTTATGTAAGTGAAATCCAATATCCTACACCGATTACCACTGTCTGATCGGGGTAGAGATCATTTACCACAATGCGTTCTTCAGCGTCAGTACAACTGAGAACATCCTTCGGAGGCTCTGCCGAAACCTGCTTGATCCTTTTGCCTACTTCCGTAGGCTCCTTTACCTTATAGCTGGAGAAAACCGTTCCAATGCCGAAAGGTGTTTGGAATTTGATCGCGGCATGTATGGTGGAGACAACGATACGCATCTTCTGCATTGCTGTTCTCCCTATCAATAGGTTGTAGGGAGATTCCGACCGTACGATCGTGAAAATCAGAGTTTTTGTTCTTTTTAGCCTTCCTTCTCCGATCGTAACCTCTAGAGGGACTTCTCCCAAAGGCCATGAGTGTTCCCCTGAGAACCCCACTAAGGGTACCTTCGAATCAACTCTCTTCGACCTTATCAAAGGTTTGAGCTTTAGAAAACATCGTTCGTAGATAACTTCGCAAGAGCTACCGCAGTCGAGGTAGGCCCTGTTTACTTCTCTGTTGGAGATCAAGACTTTGATGACCACGGGGTCATTTGAAAGAACTTTCACTGTGATTGAAGGAAAAGTGACATCTCCTACTCCGCACAAGGCTTCCTCCGCTTCTTTCCTCTTCAAAACAGAGTCCTCCTTGTATACCATGAGGATGGGTGCTTCGGCAGGTGTGGTATCTTTCCCCAACTGTGTGTCGGAAGCTTTGTCTTTACCTCTTTTTATACCCTTCACCAAATGTCCCAATTAACCGGACTTTACGGCCTCTTCTATCTGTTTCTTGAGTTCTCTGCAGTTATTGGTGTCGTGTCCGTAATCGTCATGGAAGTAGCAAAATTTGGAAGTATCTCTGGGCCTTCCTTTGTTCGCCAAGCGAGGAGGAGGATCAAAGGCCTTCGCAGCCTTTTCCGTAGCAAGTATCTCTCTTGGAGATTTAGACAGATTAGCCAAGAGCCCATGGTTGATGTTTTTGTGGTACGGTGTGAACCTGTCCTTATTTTTGTGTTTGTTCCTTGACCCTTCCCACGAAGGATGCTTCGGGACTTTGCTGTGACTTTCTTTATTTTTGACCAGAGCTCCGTTGGTAGATACTTCTTTTGCTTCGATCCAGGTGTAAGCCTTCTCCACCAAACCCTTGTAGGTTGCGGGGAGATCAGTGGAGAGGAATTCAACCAGACTTCTGTTTCGTAGGCCATGCACGAAACCTGAGATGCGCTGGTCCTCATGCAAGCCCATTATTTGTAACGTGTCATCAGTGTATCTGGTAATGAAAGCTCTGGTGCTCTCATTCTCCCTCTGCTTGATGTTGTGCACTGTAAGGTGTGTTCTCGTAAACTTTTTCTGTTGACTGAAATGTGATCTGAACTTGGCCTTGAGATCATCCAAATTCACAATGCTACCTGGTTTTTGCCAATTCCACCATATACGAGTGGAGTCTCGTAGGGTGTATGTAAACATGTGACAAGCAACAGGCATAACCCATTTCTGCATTCTAATAGCCCCTTCAAATAAGTGTAAAAAGTTATCCGGATCCCCTTTCCCATCGTAGGTACCAATGTGCGCGGGCATTTTCAACCCATCAGGCAATGGGTAGTCTTCTATCCATCTTACGAAGGGTGTTGTGGAGCCCATGGGCTCCGAATAAAGGCAGGTATAAGGTGGCATGTAGGTAGGGGCAACAATGTACGGGTTATGATTTGGAGGTATTCCAACAGGGTTTTGGTTAACATATTGAGGGTAAGCAGTAGGTATATAAGGTGGTTGACTTCCTACAGGGTACGAAGGATATACCATAGGTTGCCCGTAGGGCATACTTCCGTATGGTTGAGTAAAACTGGGGTTGCTAGCCTGCCTATTAGATGAGGGATAAACCCCTTGAGGGTAAGATTGAGCCTGAAAAGAAGGGTACATACCATGAGGAGGAAGATTTCCTCCCCCATTCGTTTGACATGGATTGCCTTCTACGCCGGATGCGTGAGAAGGCTGCAACGGAACCCCTGACTCGGTTCTTCCCAGATGAGCCGCCAAAAGTGGTGGAAAATTAACCTCCGTAGCATCCCTTCGGTTACTCCTTCCATTGGAACCTTCTATCGTACCTTCCCGTCTAGTCGGAGCCCTCTCCGGAACGGCTTCAAAACCAACCGACCTTCCACTAGGCCTTCGACTGCTCGGAGACCCTATCCTTAGCACTGAGCGTGTAGCCCCTGGAGCCAAGGACCTAGTCTCCATTTCCAAATCTTCGTCATACTCTTCGCTTGAGTATTCCAACTCCCTACGCATCTCCACATTCCGAGCTTGCCTCCTTTGAGCCCTTAGTAAAGACTCTAATGCTTCGATGTTGGCTTCAACAAACGCTGGACTAATTACTGGTTCAGGGTTAGCCGAGGTTGAAGCATGGTTGTTGGGAGTTATTTCAGGGTGAGATCGTGTGGTAAAAGTAGATGCGGTTATATTGGGAAGGTTGTTAGGATCATTGACTGGGATTGGTGCCAAGGTCGAGAAACCCGGAGGGGGTGTATCTTCTCTTCCTTGAGTCATGCCGTGAAACTAGTGAGAGTGATTGACTGGGTGTAAGTTTGGAATGACGAGACCAATAGTAGCGGGTCCCACAGATGGCGCCACTGATTGTACAATAGTTCGTACGACCAGGCCTTCGATGGTGATCGAAGGGTATGAGGGGTGATATACTTGAGCCAAACTTGTAGCCAATCTGAAATAAGAAATAGTAGACACTTCGTTAAGTGATTGCGCAGGGGTTGGGCCCTGCGAACCACCTCCGGTGTGTGAGTAAGTATGTGATATGAGTTGTAAATAATATGATGTGTGTGAAATACTGTGTTGAGTGAACCTACCATTGAAATGACTCGTCCAACCTATTTATAGGTGATGAAAATAGCTTGGAGAGTGTTAGCACACGTTTAGGAGATCATGGGGGCGTCCCCTGATTTGTGGTAACCACTAGGGCTTCATCCCCACTATCTCGGACTTGGCGGGGAAGCTAAAGACATAGTGGGAACGTGGGGGAAGACCAAGTCAAGGTTCTTATTTGTCTTGGCATCTTCAAGGGAAGACACCGAAGGGCATAGGCCTTCGGCTGGTGGATTCCCAACTGTTAACCATGTCAATAATGAATGGTTTTACGCCACCAATGACTTATGAAGAAAGACTTGGGTCTTCGTAATGCAATTTCGACTGAGGCCGAAGGGGGGTCCTTCGACCTAATCGGATGGTACGTCATCAATATATATTTACGACGATTTTCGTAAATACAACTCGATAATTATTTAATCACTCATTTCTTGCGAGAAATGTATTTTTATAATTTTTATGACATCGATATATTTTATTTTGTTCCGTTAAAATTTATTTCTAGCTAACGCTACCCTAAATACCTATTTTAACTTACAACATACAAACTAATCATACACATTTAAATAACTTACTCAATAAAAATACATTGCCTTCCTTTCTCTTTTCTTCTTGTCGACCAAACAAGATGACACAACACATATTTTACACAAATATCTTACTTAGACTCCACATGTATTAATTCTAATTATATAATATGCTATACACATACATACACATTTCTAAGGTGTTAAATAAATCATTCTCTCCTTCCTTTTGTTGAAGAACCGGCCATGCTCAAGAACAAGGAAGAAACCATTTTTTTTTCAAGTCAAGTGATTATCAAATATTATTGGTGATCTATGTTAAGGTTTTGAAATAAAAACCTATAGATTAATAAGGTTTTCATCATCTTTTTCACATAATCATTCAAGTAAGCATTTCATGATCTTCATAACCCTTTCATATTCATATTTATGTTATTTCATCATTTTTGCAAGAAAACATGCAAGTTATATGATTATTTATACCACTTTATTTGTTTTTAAGTACTTATAATGAATATATATCATCCTATAATTATCCCCTGAAACATATCATTTTTGATGATGTCTAGAAACCCATGACACCCTAAGAAGGTGTATGGTAGGTTTAGAATAGCTTTGGCGTTGGTTTTAAGTGGTTAGAATAAGTATTACGCGAGAAAAATCCATTTCGACAACTATATATAAGGGTCTGATCATTTTTGTTAATTCTGGAAATTTCGACAGTTTGTAAAAAAAATTGGGCTAGATATTCAGAAAATATACTTTAAAACGAAAACGTGGCCGCTTGAATGTGTTAAAACGGAGTTATAACGAAGAAGTTATGTTATTTTCAAGTTTAACGACGAAAACTATATTTCTGAAAAACTGCATGCTGTCAAGAGTTAATTTAAGGGCAAAAACGAGTTTTAAACATTGTCTAAATGAGTCGATTTGTCAAAAATATATTAGTATACTTTAACACGAAGCTAAGGACATATAAAACGTAGAAAACGGACTTATAATGACTAAGTTATTCACATTTTAAACAAGGTTGTCGTAACTTTTATTACTAGTATAAAACATATATTTTTCCAACTAGACAAAAACTAGTTGCCGCTAAGGACCATGTTGAGAGTCGTTTTTAACATCGATAGAGTACTTTTTATAAAATGATGTTTTCTAGTAAAAGTAATTTCGCCTAGCCTATTGTAACACCCCAACCCGACAAGGGTCCGAATGTCACATTATGGAGTCATATCAGAACATACTAATAAAAATGCAAGCGGAAGTCTTATTAAATAAAATACCAAGTCATATAAACGAATGACTTACAAAAGGAAAGATACATAATCCAACATGTCTAAAAGATACGAAATGTCAAAGCAAATGTTCTTCCAAAAGAGTCCAAAATAATAAGGGAAACTAAACAAATTAACAAGCCAGACGTCACAAGTTGAACCATTTACCTAATCAAACCGTAGCATAGACAGAAATGTAAACATGGCAGGTAAACAATAAGCAGATAAGGACACAACGAATAGTCATAGTCCTCGGAATTAACTGAACGAAGTACACATAATAAACAGACAAAACTAACGATTACACATTAGCATGGTCACCAGACAATTCAGAGGGTCACATAACAGTGAGATCACATATCATCAGATGAAAACAGGTAACTCAGATAACCGTATATTAATCATATCGCAACAGAGTAATCAGTAGTCACATAACACATGAAAAGCATAATCAAATCCAATAGCATATAATAACCCGGTACGTGAATGGAACGATAGTCTGAAATAACGGAATGAAAGTGTGACAGATCAATGAAAAGGAGTATCTATATCTTGGTAAGAGTGAGTCATATAAGGGTACTGAGAAATGAACAATTAATACAGATTATGGTGCGTTGGGGAAATACAGAAAGTACAGTATAGGCATATCAAAAGTGTAAGGGTTGTCAGAAATCTACCACGAGCCCGGAAACATATCATATCATAAGTAGCCATTGTATTCGGAGGGGTGACCCCGGAATACCATATATAATAGGAGGGGAGACCTCAGTAACCAATGGAGTAGCTAGCTCCCAGATTGTGAAGACGCGTATTGCACACGACATCATTCACCAGACAAATCATATCATATCAGATAACAGAACAGATCTAGGATGCATCCATACGCCCCTACCTCACATATACAAAATATGATCCACCACCAAGGGACGTGGCAGAACATCACTCTACTGCCCTAGAGTCATGGCAGAGGTGCATCACTGACACGGCCATGTTACCTTCATGGCTAGGGAAAACATATTTGGCTCGGGTATCAAACTGAAGGGTCAAAGCATAATCATATCATAAGGATTCATATCAAAAGTTCATATCAAAGTTCCATAACATAAGTTCATAATCAAAAGTTCATATCAATGGCTCATAATCAGAAAGGTTCGTAGTCATAAGGTTCACAATCAGAAGGTTCATAATCATAGTTCATAACAAAAGGGTGCATACCAGAGTCATAGGGAAGCCCTAAATAGAAGGCTCAGAGCAAAGTATAACAGTTCAAAGCTAATATCGAAAGATGTAAACGAATCATGAGAAACCTTAAGAGAAAAGGTCAGAATATCTGTACCTTAGCAACGTAATGAAAACAAACGGAAAAGTAACACCGGAAAGCAACGTCGTATCTTCGTCAACGAATCTACACGAATTGATATCATATATTACTTATATACTCATTTTATAAGCTTCTTATGCATGTATAAGTGTTTTACTTATTGATATAATCTTTTTATCTTTCATTTTCTTAACTTCATATCTGGACCAGAATTTAGCGATTTTTATAAAATACTTACTTAGCTCAAATAAAATCAAGGAAATTCCCAGGGGTTCCCATATGAGTTAAAAGACTCTCCAAAAATTGGGGGGTTCTAATTCCAAGTAAAATGTCCTATAGAAAATCACAAGACCAGACCTGTCCAGAAAGTGGTCAGAAAATACACCTTAAAAGTTTACGCTTATTGGACCTGTTTAGACCCCTTGGAAAAATTCCCAAAACTCCCAGAAATCCATTTATATCCTAAATGTCACTCCTGTAAAAGGAGAGCTCCCAATTCATTATGGTTTGAAAATGAAAAATCAAACAATCCAACCAAATTTCAGACCCGTTTTCTCAGCTTTGACACTTGATCTTGTAAAATTTAAAAATACGACTTAGACAACTCCAAATTCGACCAAACCACTTGGAAAACTTAACTAAGACATAAAATAAAATTTTCATGTAAAACTACTGAATTTTACCTTTATGAAACTCAAGTTACAACATTTCCAAATTCAGCTTCTAAAACAGTCCCAACCAAAACCCGTAAATCAATCGTTATAAATCCAATATTCCCCGCACGTATACGTATAGTTTCAAGGATATTTTAGCTCGTTATTAGAGTTTCATAAGGGTCAAATGTAGATGGTTAAAAATCAGATTTGTACACTATGTTCCAAGGCCATATCTTATTCGTCATTCACAAAGTTAAATCATGATTTTATGTAGCTTTATAGGATGATTTTATGTAACTAAGTTCTATCATTTTATGTGACGATAAAAGTGCACTTGAGGGCTGGAAACATGCGACTAAAACAGAAAACAAGGGAGAAAAAGAGACGAGATGGTAGGTGATACAAGTTACCTTTGTCGTGATAGAGAGGGAGAGAGCAAAGCTTGAGACAACGACCCCTTTTTGTTCCCTAACACCATACGACCAGCAGCAAGCAATGCCCACGACCAGGCCAAACCAAAAACAGCCACACTCCCGAATCAAAGACCCACGACCAGTCACCTTCTTTTTGCCCTAGCAGCCCACGACACAAGGCAGCACCCAAGACGACCAATCCACCCTTGAACCTCCTTGATGACGACAGAACCATGGAAAGAAAAGATCATGCCGCCACTTTTGGTGGCTAGGGTTTTCATGAATACGTTTTCCCTTTTTTTTCCTGTGAAGCGTATTACAACTAGAATGGGGAATACGGTTTTTTTTTTATGAGCCAAGGAAAACAAAGGCCAAGCCCAAGTCCAAATCTAATTTACAAGTTATTTGGGCTCCTAGTTTAATTACAATGAATCTTTGTTCATGCAAAATTAAAAGAAGACGTATGAGAAATTTTTAAACGTAAATAAATCTCGTATACTTGGTTTGGCAACAATTTATAAGTTAGGTCAAATTTACATTTGATGAGCATTTACGCATTTTATAAGTTTTAAATTTAGAGGGCAAAATAGTCTTTTTACACGCTTTAGATTTTAGGGTTTTACAACTCTTCCCCT
This sequence comes from Chrysanthemum seticuspe, assembly GCA_019973895.1. Taxonomy (NCBI): domain Eukaryota; kingdom Viridiplantae; phylum Streptophyta; class Magnoliopsida; order Asterales; family Asteraceae; genus Chrysanthemum; species Chrysanthemum seticuspe. Next base: position 264,876,374 of record BPTQ01000005.1, on the reverse strand, counting down.
CTTAAAGAAAATTTTCGTCCTCGAAAATTAAAGTTGCAGAAGTACACAGAGACGTACCGGTCTAAGGCAGACGTAGCAATACACGGATTATAACGATTTTGGTTCCAGAACGTACAGAACTTATACGTAATAAATATCGACGAAAATCTCACAAATAGGTACAGAATTTCAAACGAACATGAGGAGTGCCAAATAACGGATACAAGTCATATTCCATTCACGTACCAACCCCAGGAATTTCCCAAGATGTCGTATGATTTCAATAAGTTCAAATTATATGATCTCGATATTATCACGTTGATCAGGCGTCATAATACTTGCATCACATAACAAGTTCTTATTGTCATCATATTCTGTCCCGAGTCATGGCAAACCACATAACCAATATCACAACAAAACATATCACATACAGATAACATACAGATGGCGAGTAAGATACTATAACAGACCAGATTCACACATATGCCACATATACTACAACAAGCCAACTTACCATATCACAAAAGGAAAGAAAGCCACCAACTTGCACAAAACAGTTCCTCATGACTCATTACTGGCGATTCAAGGGAAAAGCTGAGATATTACCAAAATACTAAATGATAAAACTTCACGATTCAAACCGAGTTCTAAACAAATCAAATAAAAGAAATACCGATCAAAATCACTTAACAAAATATCAAACCGCCTCAAATGGCATGACAAACGAATCGGAGTAACACAAGTCGCGCCCAAATCATATGAAGTAGATGAACCTTCTCAGCCACCGGTTGAATCTTGTCTCCGTCTTTTGCGTCTTTGGTTGATCCGTCCAGCTTCCTCCAGCAGCATCCTCATGTCTCCAGCAGCACGAAGATAAAATAACAAAATCAAATGCGAAGAGAAGAAGGCCAAAATAGTGAAGACAAAAGAACATCGAAGTCAAATCTGAATGACAATCAAAAGGAATTGGAAGAGATCAGAACAGACGGAAGCCTAGTGTCTACCCAAATCCTCACAGGTCAATCCTAAGGTCAACAAGATGAAACCTTTGCTCTGATACCATAATTGTAACACCCCAACCCGACAAGGGTCCGAATGTCACATTATGGAGTCATATCAGAACATACTAATAAAAATGCAAGCGGAAGTCTTATTAAATAAAATACCAAGTCATATAAACGAATGACTTACAAAAGGAAAGATACATAATCCAACATGTCTAAAAGATACGAAATGTCAAAGCAAATGTTCTTCCAAAAGAGTCCAAAATAATAAGGGAAACTAAACAAATCAACAAGCCAGACGTCACAAGTTGAACCATTTACCTAATCAAACCGTAGCATAGACAGAAATGTAAACATGTCAGGTAAACAATAAGCAGATAAGGACACAACGAATAGTCATAGTCCACGGAATTAACTGAACGAAGTACACATAATAAACAGACAAAACTAACGATTACACATTAGCATGGTCACCAGACAATTCAGAGGGTCACATAACAGTGAGATCACATATCATCAGATGAAAACAGGTAACTCAGATAACCGTATGTTAATCATATAGCAGCAGAGTAATCAGTAGTCACATAACACATGAAAAGCATAATCAAATCCAATAACATATAATAACCCGGTACGTGAATGGAACGATAGTCTGAAATAACAGAATGAAAGTGTGATAGATCAATGAAAAGGAGTATCTATGCGATAACAGTCCCAACCAAAACCCGTAAATCAATCGTTATAAATCCAATATTCCCCGCACGTATACGTATAGTTTCAAGGATATTTTAGCTCGTTATTAGAGTTTCATAAGGGTCAAATGTAGATGGTTAAAAATCAGATTTGTACACTATGTTCCAAGGCCATATCTTATTCGTCATTCACAAAGTTAAATCATAATTTTATGTAGCTTTATAGGATGATTTTATGTAACTAAGTTCCATCATTTTATGTGACGATAAAAGTGCACTTGAGGGCTGGAGACATGCGACTAAAACAGAAAACGAGGGAGAAAAAGAGACGAGATGGTAGGTGATACAAGTTACCTTTGTCGTGATAGAGAGGGAGAGAGCAAAGCTTGAGACAACGACCCCTTTTTGTGCCCTAACACCATACGACCAGCAGCAAGCAATGCCCATGACCAGGCCAAACCAAAAACAGCCACACTCCCGAATCAAAGACCCACGACCAGTCACCTTCTTTTTGCCCTAGCAGCCCACGACACAAGGCACCCTTGAACCTCCTTGATGACGACAGAACCATGGAAAGAAAAGATGATGCGGCCACTTTTGGTTGCTAGGGTTTTCATGAATACGTTTTCCCTTTTTTTTTCCTGTGAAGCGTATTACAACTAGAATGGGGAATACGGTTTTTTTTTATGAGCCAAGGAAAACAAAGGCCAAGCCCAAGTCCATATCTAATTTACAAGTTATTTGGGCTCCTAGTTTAATTACAATGAATCTTTGTTCAAGCAAAATTAAAAGAAGACGTATGAGAAATTTTTAAACGTAAATAAATCTCGTATACTTGGTTTGGCAACAATTTATAAGTTAGGTCAAATTTACATTTGATGAGCATTTACGCATTTTATAAGTTTTAAATTTAGAGGGCAAAATAGTCTTTTTACACGCTTTAGATTTTAGGGTTTTACACCTATTTTCCAAAATGTCCAACCGTTCGTCAAACGGAGTTGTAACGAATAAAATACGGTCACTCAAACTTTTCCGAAAACTACCCTTAAACAATATTTTTGGTACAAGTACCCTACTTTACCTATGTTTTTCTCCGTGATCGAGACCTCTATGATGAAAATTTGAAGCTAAAACTTTGAGATAATGCTACAAGCTTTCCAAAACCGTTGAGTTTGTTTTCTAACACTCGATATTCACTATTTTACGACTAGCTTTTCGAGGCCATTTAGTCACTTTCATGACTTGTCAAATTATATTATTTTGCGACGAAAAGCTATAAATTCTTGATAAATCACTAAACGACTATCGTAGGAGGTTGTTTCAACGTAAATACTTGTAAAGTATTTTTATAATATGACGAGATGTCATAAACATATATTTCGACGATAAACATTATTTTCAAATGTACAAGTGGTATGGATATCATATGAGTTTGCATGCAAGACATTGTTTCATGATTTACATTAGAACATATCATTCATAATAGGTCGCGGTTAGAGGTTGCACCTCATTTCAGTATTGCCATTATATCATCATAAACATTGCACCAGGTGAGTTTTCATAGCCCCGTTTTATTCAAGTTTATACATTATTTCAAACCTACGGGGGAGAATACATTGCACATCATTTTATTACGAGCCCAAGTATATTCAAATTCATTTACATTGCCTAAGTTACCTCATTGCCAATTGAATGTCCCCATTTCATAATCATGAACCGTTAATTTCGGAAGAAGCGAGGGTGAGTGGATAGATCTATTGAGGGTGACTCCTCCATCCGTGTTGGTGGTCCCAACTGCTCAACGGATGCATTTCATTTTTATCATCATTGAGTTGTTTGGCAAAACACTCTGTTGGGGCGAACATCAGGAACAGTCTAGCTTCGGTGTCATGTGCTTAAGCAATTGTACCATTTTTGTGACATATTTTTCATACATAACTTATACTTGCGTTGGTCGTATAAAACATTTGTTGGAATCATTCCTAAACCTTAATTCAAGTGTTAGTGATTCATATGTAATAGTTAGCTTAATATGGCCTTTATGTTAGTAATTATGCTTAGGCTTATGTAGATGGCCCATAAGCCTAGGCCCAAGCCCATAAGAGAAAGGAAGGGACTAGGATTGTTGCCCTAGCTCCGTCTACTATAAATACCTTGTAATAACCCTCACTTAAGGGTTGGTTGTTCAATTTCATTCTCTTTCACACCTTACGCATAACCCTTCTTGGTATTTACGTGTGTGTGTGTTTGGATTTGTTCAACCGATCTTTCTCTCTTCTCTATTTCTACATATTGATGCTTGTGTTACTAATATGGTGACCTAACAGTGGTATCATTCACCAAATAGTTGGGTGAACATATTTGTTTTTGAAGTTTTTTGTTTTGGGTCATACGCGTAAAACAGGTTCCATCTTTCTCACGCTTAAAAACTGATTTTTTACACTTTTTAATCCAAGATTCTTGTCCTTTCAACGTTTTTAGGTGTTAAACTATCTGTTTTTGGCAAAAAGTTTCAAACTTTACGCGTGGATCATTGTTTTTAAGCTAGGTTTTGTACGTGGGTATTGTTCTACGCATAACGTGTTTTTGAGCTTTGGATCATCAAGTTTCACACTTTTGTGTTATTTTGGTGATATTGAAGCTATTTCATCACAAAAATCTGGTTTGGAAACATCATTTGTCGTGATAGAGAGGGAGAGAGCAAAGCTTGAGACAACGACCCCTTTTTGTGCCCTAACACCATACGACCAGCAGCAAGCAATGCCCACGACCAGGCCAAACCAAAAACAGCCACACTCCCGAATCAAAGACCCACGACCAGTCACCTTATTTTTGCCCTAGCAGCCCACGACACAAGGCAGCACCCAAGACGACCAATCCACCCTTGAACCTCCTTGATGACGATAGAACCATGGAAAGAAAAGATGATGCCGCCACTTTTGGTGGCTAGGGTTTTCATGAATACGTTTTCCCTTTTTTTTCCTGTGAAGCGTATTACAACTAGAATGGGGAATACGGTTTTTTTTTATGAGCCAAGGAAAACAAAGGCCAAGCCCAAGTCCAAATCTAATTTACAAGTTATTTGGGCTCCTAGTTTAATTACAATGAATCTTTGTTCATGCAAAATTAAAAGAAGACGTATGAGAAATTTTTAAACGTAAATAAATCTCGTATACTTGGTTTGGCAACAATTTATAAGTTAGGTCAAATTTACATTTGATGAGCATTTACGCATTTTATAAGTTTTAAATTTAGAGGGCAAAATAGTCTTTTTACACGCTTTAGATTTTAGGGTTTTACACCTATTTTCCAAAATGTCCAACCGTTCGTCAAACGGAGTTGTAACGAATAAAATACGGTCACTCAAACTTTTCCGAAAACTACCCTTAAACAATATTTTTGGTACAAGTACCCTACTTTACCTATGTTTTTCTCCGTGATCGAGACCTCTATGATGAAAATTTAAAGCTAAAACTTTGAGATAATGCTACAAGCTTTCCAAAACCGTTGAGTTTGTTTTCTAACACTCGATATTCACTATTTTACGACTAGCTTTTCGAGGCCATTTAGTCACTTTCATGACTTGTCAAATTATATTATTTTGCGACGAAAAGCTATAAATTCTTGATAAATCACTAAACGACTATCGTAGGAGGTTGTTTCAACGTAAATACTTGTAAAGTATTTTATAATATGACGAGATGTCATAAACATATATTTCGACGATAAACATTATTTTCAAATGTACAAGTGGTATGGATATCATATGAGTTTGCATGCACGACATTGTTTCATGATTTACATTAGAACATATCATTCATAATAGGTCGCGGTTAGAGGTTGCACCTCATTTCAGTATTGCCATTATATCATCATAAACATTGCACCAGGTGAGTTTTCATAGCCCCGTTTTATTCAAGTTTATACATTATTTCAAACCTATGGGGGAGAATACATTGCACATTATTTTATTACGAGCCCAAGTATATTCAAATTCATTTACATTGCCTAAGTTACCTCATTGCCAATTGAATGTCCCCATTTCATAATCATGAACCGTTAATTTCGGAAGAAGCGAGGGTGAGTGGATAGATCTATTGAGGGTGACTCCTCCATCCGTGTTGGTGGTCCCAACTGCTCAACGGATGCATTTCATTTTTATCATCATTGAGTTGTTTGGCAAAACACTCTGTTGGGGCGAACATCAGGAACAGTCTAGCTTCGGTGTCATGTGCTTAAGCAATTGTACCATTTTTGTGACATATTTTTCATACATAACTTATACTTGCGTTGGTCGTATAAAACATTTGTTGGAATCATTCCTAAACCTTAATTCAAGTGTTAGTGATTCATATGTAATAGTTAGCTTAATATGGCCTTTATGTTAGTAATTATGCTTAGGCTTATGTAGAAGGCCCATAAGCCTAGGCCCAAGCCCATAAGAGAAAGGAAGGGACTAGGATTGTTGCCCTAGCTCCCTCTCCTATAAATACCTTGTAATAACCCTCACTTGAGGGTTGGTTGTTCAATTTCATTCTCTTTCACACCTTACGCATAACCCTTCTTGGTATTTACGTGTGTGTGTGTTTGGATTTGTTCAACCGATCTTTCTCTCTTCTCTATTTCTACATATTGATGCTTGTGTTACTAATATGGTGACCTAACAGTGGTATCATTCACCAAATAGTTGGGTGAACATATTTGTTTTTGAAGTTTTTTGTTTTGGGTCATACGCGTAAAATAGGTTCCATCTTTCTCACGCTTAAAAACTGATTTTTTACACTTTTTAATCCAAGATTCTTGTCCTTTCAACGTTTTTAGGTGTTAAACTATCTGTTTTTGGCAAAAAGTTTCAAACTTTACGCGTGGATCATTGTTTTTAAGCTAGGTTTTGTACGTGGGTATTGTTCTACGCATAACGTGTTTTTGAGCTTTGGATCATCAAGTTTCACACTTTTGTGTTATTTTGGTGATATTGAAGCTATTTCATTACAAAAATCTGGTTTGGAAACATCATTTGGCAGAAATCACTTTTGAAGCTATTTCTACACATAAGAGAAACCCTAATCTTACGCGTAACTTTTCCTTGGTTTGATCTTCAGTTTTCGTGGTTTACTCCGTGTTTTCTTGCTTGGATAAGCCTGAAAACACGTTGACTTTGGATATCTTTTGCACTGTGATTAAAAGATCATTTGGGCAAAACCCTAAAATTACGCATAAGTATAAGCTTATGCGTAGAATTTTTTACGCATAAGATTTATCTTACGCCTAAGCTTTGTCTTACGCATAAGTTAATCCTACGCCTAAGTTTTCTATGCCTAACTTCTTGTTTACGCATAACTTTAGTGTTTTCTCCTTACTTACGCTTAAGCTAATCCTACGCGTAACTATTGCTGTTACGCGTATCTTTGGTGTTTTTACCATAAGTAGTACTTTGCTCTTCTGTGATTTCTACGCCTAAGGATACTTCATCAACAACGGTTCATTCGACTACAAAGATCCATTTAAAAACACAAGTTTTTCAACATGTCTCAACCTCCATACTCTAACTACTTTCCTTACATGTATAATCAAATTCAACAACAACAACAACAACAACAACAACTAAGTCCACAACAACAACAATTCAATCAACAACAACAAATTTATCAACAACAATTTAATCAACAACATACTCCACAAATGGTTCAACCACCACCTAGCCTTCAAGTACAACCTTACACAAACTTCTACAATCAACATCCATCCAGGAATACTATGAAGGAACCATCATGGTTTGGCAAGATGTGTGAAGCCTTAAGTAGCCAACAATCTATTCATGAAACTGGCTCACTTGACAGACCTCCAATGCTCACTCCCGGGAATTATGATCAATGGGTGATTCGGTTCTTTAGGTTTTGTGATCTAAAGAAGCCAAATGTAAAGTTCTTAAAGAAGGTCATCATGGAAGGTCCATTTCAGATGCCTACTACTGTCACACCCGCAGATCCAGATGCCAACCACCAAGAGATAATGTCACCAACATTGCAACTATCTCAGATCTCACTGCTGATCAACTTCTACAATTTGAAGCCGATGAACTTGCAATGCAATACATCCTTTTAGGACTACCCAATCCAATCCTTCGAAGTGTTGATGCTCAAAAGACTGCAAAAGCAATGTGGGAACATATTCATCTTCTTATGGAAGGCACATCACTCAATCAGGAAGACATGGAATCCAAAATCTACTTGGCTTATGAACACTTCATGATTGAACCAGGAGAGACATCAGAGTCATATCACCATCATTTTTTAGACATCATTAATGATTTGGACAAACACAACATAATCATGCCTCGAATTGCTGTCAACACTAAGTTCCTAAGTAGTCTTGGTCCAGAATGGGAGAAGTATGTCATTTTTCTCCGTCAAGCTAAGAACCTTCATCATGCTACATACGGATTGTTGTACGACTATCTGAAGCCTCACCAAAAAGAAGTTGACAAAGAAAGGGCTATCCGTGGACTTCCAGCTTCACAGTCAGTTCCGGACAATCAACAACTTGCTTTGTGGGCTCAAACTAATATTCCTCCTCAACAAGCTCCTCAACCCGCTACTCAACCAACTGCAACCATCACACCTTATGATCCATCTTAGCAACGACCTCAACAAAATCAATTGGTTCCATACAATAACAACACTGCTCAAGCTCTTTACAGTGAAGCTGATGAGGACTCCGATGCCTTCGATGAATTGCAACAAGGATTTGTTATGATTGCCAAAGCATTCGGCCGGTACACAAACAAATCGAACAATCGCATTCGTTCCTCATCCAATACAAGAAATCAGGCTGTTGTGAACAATGGACGCGTTGAAGTTCAAAATCGTGGTTATGGTCGTCAGATGAGAGGTGGTCAAGGGTTCAATGCTATGGGAAGGAATAACATGGCTACTCCGCAACAGCAAAGGGCTCAAGTGGTTGAACAGGGGAATGCTCAGAATGGGGTTAATGGTCTTCGTTGTTATAACTGTAATGAAAAGGGTCATCTGGCTAATGCATGTCCTAAACCGAGGACAAGAGGCAGTGCTTATTTCAAAGAGGCTATGCTCTTGGCTCTTAAGGATGAAGCTGGTGGAACTCTCTCCAACAAGGAACAGAGCTTTATGGCAGATGCAGATTCAGATGATGATATGGAGGACTTGCAGGCTAATGCAGCAGTGATGTTGATGGCACAAATGCAAGCTCTACACATGAGTGATACAGGCCCAGTGTATGACACTGACGGCTTGTCTCAGGTACCTGAACAAACAATTATCATCAATGATCTGATATCTCCGCCACTTTCTCCATCTGACAAGGATCAGAGTGTTCAAAATGAGTCTTCCACATCTCATTCCGATGATTATAAAATAGATCCCGTAGTTATATTTGATGATCAAGATAACCTTATGGTTAATAATGATCATCAAGTTGACTCCGTGGTTATATTTGAGGATCTAAATAATGATCATGTTGAGCCTCACGTTGAACAAGATGAGCTTTTGTCTGACAGAGAAACTGAGCTCCTGACCTTAATTAAAGACCAAAATTCTCGGTTGGAAATTTGCACGAAATTAAAAGAGAAAACTGCACTGTTAACCAGGGATAATGAATGCTTAATTCGACAAATCACTTTCTTTAAAACTCATGAAAAACGTGAAAAAGGTTTTGAGGTCGCTTTTGCTAAATCTCATCAAAACGAAAAATATTTAGAACGACAGATACGTGATCTAGCCGCATCGAAGAATGCTTTGTTGTCTCAAATAGAACAACTGAAACATGAACATAAACAACAACTTAACGCTCTTACTTTGGAAACTCAAAAAGCCAAGGCTGAGTTGTTAAATTGTCAAAAACAGTTCTCTGAGTACAAAAAGCATTCCACGAAATGAATAGATAACTATCTTGAAGAAATTGTCGACTTACAACACAAAATCAAAGATTTTCGAAATGTCGTTTATAAACATGGTGAGTCAATCACAACTATTCAAAAGTTTACCTTTAAACCAAATCCAAATGGATATGGTCTGATTCTTGCTGATTACAAACCTAAGTTTTCAAACAGAGCATTCAAACCAAATCCTGAAGTTTACAGTGCAGAACATAGAATTGATGATTCAATCATGAATGTTGCTGAATATAATCGCATGGAGGAATTAGATGCAGATGACGAGAGTCGGTCAAAAATGGAAAATGTTGTTTATAACAAACCATTTAACTATTCAAAAGCCGTAACTTTTGTCACACAACAAGACACTTCTAACACACCTTTGGTTGTCACACCAGTTTCTGAAGTTAGTCCCCAACACAATGGTGCACAAATTAATGGTTCTTTACCTTCACTTAGTGAAGTAAAAACTAAAGCCGAAAGTTGTCATGTTATCAAATACTTTGACACTTTCTTATCTGACATCAAACTTTTGGAACGTGCAATTGAATTTCATTCTGAAATAAAAGTTGAACATTTTCAATCGTCGTTGGCGCGAGAACAAAGAGACATTCTTCAGAAAAGAATTTTACCCCATGTCAAAAATTTGAAAAATTGTGCACTATATTGGGAAAGGGATTTTCACAAGGAACTTGGTCTAATGAAAACAGTTTTCAAGAAAACAGAAACATCGATTTCAAATACGAAACGTAAAAAGAAATTGTTGAGAAAAGATGTTGATCGACTCTTGGAAAATGTTATCTGTGCTGATATCAATAATCTTGTGTTATTACAATCTGTTGCATATGCATCTGATCATATCTCTGCTGATTCTGTTGATTCTGTTGATATTGTTGTGAATACTGACAATGTGCTTTAGATCGAGTCTTTAAAAGTTGAAAATGAACGATTATTAAACGAACTTTCAAATGCAAAACGTCGTCTTAATTGGTGTCAAAAAGATATTCACGATCAACAACTTGTTTTTCAAAACAAAATCGCCAAGTTGCATGCAAAAAATCCTAATCCAAAACTTGAGCAACTGGATGATCAAAACGTGTCTTTCAAGTGTCAAATCTCAAAATATGAACATGAACTTTCAAAAGTTAAACAGGAATATGGTGTCATATTTGATTTACTCAAACAAACTCGTGATGAAGCATCACACGAACTTGATCATTATCTTGCACACACTAAAGAAGTCATGAATTTTGCTGGCAATCTTCGTTCAGAAAATCAAGATTTGGTGCACACTATCATTAAGTTACGGGAAATGTTAGGAAAGTATGAACAAGTTCAGCCTAGCATCCTTAAGAGAATTGCACCTGTAACACTTAGCAAACGTGAACCCAGAATACCTACTGACAAAACACAATTTACTAATGTGATTCCCTCTACTGAAACAGGAATAGTTGCCTCTTTTCCAAACGTCCGCACTTCACAGCCTAGGAGCAATACAAGGAAGAATAGGAAGTTGCGACCTAAGAAAAGACAAATAAAGAATGCTGAAGTAGAAGAACACCGTAGGACTTTGAATAAGACTCCAGTTGCACCCACTTTAGATATTTCGTCTAGCAAATGTAATGGAAAAAGTGTTGTAACTAATGCTGAACCTTTAAATACTTTTGATATTCAGTCTGATGCTTCTTGTGTTATTTGTTGTAAAAGTATGCGTTCTGACTGTCATGATAAGTGTGTTGCTAAGGCTATCTTGTCTCGTTTACGGAATCCTAAGATTCGGAATACCTCTAGGCCCACTACTGCTTCTAAGTCTGTGCTTGGTAAACCGCCCTCTTTAGATTCTATGAAACGCATTGATGTCACTGTAGCTCCAGTATCACCTCCACGGAATGTAGTACCACCTAGTGCATTCACTAAGACTAAAGCTAAGACTAGTTGGAGATGGCAGAAATGGATACATAATACACTAGGATTTAAATGGATGCCTAAAATCATTGATGGGTGTATTTCAACTATAACTGCTTCGGAACCCTCTAACTCTTCGAGTTCCACATCTACTTCTATTCCATCTGTGTCGTCTGTGTGTAATGCAGGTGATACAGATCATCCTTTGGATTGTTGATAGCGGATGTTCCCGACACATGACAGGCAACCTTAAACTGTTATCAAACTTTGTTGCAAAGTTCATTGGCACTGTCAGATTCGGGAACGATCACTTCGCAGCTATCATGGGTTACGGAGATTACATCAATGGCAACATCGAAATTAGCAGGGTTTATTATGTGGAAGGCCTCGGTCACAATCTCTTTTCTGTTGGTCATTTTTATGATGGAGATTTGGAAGTCGCTTTCAGGGAGAAAACTTGTTTCATTCGTGATCTACAAGGAAATGATCTTATGTCTGGCCAACGTTCATCCAGTCTCTACACTATCTCCATGCAAGACATGATCGCTTCATCTCCCATTTGTCTACTCTCAAAGGCTACATCTACAAACCATAACCAACCTTGCTTGACACAAACTAGTTGAAGGTCTCCCAAGATTTCGGTATTCTAAAGATCACCTATGTTCAGCTTGTGAACAAGGGAAAAGCACTCGTGCTCATTTTCCTTCAAAGGTGGAACACAGCACTCAGCATGTGCTTCATCTTCTTCACATGGATTTGTGTGGCCCGATGCGCGTGCAGACGATTAATGGCAAACGCTACATCTTAGTAATTGTTGATGACTACTCACGATGGACTTGGGTTTATTTTTTTCGATGTAAAGATCAAGCTCCACAGATGATCATCACCTTTCTCACAAAAATTCAAATTCAGCTCCGAAACACCGTAAGACAAATTCGAACAGACAAAGGAACTAAATTTGTGAATCAAACTCTTCGGGAATATTATGAGAAAGTGGGAATTGAGCATCAAACATCTATTGCCCGCACACCAGAACAAAACGGAGTTGTTGAAAGACGAAACCATACGTTAGTGGAAGCTGCCAGAACGATGTTAATAAATGCTAAACTTCCAGATTACTTATGGGCTGAAGCTGTCTCAACTGCATGCTACACTCAGAACCGCTCAATGATTACAAAACGCCACAACAAAACACCATTTGAGCTTCTCCACAACCGAAAACCGAATCTTAAACACTTTCATGTATTTAGATCCCTTTGCTATCCGAATAATGATCATGATGACTTTGAAAAGCTCAAAGCCAAAGCTGACATTGGAGTCTTTATTGGATATTGTGAGAATTCTAAAAGTTACCGGATCTGGAATCGTCATACAAAGCAAGTTATGGAAACGATTCATGCTCATTTTGATGAACTCACTGAAATGTCTTCTGAGTATAACAGCTTGGAACCCGGTCACAACCGCTTAAACTTCCCTCAAACCCCATCATCAGTTGAACCAAGCCCCCAGCTTACACGTCAACAAATGGAAAGACTATTTGCTCCTCTGTTCAGTGACGATATTGATGAACGTGCTCCAGGTGTATACGCTGTTTCCGCTGCTCAACCTGATACTACTCTTATACCTGATACACCTGCTACAACAACTACTGTTGAAGAAGCACCACCAGTTGACTCCACAACAACAGTTGAACAAACTGATTCCAACGATGCTGAACCAGCTGATGATGTTCTGAACAATCAAGTACCCCCACCAGCAGCTTTTGATCCAAATGCGTTCTTCAACCCGTTTTCTAATGAAACTGCTGCACCTGATGTTGCGGAATCATCTACAAGCCATTTGAATCCTCAGAATCTGCACCATGTATACCAACATTAACCCTCTACACATCGTTGGACAAAAGACCATCCTCTTAAGAATATTATTGGCAACCCGAATCAACCAGTCGTTACGAGACAACGTCTTCAAACTGATGGTGAACATTGCATTTATGCACTCACTGTCTGCCAATCTGAGCCTAAAAACATTAAAGATGCAATGACAAAAGACAACTGGATTGAATCCATGTAAGAAGAACTCAACCAATTCAAACGTCTTGAAGTATGGGAACTGGTAGAAAGACCAACAGGGGTCTACGTCATTGGTCTCAAATGGATTTGGAAAAACAAATTGGATGCTGAAGGGAATGTAATCAGAAACAAGTCACGTCTGGTGGCTAAGGGTTATAGACAGGAAGAGGATATTGACTTTGAAGAATCATTCGCTCCAGTTGCTCGTCTTGAGGCTGTTCGGATTTTTCTCGCGTTCGCGGCTCATATGAACATAACGGTCTTTCAAATGGACGTCAAAACTGCTTTTCTGAATGGGCAACTGAAAGAAACGGTTTATGTCAGCCATCAAGAAGGATTCGTTGATCCCGAGTTCCCGAACCATGTCTACAAACTGAACAAAGCTCTGTATGGTCTCAAACAAGCTCCTCGGGCGTGGTACGATAAGTTATCATCCTTCCTCATTGCCAATAATTTCACCAAAGGTTCGGTCGATCCCACACTTTTCATACAATATCACGGGGCTCACATCTTAATCGTTCAAATCTATATGGATGACATCATTTTTGGGTCAACACATTTAAAATACTCAAATGCTTTTACAAAATTAATGACAAAACATTTTGAAATGTCAATGATGGGTGAACTCACATTCTTTCTAGGAATGCAAGTTCATCAATCACCCCGTGGTATTTTCTTGAGTCAGTCCAAATATGCCCTTGAATTGTTAAACAAATTTGGAATGAAAAACTATGACACCTATGCCACACCAATGGCTCATACCAAGAAGCTAGACGCTGATTTACATGGGAAATTGGTGGACCCTACCAAATACCGTAGTATTATTGGGTCTCTCATGTATCTAACAGCTAGCAGGCCTGATATTGTTTTTGATGTATATCTTTTCTCCCGTTATCAGTCAAGCCCAACTGAAACCCACCTCTCTGAGGCTAAAAGAATCCTCCAATACATCAAGGGAACCATTAATTTGGGGATCTGGTATCCGAAGGATTCTGGTTTTGAACTAATAGCATTTTCAGATGCTGATCACGCAGGATGCTTAGATTCACGGAAAAGTACTTCAGGAGCATTACAATTTCTTGGTGATAAACTGGTGTCATGGCAATCGAAGAAGCAGGATTGTACATCGCTGTCCTCAACCGAAGCAGAATATGTAGCCATGTCGGCGTGTTGTGCTCAAGTCATTTAGATGAGAACACAACTCAAAGACTATGGTTACATATTTGACAGAATCCCGATGTACTGTGATAATCAGAGTGCTATTGCGATATCGTGCAACTCTGTTCAACACTCAAAATCAAAGCACATCGATCTTCGATATCATTTCATCAAGGACAACGTGGAACAGGGTACAGTTGAATTATACTTTGTGGGTACAGAATACCAATTAGCAGATCTTCTCACAAAAGCCTTAGCTCGTGCTAGGTTTAATGAGTTGGTCCACCGGATTGGTATGCGGTGTTTGACTCAAGAGGAAATGGATAAACTCTTAAAACATTCTTAAAAACCAGTCAAACACCAAAACTATTTTGTAAATATCTTTCAAAAACAAAATACAAAAATATAAAACCTGATAAAACGACAAAAATATTCTTCTATCTATATTTCTTCAAACATGGCAAGTACAATTCTTCCGTCAACACTCAAATCTTTCAAAATTCAGTATTTTTCCGATCAAGTGTTGAGGGGGAGAAATCAATCACTTAACAGTTTCATTAAAAATCTTGTACTTGCATGTTATCTTATCCCGGTTGTTTCTCTATTAATGATGGTCATCTTTCTGGTTTACTGACACTCCTCGGACTAAAATTTATAAACTTTCATTATTTCTTAAGTCGAGGGGGAGTGTCGTCAAAGTTATTTCCAAATATTCTTCGTTTGGTAACCAAAATGGAAGTTAAAGGCATTGGATATAAATGGTACAGGTGGAGGGACTGAAAGTGTCAAAAATTTAAAGTATTTACTAATAAAACTCCCTACCTAACTTTAACTCTTCACATTTATTATCAAACCTACCAAATCCTACGCCTAATATTCAATCTCTCAATCCGGTTTCTTGATCCTCATTTTGTAAGTGTTTTCGTAATCTAAACGTATTTACAAACAAGGGTTTTGAATTTTATGCAAATCCAACAGCTAAAACGTGTGTTATGATGATCTTTGTGTTGTACGCGTAAGCATTAGAACACAAGATCATCATATGTGTGTTTTTTAATCATGTAATGGTGTTAAAATGTTCAAAACTATGTACTAAAACCATTTTCATCAATCTAATCCACCCAGAAACACGAATTGTCCGTTTTTCAAAATTAGGGTTCATGAGTCGATTTAGGTGTTTTCAAATGAGGACGTTTTTCGTTAAAAAGACAGTTGTGTGATGTTGTTCTTATGGTGAATTGATAATATCTAGGCTCTAAAACAACCTAGAAACACTAATTGGTTGATAATTAGAAATTAGGGTTTAACGTTCTTGATATTTGGGTATTTTTGATTCACTGAGAATTTGTTGTTAAAACTTGGTCATAACACTCACATGACTTCTTAGAACTACCAAAAAAACTTTGATGCATTTTCCATGGCTAAATTTCTTAGGCGTAATTCATGAACTTTAGGGTTTAAGTTCTACGCACAAGGATTTTACGCGTAAACTGTTTGATGAGTATTCATGCCATGTTCTGTTATAGAATGTATGTATGTGTTAATGTTGGTGCTATGATTTACTTATTTCAGGTTTATAACGCGTGAACATTCAGAATCAAGGTTGTTTGAAGTCTACGCATAAGGATCACCTTATGCGTAGCATGTTATGCGTAAGAGAAATCTTACGCGTAAGGTTCTACATAAGGGACTATGTGTATCCTGTGAAGGATATGCGTAAACAGTGACCTCTACGCATAAGGTCTACTTATACGAGTAAGCCTTACGCATAAGGTTTATATTCGTTTACGCGTAAGCTCTACGTATAAGGTTCCCTTTTCCTCCGCGTAATATTTCTTGCGCGTAAGTCAGGTTCCTACGCATAAGCTTGCGTTTATGCGTATATCACTCCTGTTTACGCATAAGCTTGCCATTTCTACGCCTAAGCCTTGTTTAACCTTTATTATGAATTGTTACGCGTGCAAACTTGTAAATAAATAAATCATAACGTCACGAAACCAATAATGTCACTAATAAGCTTAAACGTTTAATATGTTGTGAAAAATAAATGATAACATAAACTTTAAAACTTAAAGTTAACTAACTCACGTAACTTATCACGACGTCATTGGACTATTGGACAAACAAGTGACATTGGACTCGTAACAATCATTTACATATCACAGTCAATAATTAGACAATAAAACCATCTGTTGACTAACATAATGTCTTTCAATATGTTGGTTCTTTTGGCTAAATGTATTTCAGATCTAGACATGGACGCTCAAATGAATGTGGATGCACCAAATGTTCTCACCATTGCTGATATCTTCCCTAATGGCTATCCGATGAAGATTGGAAAGAACAACCTTCGAGTTGACTTTGAAACTCTCACCTGCTCAGAGTCTTCTTGCTTGATTGCTGTGGATATTCTGAAGAATCACCCTTATCAGAACATGCTCTCCAACTCTGCTACTGTTCCAGAGATCTACATTCATCAGTTCTGGAATACAATGCAAAAGATCAAAGGACAGAATGCTGTGACAGTGACTCTCAACCACAAACAAGTCACAATCACACCTGCAGACTTAAGGACTATTCTCCTCATTCCCGACATCGAGCCAACCGAATACGTTGCAACACCAACTGAAGAGACTGTTCTCCAATTCATGATCGACATTGGTTATGATGAAGTTACAGGAGTAATCACTAAGCATTCATATGTGGATCTTAAGAATATTCCTCAACCCTGGAGAACTCTCTAGATCATCATCACCAAATCAGTTTCCGGTCATGACAGTGGCTATGAGCATCCCAAGCTCATGGAACTGCAGATTTTTTGGGCTTTGATCAACATGAAGCACATCGAAATTGAAGCTCTGATATGGGACGACATGATGTCATTCCTCAAAAAGCTTGGCTCAAAGATTCCTTATATCAGATATATTAAACTGTTGATCCAAAGAGCACTTGGACTCAATCCTGATATCCCCAAGAGACTCAATGACCCCAACAATCACGACATGTTGTATGAACCTACTCTAACTGTCAGATTCAAGGAATCAAAAACGAAGAAACAGGGTGCTGTGTTGCCGGATCACCTTCTGTCTGATGAAATCAAAAAGCTCTACACATACAAAAGGTATCTGGTAGCAATTGAAGAAAGCAAAGTTGGTTTTCTCGATGACAAGCCTTCTTGTACACCTACCAGGAAAACCAGAAAAGGAAGTGCAGGAAGTACTGCAAGTACTGAGAGTAAAAGGAAGTTCCCTAAGAGGAAACCTGGCCACAGACGGAAAGTTCCGTGTAAGGAAGCTGTTCCTATTCCCGTTCCTAAGCCTGAACCGACGAGAAAGCTAGTGGACGAAAGTTTTGAAGAAACAGAATCAAACGATGAGATCTTATACTCTGAAACTGCAACCGATATTACTCCATCAGTAGCTAGACCTCCCAGTCCACCAGCAGATAAAGGAAAAGGGAAAACTCCAGTGATTGAGCATGATAAGGAAAGCTCTGAAGAAGAACCATTTGATGAGCAAAAAGACTATGAAATAAAGTTGAAGAACCTTAGACTCAAACATGTTGCTGATGAATTCATAAAAGATCAAACTCATGGCCCTGGAGGCTCAAGCGGTGGTACTCAAGCCACACCAGTTCCTGATGCGGTTAATCAACCCGATAAGGGAACTGGTACTACCATCACCCACGAACAACAACAACGGCAGATTGAGGATTCCATCAACTTTGATATTGAGGAACCAGAAACTGAAAAGACTGAGAAAACTCCTGCTGATGATTCTAAGGCTGATGATAAGGCTAAGTCTGGAAATGAAGAAGAAACCGCCTATGATCATTTTCTTCTAGACAGTCCCGCACGTTCTAAGGAGGAAACTTCTGAACCACCGAAGGACCCAGAGTCTCCTCATGTCTCTTCATCATCAGATTCGTCTTCTCACTCTTCACCACCACCATCCAAAAGATCAACTAGATCCACATCCAAATCAGTTAAGAAGCCAACAACATCTTGGATCTCTCAAGCGAAGACTCGAATTGTTAAAGTTGTCAAGCAGGTCAGGAAGAAAGATGTGCTTTACAAAAAGCTAAATTTTCTCGCTGACCAGGTTCAGTACCTTCATGACGAGAATGACAAGATGCAAGTTGAAAGGGAATACGTCCAGAAGCTCATGAAAGATGATCTCCAAGGGAAAATGAACGAAATGATCAAAGGTTACACTCAAAAGTACCTTCTTGACATCGTTCCTGGAGTTACAAAGGAGATGTTTACCAAACAACTCTATCCGAATCTACTGCATTTGGCCAAGAAAACTATGAGATCAACACCAATGCATGTAAACATCAACCCAGTTGATCCCATAATATTCTTAGATGCTGAATTGGTTTCCAGGCTCGTAGCTCAAATGTCTAAATGGTCTGCAACATTTTCCTCTTACGAAGGTAAATTGTTTGAAGCATTGCTGGAATACCAATTTAAATCATCATGCAGAGAAGAAGCTGAGAGGCCCAAGCGTCCAAGGGACGATGAAGATAAGGATAAAGATAAAGAGCCTAAATGCCCGAAGAAGTCTGGTGAATCATCCTCCATGCAACCTCCACCCCAAAGGACTCCAACTCAACAAAGATCTCCTCCTCGCTCTTCTACTGACAAACCTCAGGATTTTGAGTTACCACCCAAGACTCAGAAAATCGGTGATCACTTTGAGTATACGGGTGGTGACGATAAGGAAGTCCATGAGCCCCAACAACAACCCACCTCTCCCGACAAAGTTAAGAAACTAGAATCCTCATCTAGGCCTAAGAAAAAGAAGAAGAAGGCGCCCAAGGCTGACGTCGTATCATGGCTAGACGAGGATGACACTGATGAATATGACTGGTTTTCTACACTTTTTAATTCTACTCCCTATCCATCTGAAGGTCAAGATCTGGAAGACGGTAGTACATTGGAGCATGCAAAGTTACTGCAAGAAAAATTCCAAGTGAAGAAGATGACGAAATCAGAGTTGAAACGAATCAAGAATGAAGCTTTTCAACTACTAAAAGACAGCTCGGAAAGTGCCATCGAGGTTGAGTATCACCTTGAAAACATAGCATGAGCCATGTCTAACACCATTATTGGCTCAACCCTGAAGCAAACATTGACTTTACCAGAAGAGATAACGCTCCATACTACACTGATTGGTCTAAACTGTTAGGAATCAGAAATTCCATAAGTAAAAGAGTCGGTCACCCCAAGTATTATCTAGCCAAAGTTAGCTCGCAGACTTGTCTCTATTTATGTTAGTTATTAAATAAGTAGTAGCGTAGAATAGTATAGTGCAACACCGTGGAGGAAGGACGGGTCTTTACCCATTGTATCCCTGATCCACAGGCCGTCAGGAGGTCGTTTAGTCTGTAACCTATAAATACCCTCTACCTTGCAAGGTAGAGGGTTGGATGTTCTTTTGGTAATCTAATATTCCACAAGTTTCTCTTACTACAATATCCCACTTTCTCTCTCTCTAAAATCATCTATGTGCTTAGTGTGTTAACGTTATGTTATGTAAGTGAAATCCAATATCCTACAATTGGTATCAAGAGCCATGGTTAGATCATATCTTGCACATCTTTGGATTTCTAGTGGTTTTTAGGTGGTTTTTGAGTTTGAAAAAGTTTAGTGGTTTGTGCATCATTTGGTTGATTTCTTGTGTTAAAGCTTGGATTTTGTTAGTACTTTTATGTTTAGAATCATCACAAGTGTTTAGGTTTTCATTTGGTAAGCTTGAATTATCTTGGTTGGGTTGTTTTTGGATTGAAAAGTGATGTTTGTGATGTTTTTCTTGCTAGCGACTTGACCTACGGATTTCTTTCTTGCTAGCGACTTGGTTTACATTTTTGTAGCGAGTTACAGTTAGTGGAGTTAGCGATTTAGGCCTAGCGACTAACAGTACAAGTAGTGGATGCTCCACTATGGGTAGCGACTTGGTGTTAGCGACTTGGTAAGTAGCGAGTTGCTATTTAGCGACTTTA
Source organism: Chrysanthemum seticuspe (assembly GCA_019973895.1). Lineage (NCBI taxonomy): Eukaryota > Viridiplantae > Streptophyta > Magnoliopsida > Asterales > Asteraceae > Chrysanthemum > Chrysanthemum seticuspe. Next base: position 264,855,655 of record BPTQ01000005.1, on the reverse strand, counting down.
TTCCTTAGCGACTTGTATCTTAGCGAATTGCTGCCAAAATTTGGCTAGCGACTAGAGGCTTAGCGAGTTGCTATCTAGCGACTTGTCTTTTGTTTAGCGAATTGGGACTTTAGCGACTTGGTGGTATAGCGACTTAGTAGTTAGCGAGTTGGTTCTAAATCCCTAGCGACTTGGGTGTTAGCGACTTGGTACTAATATCTTAGATACTTGGTATTTAGCGACTTGGATGTTTAATACACTGGTGTAGTGAAGCAAGATACTTATACACAATGTCTTACATCACTGATCCTTTAATCACCAAAGTACTTGCTCTCTATAATACCACACAGAATATTGAAACGGGATGCCTCCCTGAATGCTCTACATCTAATGATTCAACATAATTTAATCAGAACAACTCAGATAAGACACTCTTAATGTTGACAAATGATGCAAACAAAATGGAATGCACCAGTGAGCCCTTTCTACATCTCCATCAGCTTCTCAAACTACTATTATCTACATCTATGGATCGAACAAGCAGCGCTATCCTTCGTCAGGATTTTCCCACTTTGACAAGAACTGTGTTACTTAACTTAGAACGACTAAGGATTCAAATTACCAAAGAAAAGTTCTCAACTGATGATTCTCATGCAGCTCTTCAAACTATCCTCAATCAATTTCAGCCACTTATCCGGGAAGAATATTCCTCAGATTTTGATGATGACATGACTAGAATCTCATTCAAGAAACACACTAGAATGGAAATTCATGAGTTCAGAAACTCATTTATTCAAATTATGAGTAATATGGAAATATACATCAAGGAAGCGGCAAAAGAGAATAATAAGCTGAATGAACTGAATGAGTGTCAAGAGACACTATGGAACGATTGTGACAGGTCATGCAATAGACCAGTTGAACCAGTGAATGATACCGAATGCAGAATGTCAGTCGCAATGAAAGAGGATGAAGACAACAACACTGATCTCAAATACTCAGAGTCAGAAAAGGTATCAATCGATAAGGTATACTTAACTGATCACATAAATTCTCATGTAAAGGTACCTGACTCTTACTCTGAACATAACATCATGAAATCGATCTTGGTTGTGCCTGAATCTAATGCTAATAACATGATTGAAAAAGGGTATATGATGAGCTTTCAAACAAATTTTCAATTCTTGAAAAACATTGTATTTCATTTCAAATTGAAATACAACAAAAGGATGAAATCTTTTATGCAAAAAAACCTTGTACTAATCAGGAACTTCCAGAATTTTGAGAATTTTTTGAAATTAATCAGTTAAAATCCCAGATTCTGGACAAAGATTCGACCATAGGCAATCTGAAATTACTTCTTTCAGAAGTCCATAAAAATGACTGTCATGAGATGAGTGATACACTAGAATCTAGAAATTCTGAACTAGCTCTATGTGTATCCAACCTACTAAGAGAAAATGAGCATTTAAGGAAGAACCTTGAGGAAACAAATTCTAAGTTAGTCAATCAATCTAACCTCTTGATGAAAGACATTGATGACCTCAAAGACCAAATTCAGGATAAGAACTTCAATATTGTTGCCTTAAAAGATGAGCTTAGGAAGTCTATTGGAAATAGGAAGAACACTAAGTTTGCAAAACCTTCAACTTTGGGAAGGTCAATTGTTCAGAACCACTCGAAACGAACAGTTATTAAACAATCTAATGCCTTTAGATCTGAAAGAGTTAAACCATCGAAATCTAGGCTTACCTCCCAAGTTGATAATATTTCTGTTTTGTCAAAACCAGTCACTTCATTGCCTAGTTCCGATATGATGAATCTCAAACCTCAGATTTATGTTCAATGCTCTAAGATCAGAAATACAAAAAGTACAACTAGCTCTCATGTAAAACATCATTTGACTGATCAATCCCCTAAGAAATACTCTAATCACAAAAGGAAAAATAGTCAAAACAAGGTTGTGCACACATTCAGTTCAATTAACAGTTGTTTCAAATGGATTCCCACTGGCAGATTTTTTAAGTTTACAGGACTTAAACGAACTTACATTCCTAGATCATGCCTCAAGTGGATTCCCACAGGAAAACTCTTCAAGAATATCGAACCTAATAGGATCCCCATTAATGATATGTCTGTGTTATACTGTGATGCGTCCAAATGTGAGATTAAACATGTCACTAACCCTTCTATGTGCAATTCTACATGTGCTTCCAGTACAATGTGCTCTCAGTATTTTTCAGGTACAATGCTAAACTCAATCAGGAACATCATGACTTGGTTTCCATCAGAAATGAACATGGCTTATTCAAGAGCTATAGCATGCCACAACTAATGTACCTATTACTTTGACTTCTATTCATCTTGAATCAGGACTCGCTCCGTTATATCTGTGTATAAATTATCAAAAAAAAAAAAAAAAAAAAAAAATTATTTGCTCTCATCGATAACATCTACGATCCTAGAAATATCATTCAATAATGATATAGGATTATAGATGAAGTTCGAACAACTAATATTTCTTAGTCAATCCATCAATGTCAATCAATGGTCTTTGTTGACATTGATTGAGGGGGAGAGTTTTTGTGTATAAGTTTTTCTTGATTATCTATGCTATCTGCTTCTGTGCTGGTTATGGTGTCATGGTGTTTGCTCAGTTGTAGGTTGTAGTCGTGTCTTGCTTTTGTGATTATCCCTGTGTACCCATGTATTGAGTACTTTGCATTGAATGTTTATTTGATTCATGGTTATCATTGTGATTATCTATTCTATCTGATAATTATGTTATGGCCATGGATTATTTATATCTTATATGCAGAATATGATTAAATTACACCGTTTAATGACCATGTTTGCAACTTACTGTTAAAAACACTAGAGACTTAGTCAAAAAATCTTTGATAGCGACTTACCACACTTGCCTGTAAACCACAGGGACCGAATATGTCAATTACCCAAAGTCTCCTCCTATACCCCTAGCGACTTAGCATTTTTTTTATATAATTCTTAAATAAATTTTTGTTCTTTTCTTTTCTCTCTTTTCTTCCTTCTCTTCTAAATCATTCGACTTAGCGACTTAACTGTGGTATGATTCTAATCTCTCATTAATTGTTTTCACATACGCGTTTGTGTTGGGTTTCTAACTCGTCCTTTTAACCAGATCCCTACGAGCTCGTGAATCGTAACATTTGATTCCCACCTAGGTTCGAATTATCATGTAATCGTGTTTTGTTGTAATGATGATGTTGCAAGTGTATTAATTGTTTGGTATAACTGATCTTGAATGTTTGATAATGTGTTTCCATGATTGGTGGTTTGGGTCGATTATTTGTTGAGATGATAATTGTTATTGTTAGCAACTTAGGTATTGTTCTTGATAGCGTTTTAGCTTATCTGTTCATCATGGCGAGTTAGAGCTGTTAAGTCTGCTCAAGATAGCGACTAAGGTGTATTGGTCTGGGTTGATTAACTGTTGCGATAAATTGTTCTTGATGGCGACTTAACACTGTTCTTGGTAGCGAGTTAGTTTAAATGTTCATCGTAGCGAGTTAGTACTCAACTTAGCGACTAAGCTGCTGTGGCGACTTAGTGAATTACTTTCTAGCGACTTGGGTAGCGACTTAGTTGTATCATTATTATCAGTGACTTGTCTTTACAAGTTAGCGAATTAGCAACGTTAGCGACTTAGTAAACAGATTTGTAGCGACTTGGTTATGTTACTGTTCATGGCAACTTGTCTTTACAAGTTAGCGAATTAGCAACTATAGCGACTTAGAGAGCAAAACTGGTAGCGACTTGACTGTGGTACTGGTGATGGCGACTTGTCTTTACAAGTTAGCGACATAGTTCACTTTCATGTAGCGAATTAGTCCAGTTTGGCAGCTTGACCATTTGTGACTTGAGACTTGTTTGGTGGGTTTTTCTTCTCAGGGTCTAGGGTTATTAAAAGGTTTAAAGGCAATTTGCTAGGATAATCTCATGCTTACAATCTTGTTTCAGGATTTCCTGTAACAACTTGTATTGTCAACTTACTCTTTATAACATGCTATAACATTTTGTTTAGGCAAGTTGTTCTTGAACTCCCTTGTGGCTATTCAATGTTACATCTTGTTTCATTTAATCTGCTATATCACTTCTAAATTTGTATCTTGGTTCACGACATTATTTCTTTGCAAATGTGCGTTTTAACCTTTTAATTCCTAAACAACTCGTCTTGTGAAAACTGTATCAAATGGTGTCTTTATCCTTTATGTCTCGCTTTTGTCTCTCATTCTATCTCTATATGCCTATGGGAACCCTGTCTGTGCTTCTGAGTTTTGTATGTTTATAACATAAGGGTGTATTCAATGTTGCCTCACTAATCATTTATTATCTAACTCGTTCCCAATCATTACTGTTGATTGTATGTATACTCAGATCATCAATGACAAGTTCAATCCCTGATAAGAACGTTATCCCTTCGGCATCACCCAAAGTTCTCTCAGACGATGAAATCCTTCCTAGGAGTCAATGGGCTGATATTGGAAAGAGTAACTGTTATGTGGACCTATAAAAGCTACAACAAAATCCTATACTCAAAGTATCCATTGATATCCTCAAGAACACAAACTTCTTCGGTGCCATTACCAAGCAATGTTCAATTCCCACCATTTACATTCAACAACTCTGGAACACCATTCAATGGGACAAAATCACAGCTCAATACTCTTGCAAACTGGATGATAGGGAGTTCACGATTGATTCAGCCATTCTTAGCAAGGCTCTTAGAATCACGCCATGTAACCCCAACCTTCGTTCCGAATCTCCACCTGGTGCTGACGATCTAATTGTCTTTCTAATTGGTTTGGGTTATCAGAACAGCATCTTAAGGGCTTCCGACATCATCACTGGACACATGTATCAACCCTGGAGAGCTATTACAACTATTCTCAACTTGTGCTTATCTAGCAAAACATCAGGGTTCGATAAAGTGAGAATTCCCATCTTGCAAATCCTATGGGGTATTGTCAATAGGGTTGATGTGGATGTCTCAGATCGTATTTGGGAAGAATTTTCTTTATCAATGCACATATTCATATCTGATAGAACAAATTTTCAGAACAAAGCTCAAGGCCGAAAGAAACAGAACAAGCTTGTGATTCCCAGCATCAGAGTTTCAAAGCTTGTTATCCAGTACTTGCAACAAACTCACAACTTCAATCCTAGGATTGAATCAACTCTACATAAAGCAGAAGATGAATTTGTTTTAGGAAATCTGAAATATGTTCCTAGAGGTATGGATAAAGAAATATTTGGATTGCCAATTCCTGATATTCTACTCACGGATGATATCAAGAAAAAGGACTACTTCAAACAGTTCATGAAAATTGCTGCAAGATCATCTATTAATGTCACACCCACTCCCTCACAACCCAATGCTCCCAAGCCCATCTCTGGGTAAAAAGCATCTTATGCCTCCCTTCCCAAAAAGAGACGCAAAAGATCACTACAGTCAGACACCTCATCCAAAAAGCATAAAGAAAAGAAGAAGAAGGTGGAAAAGGAAATCGATGATAATACTGAGGGGGTAAGGGATAGCACCAAGGTAGTTGATGATGATGATGCTGCTCTGTAACTTGGAATTCAGCAGAGCCTAGAGAGTCAGAATATTAAAGCCCCAGTTGGAGGAGTTGTGTTAAGAGAACCTAATCAATTGCCTCGGCAATCCACATCAAACACGAAAGACAAAGGAAAAGGGGTTGCTAGTGTTGAAACTGAACAAGCCGCTCACATGCTTTTAACGATCTCATCATCTCCATCAAGCACCACCAATCAATATGAGCTAAAGAGAAGAACTGAATCATCTCCTGCTAAAGAACACTCTGGAGTGGACAAAGTGCCTGAAACGTTTAAGGAATCTCTTACGCTAAGTGAGACTCAGTCTGGTCAGAATGTTGACGCTCTGTTGCTAAAAGGCTCGCAGGAGAACCTTGAGACAAGATCTGATGAGACCTTGCAGATGGATGAACCAAATCTGTCTACCAACTCTCTATCTTCACTTAAGGATCTCGATACAGATTTCACTTTCAGAGATCAATACTTAAATGACAAACCCTTAGATACCGCACAATCCATGTTTACTGTCAACATTCAGCAAGATACATCAACCATTCCTCCGATGTCAGCATCTTCACTCACAACTGAACTTCCACCTCCCAAACCTGCTCAATCAACTGTACTAACACCACCTACATCTTCACTTACCCCTGAATCGGTCATTACAGTTGTTGATACGAATGCTCCACCTGCGTCACCACCTCAAATCCTCACTTTCGATCAACTGCTTGACAGAGCAGTAAAAAGGATAGAAGCTCTTGAAAGGCAACTTCCGAAATCTGTTGATTCTCTTGAGGATCGTGTCTATAGATTGGAGCACCTCAACTTCGATGAAGGGGTTGCAGCCGCCATTGAAGAGGAAGTTAAGGATGCTGTGGAATGGGCAATGGAAGCTCCTCTTCTTAGACGGTTCAAGGACCTTCCTATTGCCGATATGAGAGCTGCTCTTTTAGAAAAGATGTATGATGTTGAAGAGGACAAGCATGAGGTCCACAAGAAGCTATATGAGGCACTTGAAGAATCAATTAAGTACGACAATCATGAACAGTACTTAATTGACATCAAGGAAAAGGAAGCTAAGAAGAAAAGGAGGGCCATTGTGTTGGAAACACTACGGAAAGACCGTAAAGATCCACCTCCACCTCCAACGGGGGGTGCTGGAATCTCTGGAGCTGGTAAATCTTCTACGACAACCAACACACCTCCACCACAACCACCATCATCACCGCCAAAACCTTCCAATCAATCAAGTCCTACAAAAGAACAGAGTACTAAGAAGAAATCTACTGCTTGGACGACGATTGTTTCAAGGTTCACATCCACATCCACCTCTATTCTTGATGATCAAATGGTTCACGAAGAGTCGCATGTCATGGCAGATTCAGAACCAGATGAAGATGATGCATCAACAAAGCATATTCCTAAGCCATCAGAAGATTGGTTTGATGCTTACATGGCTGGGAATCGCACTAGCACATCCAGAATAGCACTTTCAAGGGACACAATTCAAAGTTGCATTGTTGAAGATAGACCTCCTTCTCCAGAACCTACATGGACCATCCCAGAGTCTGACTCGACTATTCCTGACAACAATTGGGCATCAATTATCACCAATAATTATGAAGTTCCAGCTGAAGACTCTCTTCTGCACTACATTGGTGATATGGGAAGCTTTATTAGATGGTTTTGTGAACGGAAGAGTATCTCATCCATAACACCAAGAGATCTTGAAGGACAAGCTTATGAAATTGTCAAAGTCTTCCACTCAGATGCAAATCATCTTCAATATCAGATGAAAGAATGCCATAAGATGCTGAATGACCAAGTCAGTGAGCAAATCAGTCGCTTCAATGTCAACAAATCTCTTCCTCTTGGTGGTGAACCTGGTCAGATGACCATTCAGGCTGAATTCTTCTTCAATCATGACTTGGGCTATCTGTGTGCTCGCTCTGCTGAAAGAAGACCAGCTCTATCAATTTCAAAGATGAAAGCTGCAACCTACTCTGATTAGGGGCTTGAACAGATGGTTCCTGATTAATTCTGGGCTGATGAAGAACAAAAGTATGATATTGCCGCTTCATATGGTATTTCTCACTGGTGGTTCAAAAAGAAGATGTTCTACATCGAAAGACATGGTGCTGATAAAAGACGCAATGATGTTCGATCAAAGCTGCAAATCTTAAGTGTTGTTCGTGTAGAGATCTTCCCTATCTATGGATATGAGTATTTGAAGAAGATAGTCCTTAAAAGAGCAGACTTCAAAGAGTATACTATTGAGGAAAACGACTTCAAACATCTTCTGCCAAATGATTTCGAAGATCTCTATCTCTTGAATCTTTAAGGACACCTTGAGCATTTACCTGTCCGTGAGAAAAAGGCCCTCTCTGCAGCTGTCACTCTTTGGATCAGGGGCTTTGTCATTCGAAAACGAGTTGAGGACTTTCAGCTTGGCATAGAAAGCTACCAAACCAGGATCAACCTTACAAGTCCACAATAGAATGCAACTAGGCATGAATTTCATCGCGAATACAAAGTTCTTGACACCCCTAGAGCCGTCATCTTCACCGACAGATATGGGTCTCGCATGCTTATGCGACTATGTGAGCTCTACAAGTTTAGTGATGGTACTCTCAAATTGGTTGAAGAAGAACTTGACACCAGAGTGAAAGAAATCAAAATTGACATGAAATCTTGGGAAAAGACTACCTTTTGGACTGATGATGACAAAAAGCGGTGTGAAGATTTCATTGCTGCAATCAGGCGAAGACTCAAGACTCGAAGGATCTTCCGTAGCCTTGAAAGTTTTGTTGGTGGTAGGCTTCGGGGTGGTCATTACAAACTTCTTCAGAGAACTGAATGAAGACATCTTCGGGAAGCAGCTTATGTTGTGTTTTAAATATGTGTAATATGTGGTGTACTAACTGTGAACAACTGTAATGCATGTAATAGTGCTAGGTTATGTACTGTGGTTTCCCCTTGTAAAAAGGGGAACATCTGTGTTGTCCACTTCTGATCATTTAAAACCGGACACATTTTTCTCCAACAAATATTTTGTCTCATACATATCTAAATCACTTGAGATCCAAAATCTCAAAGGATTTGAAATTTTTGATCGGGGGAGAAAATGTGATATAAATATGAAAGATGTTAAAAGATGACCAATTTTTTTTGGGCATACTACTCTCTAATATGTGCTAAACAATTTTCGAATCTCGAAGCATATATTAAGGGGGAGCATTTTTTTTAGCAAATTCAAGACATCAGGGTACACAACTTTCAATTTTTCTAAGGTACATTGATTGTATGTTATATGGCTTCTAATCTTTTGGTGATCATGTCTGCACTTCAAAAAGGGTTCCCTCTAGTATATGCAAAACTCTTTTCAAACCTAGAAGCACATATTGAGGGGCAGCAAAATCATGAAAATATCATCCTTCCCCAAAGTGCTTTATCTACTTGATTCGATTTGGGAAGTGATGTTGATATCTTTTAGAAAATGGTATTCAAAGAAGTTAATTCTTCCTCTTGCCTCCGTGTGCAAAACGATTTCAAACATTTGATGCACATGTTGAGGGGGAGCACTTTTTCTAAAAATATCAAAAACAATTCAGGCACAAAATGTTTTGATAATATATCACAAGTATCTGGATTGATTTTCAAATGGTTTTCAATTGGTTCCAATGGCAGATGAACAATACCAAACAGACCGACCAACGTTACTTTATGTACGGTGATATAAGGATGATAAGGTTAGGTATGTGTTCCCATGATCCGCCAGAACCGGAAGGATCTACCCAGGGACTATCCACTAGTTAGTGTAGAGTTCTTAGGTATGATGATAAAAGGAGAAAAATGAGATATGGGAAGAGTGCGGACTGAGACTGAGCTAGTACTGGAATAAACCCAACAAGGTTCTAGCTATGAAGTCTCGGTAAGCACTGAAGGGGATGAAGAATTAAAAAGAATTGAATGAGAAAAGGGTGTAAACAAATAGCCCTCCATTTATTCAACCTTAGGGCAGAAACCGGGTTCAATTCATATGCTACTGATGGTAACATCGGTATTGAAAACAAGACGTCATGGACCCAGTGACGCACTGCACTTCAACTTTCCAAACCACTCAAGTTCCTCTTAAAAGGACTTGTTTCATTCTCACGGGGAACCAACATTATCTATCGACTTTCTCTTAGAGATTGTTGATATTGAAGAAGGAGACCCTCTCCCTAGTCTCCGGCACAGGATCCAAATATGCACATATTGAGTCTAGAGCCACGAGATCATCAATAAATCTCATTAGGACACTTTCAATGAAGACTCTCTGTTTCACACAATGTGGAAAGAGAGATTATATCTTGAGTCCTACGCATTATCCTTGTGGTTTTGCCAGAACATCCGAGTGATATGTGAACATATTCACAGTGAAGATGGTAAACCTTCTAGAGCCAACATCAAACAAGCTCCTGGTAGGTGGCATGTGAGATCTATTATATAGATCAACCATGTGACAACTGAATAGAAACAATGGGGCGATTCAATCTCTTGAATCAATCCTGGTTCAGGTTATGGATTGACGGATACCTTTGAAAAACCGGTATTTGTGCTTAAAAACTCTTTTCTTTAGCAAATCGACCGTGTACGGATATTTCAAATCAAAAGGTGTTTTATGATTGATAATTGATGTTCATTAAAAACCTTCGTTGTATTGCAAAAACAATTTCTATTGAGCAATACACGATTGTTTTTCAAATCTCTTTTCATCAATCAGTGGACTTAAATTCGCTGGTTCACTCACTCCGTGTTGTCTTCTTTGAGATGTTCCGGTTTGAGAACTGCTAGAGCAGCTGCGAAACCCTGTCAAGGAAATTCTTCGGAATTATACCTGATCACAGGCAGTACTTGTACTGATCAACGGGGAACCGTGGGCCGTGTACCTCAATTCAACGAAAGTGATCAAAGACACTTTCGTGTACTTTATTGCTAACTGTTTTATGCAGGAACATCCTACGTTTGCAGCTGATCAGAATGAAGCGGTCAATCCATAGCCGCATGCTCACACCACACATTCATCTCAAAAGAAATCATGATAAGTGCATCAATGACTCTGATATTTTCACTCCATGCTTCTGCTACGCTGCTGCCAATATCATGAATTATCGAAAGCTTCCGCTACTCTGATGAGAAGATTTCATGATCCAGAATGTGAGCATGTCGGTCCGAATGTCACAACATCACATAATACCAACTCCACAATGGATATCTCAGAGATTTTTAAGTAGCTGATGATCTCAAAAGCTGGCTCAAATTTACAATCACAGTGGATCAGACACTCTACCTCCACGAATTATTCATTTCTGTTGTTCAATATTGCACTCTCCACAGATGCACTTGGTTTGATTACTTTGTTGAAAAGAAGTCTACGAGCTCATGAATGAAGACTTACTTGAAAGCTAGGATACACAATGTAATTTATGGGGTGACCTCCCTTAGGGGGAGATTGTTAGGAATCAGAAATTCCATAAGTAAAAGAGTCGGTCACCCCAAGTATTATCTGGCCAAAGTTAGCTCGCAGACTTGTCTCTATTTATGTTAGTTATTAAATAAGTAGTAGCGTAGAATAGTATAGTGCAACACCGTAGAGGAAGGACGGGTCTTTACCCATTGTATCCCTGATCCACAGGCCGTCAGGAGGTCGTTTAGTCTGTAACCTATAAATACCCTCTACCTTGCAAGGTAGAGGGTTGGATGTTCTTTTGGTAATCTAATATTCCACAAGTTTCTCTTACTAGAATATCCCACTTTCTCTCTCTCTAAAATCATCTATGTGCTTAGTGTGTTAACGTTATGTTATGTAAGTGAAATCCGATATCCTACATAAACCTCTACCAACAATTGGCCAACCAGATCAGCCTAAGATTCCATTTCGCTACTTCTTCAACAAATATTTGGAATTCCTTCTACACGGTGGCGATGGTTCAAGGAAATACGCTACATCACTTACACTTCCGTTCCCGGCAGCCATATACTCCAACTGCATAGCCATCGAAGAAAAGGGTACTCACTTGTTTTCTAACAGTGTGGAACAGTATGACGTCGATGCAATGTACGGGATTCACCATTGGCCAGAACGGCGACGAATCTACTACAAGAGCTGCCAGGTTCGAAAGTCTCTACATGCAGTGTATAGTACTAAAATGATTGTTGCTATTAAGCATGTTGATGTCTCGTCTAAATGGGACTACACTTTCCTAAAGAATATCCTGGTAAAAAGACAAGACGAGAGGGATTATGCATTCTGTGAAGCGGACTTTGAGAATTTGTCTCTCAATGACATTGAAGATCTGTATCTTGCAAAAGTACAGGGACGCATGAGACAATTCTCGACTGAAGTTCAACGTGAATTCATCAAGTCATTACTTATCTTCATCAGAAGCATCGTGATCAAGGAACGTGTAGAAGACTTACAACTGGCTGTTGAATCATATCAGACCCGTGTCAACTTCACCAGACCTCAGCTAGAACTTCCCGACATCAACCAGCTTCCACATTATACCCTCATCAGCAAACCATTCGGCGTAGTTTAACGCAGTGAACTTCAACGAAATTGCTTGATGGCGTGTAGAGATCTTCCCAAGTTTGGGGATCACACATTGAAGAAGGTTCGGGATGGATTGGCTTATAGGTTAAAGGAGATACATGAAGGCATCGGGTCGAAGAAGAGATGGAATTCTTAGGAAAGACGGGATGTGAAGAGGATCATCACTATGATCGATGAAAGGTTGTACAGAAGGGACCAGTTCAGAACTCTAGAGAGCTTTGTAGGTGGTCGTCCCAGGATTAGTCTCACAGGCTATCAACGCCCTGTTCGCATTCCTGGAAAGATTGATGGACTACCTGGTACCCCTTAATTTGCTTCTGTTTCATATTTATTTGGATGTGTGATTATTTATTACTATGGCTTGTGCACACATAACAGTGTACAACCCGTTCTTGTAATTAAAGGACCCTGTGGTACGCGTCAGTGCCACAATCCTTATAAAAGGAGCGAAAGCTTCTTACTTTTGAGTAAAACTTATCAAACCTTTCATTTTTCAAAGGTTTTGCTCAAAAGAACAAGTACTTCCCCTTATGATTTTCAAAACCTCAACAGTTTATATCACTTGTTGAGGGGGAGTATTTGAATTAAAACTTTGTTCACAAATTGTACACAGTGGTCATCTTCCCATAAAACTCAAAATGGTCATATTTATTCTCAAACATTTCGTCAAAAATAACATTTATATGACATTTTTGAGGGGGAGAAAATTTATGTGATAAGAAATATGTTGTGAATTGCTATTGAATTATCGTGTGAAAAGACTTCAACCCATGAATTGACGAAATCTAAACAGTCATACATTGAAAAGACTTGTCTTCCAAGACTTGTCCGAGTAGATCGTACCTTTCGAGAAACTCCTGATAGACATGAACTTTGACGGGTTTGACAACCTTTCGGGGTTGTCCACATCTTCAAGGTAGTTATTAGAGCTAGTTGTCACCTAAAAGCTGACAATGTATCTCTTTAACTATGCAACGTAATCGTGTCTCGCAAGGAATTGTCTATCTTGAGTTGATCAATTCAATAAAGTGCGCGCTCTTCTCTCACCATGAACATTTTTGTCAAAACTCTCAAGCATGTGTGGAGGGGGAGTATTTCTGCAAAAGATCAAACTCTTATAGTGAAACAAAATGTTTTTCATTCACAAACATTTAAGAGATTTTTCATGAAAATGGTTTTTATGGCAATGGAGTTATAAGGTGATTAAGGTTAGGAATAACCGTCCTATGATCCGCCAGAGCTGGAGGGATCTACCCAAGGACACCACAAATAGTTAGAATCTAGAAGTCCTTAGGTATGATTATAAAAAGGAGAAAATAAGAATCGGAGAAAGAAGGTGTTGAAGAATTAAAAAGAAATGCAAAGAAAAGGGTGAAAAGAAATAGCCCTCCAAATTATTCAACTTAGGGCAGACACCGGGTTCAATTCATATGCTACTGATTGTCACTAGATGACACCGGTATTGAAGATCAAAGTCGTCATGGAGCCAGTGACGCATGCACCAAACCTTCTTAGCCACTCAAGTTTCTCCCAAATGAAGCTTGTTTCATTCTCACAGGGAACCCTACGTAAACTATCGGCCTTCTCTTAGAGATTGCTGGTATTGAAGAAGGAGACCCTCTACCTAGTCTCCGCTCAGGAAAACCAAAACGCACTATTGAGTCTAGAGCCACGAGACTCATCATAAGATCTCTTAGGTAAACTTGACATTTCATCACTTGTTGTTCAACAATAAGAACAACAGTGGTATATTATCGAGTCCTTCATAGATCTTAGCAATCTGTCGTGAACATTTGTGAGAGGTTCACATCTGTGATCCTCAGTGATTGAATGGAAACTCCTGCCAGGGTCAACATCAAACAACCCTGACAGCAGGTCGCTTCGGTAACTCCCCGTGGATTACGCTTAGTGGTCTCAAACGGTCTACAGTCGTGAGGTGATGCTTCGGTGTACCTCAGCGACTCATCTGAATCGTAGGTGTACTTCGGTACATCGTGTTATCTCACTTGTGGGACTCCGGTTCAGGAATGGCCTTAGTGAGAATTAGAGTTGTGTTTTCACACTATGTTGTTAACACTCTCGAAGTTCAAACTAGTAAGTGCCAGAATCTGCTTATTACTAACCTTTCTTATGTTTTCTTCTTTGTGGAAGCTCTGGAGCGGACTGATCGTGCAGGTTCTTCACATGCTCATACTAACATCATCACTAATGGAAGTTCTCTCTAAAGGCAACACAAAAGTCAGAATGATTCTTCGTCAACAAAGAATCTACAAAGTTTAAAGACTTAAAGAACTTCATCAACTGTAATCCAATGTTAAAGAGCGTGTGAGCATGTTGAAGAATGACGTGGAGACACTAAAGCAACGAAGCTGACCTGATGCAGACAACAACAACATACTATCACTTTCAACACAAAGAACAAAGTACTAATGAACAAAGAAAATGATGACGTCAAAGCAGAATACTTCAAAGGAAACAATTTCTCTACACTGGGGAGATTGTTCGAATCAAGACACTTCTTCTCACAAGAAAGAAGAATGTCAGAAGACGTCAAAGCTACTATTACATCAGCACCTACTACGTTTATCACTCTTTCATTCATCACTAGCACTTGAGGGGGAGATTGTTGGAATCACTCCTAAACCTTAATTCAAGTGTTAGTGATTCATATGTAATAGTTAGCTTAATATGGCATTTATGTTAGTAATTATGCTTAGGCTTATGTAGAAGGCCCATAAGCCTAGGCCCAAGCCCATAAGAGAAAGGAAGGGACTAGGAGTGTTGCCCTAGCTCCCTCTCCTATAAATACCTTGTAATAACCCTCACTTGAGGGTTGGTTGTTCAATTTCATTCTCTTTCACACCTTACGCATAACCCTTCTTAGTATTTACGTGTGTGTGTGTTTGGATTTGTTCAACCGATCTTTCTCTCTTTTCTATTTCTACATATTGATGCTTGTGTTACTAATATGGTGACCTAACAACATTTTCATAAACTCTATGAACTCACTCAACCATTGTGTTGACACTTTTAGCAATGTATTTTCAGGTATCTAAGGCATTCACTTCATGGCATGCATGTGGACATATCATAGAGTCGCGGTGACGACGCGTCTCACTTGGGTTTTATGCACTTTAAAACATCGTTTGGATTGTAACAAACTTAATTCCGCACATGTCTAATTTCATTTGGGACCTATCTTTTGTAAACTCTGAATGTTTTATTATATCAAATGATGTTCTTTTCAAACGACATTTTAGGTCGTTCAGTATATTTGTAACTGTGATGCTATGACAGTCAATCCCCAGGAATTCCATTCCGCTGCAAAACAGGTAATTTGGGGGTGTGACAGATTGTCATTAGAGCTTCGGTTATAGAGAACTAGGTTGTATCATTGACCCTAGACTATAACTACATCATCATAGCATCTCATCATTTCATCATAAGTGCATAGTTACTATACATGCGGTTTCATACGCACATTTTGCGAGTTATTTACTTTCATTTCAAAATCGATTGTCACATAGATGCCTTCAAATACCCATCCCATCATACTCACATCAGAGTCCAACGTGGAGAATGCCCTGTCATTCCCTATCACAATTTTTACATCAGTTGACTTAACACCGATAACATCGGATGATGAGACTCAACCCTTTGAGGAGGGCGAAGTTGCACCTACACCATCCTGATCATTATTGATTCACCGTAGGATCAGGACAGTTTTAATCATTCTTTCGGGACAGATTATACCATTTGGTAGAACTTACAGGCTTAGTCCTAATGGACCTATTAGGATGCTTACTGCTAGTAAGATAGTACATTCTCTTACCCTCATTCTTAGGTTACTTAAAACTCATGTAATACAACCACCATCAGTTACTCATACTACTATTAGTCGTTCAATAGTGCATACTCTAGCTTTACCTCTGAAACGTCGCGAGACAACATGAAAGAGAGTAGTATCACATTCACCATTATCTCCTAACTTACCACTAGGATTTCCATCATCATCATCATTATCATCTAGAGCACCATCCGTGCCATCACATCTCGTAGACACTACTCATACATCTGACTTGCAGCTTGGGAAGCGTGTATGATTTGACACATCATTACCATCTATCACTAAGACTATAGACACTACACCATCTTATAGGTTTGAGGACTGTGAGAGTTTCAAAGCTGTTGCTGCTAAACAGCCTACTGCTCCTACACTTGAGACATGATTAGACCATCAACAGGAATAGATAATAAGTACCTTTCTATCTAATGTAATCTTTATCCCTTATTGTCTTCACGATAATCACAACCATTCAACAAATCTTATTTCAAGCTATTTTACTACCATCTTAGGGAAATTGTTTCACAGAATTCTAAAACAATTTGTTTTGTTACCACCCTATAAATTGATTTTCAGTCATTTTATCAACTATTTAATACCATCATGCGAAACGATTTTCATGTTACTCTGAAAAATTGTTTGAGCCATTATTTTACAAAATAAAACGTTGAATACCATCTAAAACTTTGGAGAGATATTATACCATTTCAACAAAACCAATCATCGCATCATTTGTCCTCGATTATACATAGCCTGATCACCTATGTATAATTCAGGAAGAATTATGTCATGAAAGAAACAAGCACCTTTTCGAACTCCCTAAAACAATCTTCATTAAAAAGCAAAGTTTGTAATAAGATAAACTATTCATAAACATTTCTTTTTGTTAACACTCTATAGATACCTATACCATTCATCACTCACTCAACCGATAAGTTGAAACTTTACTAGTGACCTTCTTAGGAAAGACTTTCTATACCATTTACGAGGAGGATTCCTCGATACAAGAAAACAATGAAAGGATTTCAGAACTACCAACAAGGACTAGAAGTAGGTAGTAAGATGTTTCAAAACTCAACAAAAATCTTAAGACATCACGAGACATTCTGAACCACTATCTTTGGACTAGAAGCCAAATTCTATCATTTCAATAGTACCAGCTAGACCGAGTTACAAGAGTAGTACAAAGCGAATACACACTAAGCAACACTATAGAGATAGACCAAGTCTTCTAACCAAGACTGCAGAACACTCCATTAAACATGGCCTTAACAATATGTGAACTTCCCTACAATAAGTTTCCCTTACAGGAAAATTGAGTTAAATTAAGGTTATCGAAATAAACTTTCTCTAAGGCATTGTGTTCTCTATAAATTACAGATAACCTCACTTTCATATCAAGAGATGCAACAGGTCTGAACATATCAGACAATCAATGACTCTCCATCTACAAGTAAAATAAAAACAAACATTCTTCGACATAGTATGAGCTGATATCTAGGTTTTGCCAGCATGATAACAATCTAGGTGATGAACTATTTTAGCAGCATTCAATATCGGAACAAATCTTGAAAATCAATCACCACACCACATCACTTAAATATTTAAGGTTTTGTGACTTTACAACATAGAGCATGGAAAAATTTCGATAAGAGAAATTAAGAGAGACACTATCAAACAATAAATATTTTAGTAATGGAGACTAAGCACCTTAGGCAAGGAAGACTCAAGTCATGACATTCACAAGAACTAGAAACGCGAGGAATCACAACTGTTACCCATAATCTATTCTTTTCAATAAGGTCCTTTTCGACAGACTTAACATTTTGAAATTTGGCACGAGACACGTGGTATCAATTTCAGTTGTACCTATTATAAGCTATTCGATTCACCTTAGACTTATGACAATCATTTCAAGATTTCCATAGAACCTATTGGGACATGAGTACCACCTATTATCCTCAGCTCAATGGTTAGAGCGAGAGAACAATTCAAACATTAGAAGATATACTCAAATCATGTGTGATTTCTGGAAATGATTAGGTAAATCATTCTTTATCGAACAAGTTCCCTTACGACAATATTTATCACATGAACATACTGACTGCACTATTTGAGGCACCCTATGGTTGAGGTGTCAATCACTTATTGACAGGCCAAAAATCAGGAAGCCCAACACACTAGTCCATAACTTATTCATGAAACAACAAAGAAATCGTATAGATCAAGAATCAGTTACAAGCAACAACACATAGATAGAAAAGCTATGTCGATATACGACGCAAAATATTGGAAATATGTTCCATAAGTCACAAACCATTAGAATT